>JAJSOF020000003.1:190031416-190623916 GCA_025594305.2 Periplaneta americana | reverse complement strand
ATAAAATTCACAATACAGTATTGAATATGTATGAGAAATTTTAATGTACTTTATACATACTAACGATTTTCTAAATAGCGGACACTTCTCAATAACGGACATTTAATTTTTCCCCGGCGGTGTCCGCTATTGGGAAGTTTCACTGTATTCATCTACTTCATACGTTCTATTCTCTTCATTTGAACCTATCTCTTCTCTCTTCTTTTTTCCTCCAATGTAATATGTTCCTTTTTAGTAGTAGTAGTAGTAGTAGTAGTAGTAGTAGTAGTAGTAGTAGTAGTAGTAGTAGTAGTAGTAATGATGGTGGTAGTAGTGGTAATGGTGATGGTAGCAATAGAATGATGGTGGTAGTACTGGTAATAGTGGTGGTAGTAAGAGTAATAGGTTGGTAGTAGTGGTAATGGTGGTAAAGTGGGTATCGGCATATTCTTTCTAGCGGCTTTAGTACTTCACAAAATAAACAGGGACTTCTAGGTTACTCAGAGTGGATGGTAACCTCTACACAAAAATGAAACTGATAACAGATCATGAGGAGAGGTTTGAAAAATCTAAATAATTTTTTTCTCTACCATTCACAGTTTTAGAGGAAACTGTTATGTTTCTATTAAGCATTTGGCAACATCACGGCTGCTGCAATAACTCTAAGCAAGCGCAGCCTGCACTCCTTACCTTCCCCTCTCCCTCTGCTGTACTCAGTCGGTAATTCGCGACGTGCGCTGCGTTGCAAGATTTATTTCAGCGGTTTCGCTATTATTCAATTCAAATTCATGGCAAAACGTTTTAATTTTTATAAATCAAGACACTATCTGTTCAGATTATTTTTACCTATCTGCTTGTATAGCAATTAGCCATTTCTCTCTGGCTATTACAGCAATAGTGTGCTGCGAACACTGGGCAAAGACTATTTCTTTTCCTGCTTGTTTCATCGAAGGAAAAGTGTTATAGAAGTTTTGTTATATTTAACACGTAGAAAGCCACGGCTACAGTGTCGCCAACTGGACGGAAATTCCGTCAAAACTGACGGAATTTCAATGTAACGGACGAGAAAAGAATAGTGTTGACGGGTGACGGATTTTCTGGAGGAAATTACGATTTACATTGTTTCTGACGTTTTTAACTGCTGTCATTTTTAATTGTTTAATTTTTGGGGGAGCGTAGACCAACCCAGCACAGAAGTAGATGATGTGGATGAATTATTACTATTATTATTATTATTATTATTATTATTATTATTATTATTATTATTATTATTATTATTATTTTAATCAACATTAGTAAGGAAGTTTCGTTAATATTTGCTTTACCTGCAAATAGATATATTGAGTGAGTCTTATTATTATTATTATTTTTTTAATTTTGACGGATTCTGATGGATTTCCAGGTGTTAGACTGACGAGGATACAATTTATGCGTTGGCAACATTGGTCGGCTAAAGGCGTTTGCCTACCGATCCGGAGTTGGGCTTGAGCGCGGGTTCGATTCCCGCTTAGGCTGATTATCTGACTGGGTTTTTTCAGAGGTTTTCCTCAACCGTAAGGCAAATGTCAGGTAATCTATGGCGAATCCTAGGCCTCATCTCGCCAATTATCATCTCGCTATCACCAATCCCATCGACGCTAAATAACCTCGTAGTTGATATAGCGACGTTAAATAACCAAGTAAAAAATGTAGAATCACCTCTTAAATTTTAGTGCATTAGTTACCTGTATATAATATGCATCATCTCTCTTAAAGAGAGAGGATGGATAAATTTGGTGGAAAATCAGTTTCCGAGATTCTGTTACGCACTTATCGCATGTGTATTGCATATTATTTTTTGGACGATCGTCATTTAAATAAATTTGTTTTTAATTTGGAATATTATGTAAATTTGTTTGATTTATAAAAATTTCTCCGATAATGAAGTATGAACGTCGTTGCTAAGGCAGTATGTAGGTTCTTTTGTTTCACTTAAACAGTCATTGTTGTTTCTGGTAATTAAATTTGTATTAATCTGATCAATATAATATGAGTTTAATTAGAAGTTTTGTAAATAATTATTTAATGATTATGGCAAAAGAATTGGTCGAGGAATTAGTGGGTGAAGAGATTAAAAAAGCATAGAGGCTTGGTTGCGCAAAGTTAATACCGGAAAGGTCTAAAATAAGATATGAAAACGTGTATTTTTTTTTTCTAAATAAAAGCTCCATTTATTTTTACTTACCGTAATAATATCACTGTGATTTCTTTTGCTTACAGAACAACCAGAGAACGTGCGCGATTGTCAACTTAAGAAGCTTGTATACAATAATGGTAAGTAGGGAAAAAAGGCATGATTGTTCAAAAAATTAATTACATAAAATTGAATACGTATTTCTTGCCTTGTCAGCTGCTGTGCCGACATTTTTAAAGCTCTGGTGCACAGGGTTTTTAAACGACAGTAAACTTTGATTGCAATTCCCCGTAACTTTAATTTTTTGCTCTATTCCAAACAAAAGATTATATATCTTCAGAATTATTAATGCTACATGCACGATATTTGGTACACACATTCTTTAGGCTGTTAGGAAACTTTTCTTCTACGATAGTAGAAATTTGATATTGTTTTGTATTCGAGAAATATTCCTCCTCATTCTTAAAATATTGAAAGCCAATATCAAAATTATGTTCCAGACATTTTAAAGCATGTGTTCTTAGGAATAAAATGTAAAAGAGGTTTTGAATTTATCTTTAAAAATGGCTGAGATATCCATTTTAGCGAATTACTGTTGTTGTTTTCTAATGCCAGGCGTTTGACAATAAAGTCATTTGACCTCTTGCACTCCAATATTTTTCAAAGATATTATCATGGCCAGCCACTGAAGCACAGATTTTGAGGTGTTCCGAATCCACCTCTTGGTTTGATTTGCACAATGGGCAGTTAGGGACTGATATATTCCAATTCTATGCAGGTGTTTGGCCAAACAATCATGGCCTGTTGCCAATCTGAAAGCGAATTACTGTATCCTGGTACAATGGAGTCCGCATAATAAGCCCTGCTTTTAGTAGGATCAGCTACAGATTAGGACCAAGGGACAAATACAGTACACGTCAATATATGCATCTAATTCCGGTTAAGAGGGCCAGCTGTTTTATAGACCAAAACTTGTGGTCCTATTAAGCGGAATCTACTGTTTTTTTTTTTTTTTTTTTCAAAATTTGGATATCAGTTTTTTTTAAACTAATACGAAATGGAAATATAAAAATTGGAGATTTATCCTTCGAAGGGGTGGAAAAATTCAAATATCTTGGAGCAACAGTAACAAATATAAATGATACTCGGAAGGAAATTAAACGCAGAATAAATATGGGAAATGCGTGTTATTCTTCGGTTGAGAAGCTTTTATCATCCAGTCTGCTGTCGAAAAATCTGAAAGTTAGAATTTATAAAACAGTTATATTACCGGTTGTTCTTTATGGTTGTGAAACTTGGACTCTCACTTTGAGAGAGGAACAGAATTTAAGGGTGCTTGAGAATAAGGTGCTTAGGAAAATATTTGGGGCTAAGAGGGATGAAGTTACAGGAGAATGGAGAAAGTTACACAACGCAGAACTGCACGCATTGTATTCTTCACCTGACATAATTAGGGACATTAAATCCAGACGTTTGCGATGGGCAGGGCACGTAGCACGTATGGGCGAATCCAGAAATGCATATAGAGTGTTAGTTGGGAGACCGGAGGGAAAAAGGCCTTTGGGGAGGCCGAGACGTAGATAGGAGGATAATATTAAAATGGATTTGAGGAAGGTGAGATATGATGATAGAAAGTGGATTAATCTTGCACAGGATAGGGACCGATGGCGGGCTTATGTGAGGGCGGCAATGAACCTTCGGGTTCCTTAAAAGCTATCTGTAAGTAAGTAAGTAAATCTCTAATTTAAATTGCTGCAGCAATGATATTTCTACACACAAAAAATGAAAATGTACATCAAGCAGAAAAAAAAAGTCAAATTGTAGCATTCCTTCCTTTTAATCACGCTATGACATTTATATTTTCTTTCATACTTTGTTGCGTTTTTTCTTACCTTATGGGTAACAATTTTTCTGTTCTTTAATTTCTCTCTTTTTTTTTTCTTATGTTCCTGTAACACACCATTTCTTCTTGTTTTTCTTATTACTATTGCAACATCATGTTTCTTCTCATTCTTAATCCTTTTCTGTCCTCCTTAGTCTTCCTTTCTTTTCAATCAAACAAACTTCTCCCCTTAACATACTTTTCTCTTTTCTTTGTATGCATTTTATTTTATCCTTCTTCTTCCAAACTTTCTAGTGGAAATCTTTTAACTTTTTCCTCTTTAAGACATACTTGCGAAGAAGAGATCTAGACGACTGGATTATTCAACAGAATTCCATCTTCAATAATTACAGAGCTTCCCACTGTCGTTACTAAGAGTACAAATGACTACAACTTGTCATGAAGGTAACAATTCATCTCTGTCAATCTTTATAATCGTTAGGTGGTCCTTGGTTTGAGTGCAGGGAGGTTTAAATCGTGTCATCTCTCTTAAGTGATGCAAACCCCCGCAAACTCACAGGATGTGTGTAATTCTCGTGTTTTAATTGGAACAGGAGCTTGTCCAAGCGACTTTTATCGATTATCTTATTAAGCTCTATCATTTTTGTTCCAGTTGGTGTATAATTCATACTCTTACGATGGAAATTATACCCGAAATGAAAGGAATAATGAATATTCAATGTTACTTTTATCCAGTGTTTTTGGACAATGTCTCTCTATGCAGTAAATGAGCGGATAACATCTCGTTATAAAACAGTAAATAAATTTACGATTCTGTCGGAGTGTTGAACGACAAATTATTCTGAATTGGTGATTCATAGCGAGTCCGGACTATGAACCAAGTCTGGGGGTGGTAACAGAGTTCCTGGAAGTATATAGAATGATGGGCTATTTCGAAATTAGAGGGGATTGGAATATGACAGACTATAAAATCCTGACGTCCCATGTCTGACGAATAAATCAAAGTTACGGCTTGTACTTGCGCGAACATATATTCAGATTTAGCGTATAAAATTACGCAAGTTTGTGCGATATGAAAATTATGTTCAAATAAGAAACTTCAAGTAAATATTAACTATGAAAAGCACTGTTAATAGTATCGGCAATGTTTCATTAAGAATTGCTAACACTGTACTATATTGATAACAATGATCCACCAAACCAAAAGCTAGACTTTATCTCTAAGTAATTTAGCTATTCTGCACTTTGGTCATGACATGCATGGTAGTTTGAAGTTATAATGTTTGCACTCACAAGAAGGCCTAATATCACAGTCTACTATATACAGTCACGAAGCTTGAGTTTTAGGGTGCTAGGAACAATAGACTGTGACGGTACTATTTTGCATTGCCTGTAATGAGGCGATATTAGCGATCCTAGTGGTGAGCAACTACCTAATGTTTGCATATTTACTACGTATTATCTTCGCGACTGTATATACTAGACTGTGCTAATATTTTGTGTAATAATTCAACAGTTATATCCCAAGTACTGATAGTTAGCCTGTAATATAATAATAATAATAATAATAATAATAATAATGATAATTTTATTGCTAAAATAAAGATGCATATAGTTTTTCTTTATATAAAAATCACTGTAGCACCCCAGAAAGAGTACAACCTCGTGCTCAGGGGGGCATTCCTCAAAATTTTAAAACAAATATTTACTTCGGAAAACGTATTATGTGTCTTTGTAAATATGTAAATAAAATATTTAATTAATTAATTAACAACAAATAAAAAGAGAAACACAGATATTACAGTAGTCTAACTGAAAATTTATATTGCCTCCATAAACAATTTTTTATTGATTTTAAAAACAAATATCATCAGCGAATTAAATGTCTGGTAATTTAGCTGTTACCTTGTTATACGGTAGAACCTTCGACCGGAGTTGCTACTGTGGTTATAAGCTACAGTTGTAGTACATTGAGGTTCTGTCAAGCGTAGGTTGTCTGATCTTTTAGTTTTATATTTATGGGAATATAAATTAAATGTATTACGATTGGGAAGAGTCGCTTGGATAATTCAATATAGGAGCAAATCCAATCGTCTGTTCTATACATCCTACTCTATAATCTGCCACCAGCTAAGATTCGCATTCTCTCTTCTCCAATTTTTGTCTCTCCTTTTTCATTAATTATTGTTACAATAGTTTTCTTCCCCGGTCGTCCCTGGTGACCTCAGCTATTCATCCACTCGCCCATTAGTTACTGAATCATTCTGCCATTAATTCATTCGTTCACTTAATTATACAGTCATTAAATCTTTCGCTCAATTACTTATTCACTAATTCATTCACCTAATTATTCACCGAGTCAGTAATTCGATCACTCAATTATTTATTTAGTCACTAATTCAATCGCTCAATTAGTTATTCTGTCACTAATTCAATCGCTCATTAAATTATTCAATCACTAATTCAATCGCACATTTAGTTATTCAGTCTTTATTTCAGTCACTGAATTATTTATTCAGTCATTAATTTATTCATTCAATTATTTATTCAGTCATTAATTCAATAGCTCAAATATTTATTCTATCATTAATTTAATTACTTATTCAGTCATTAGTTCTTTCACTCAATTATTTATCCAGTCATTAATTCATCCACTCAATTATTTATCTAGTCATTAATTCATTCGCCCAATTATTTATCCAGTTCTTAATTCATTCGCTCAATTATTTATTTAGTCATTAATTCATTCGCTCAATTATTTATCTAGTCATTAATTCATTCGCTCAATTATTTATTCAGTCATTAATTCATTTACTTAATTATTTATTCAGTTATTAATTATTTCAATCAATTATTTATCTAGTCATTAATTCATTCGCTCAATTATTTATCTAGTCATTAATTCATTCACTCAATTATTTATCTAGTCATTAATTCACTCACTCAATTATTTATCTAGTCATTAATTCACTCAATTATTTATCTAGTCATTAATTCACTCACTCAGTTATTAATCTAGTCATTAATTCATTCGCTCAATTATTAATCTAGTCATTAATTCATTGACTCAATTATTTATCTAGTCATTAATTCATTCACTCAATTAGTTATTCAATCATTAATCCATTCGCTCAATTATTTATTCAGTCATTAAATCATTCGCTGAATTATTTATCCAGTTATTAATTCATTCACTGAATTAGTTATTCAGTCATTAATTCATTCGGTCAATTATGTATTCAGTCATGATTTCATTCGTTCAATTAGTTTTTCAGTCTTTAAACCACTCGTTAAATTATTGCCATTAATTCAATCGTTAAATTATTTATTCAGTCAATTCATTCGCACAAATAGATTTTCAGTCATTTTCATTCGTTCACCGTTAAGTCTTAGTTTCCAATAATAAATTCTGCACACACTTTCAGAATATCTTGTAACAGCATTAAGAGAATCACATCTGCATAATTTTCGTTGGATCTATTACCTAGCACCACTGCACTACGCTGCACGATATGTCTTTGTTGACACTCGTGTTCCTATGCCGAAACTAAACATACGCCAATGAAGACACTCCTGGATCAGCATGATGCAAGACAATATACAATAAAACACAAGAAGAAGACACAAGATAAAGAAAACACTCGCCTAATCACTATTGGAGAGAGCTAGATCGCCACACTTACCATCCAGGATCTGAACCTAGTTCCACTGAATTTGTAACCACGAACGCAAACATATGAGTCACATCGCAGGACATGTTTTATCTCCTGCCCATAATTCATACAAAACTGAGAAAATTGTGTGGTACGCACTGCGATACTTGAAACTGCATAGAATGTAAACTGGAAAATTGGTTCGACGTGGCTGAGTGAGAGGCGAGAGATTTAAATGCACAAACTGCTTAATTTGACATGTCGGAACGGATTCACAGGCTCGCAATTCAACGAAAAGAAAAATTACACAGGCCAGTGTAATTGGTATGATAGCAACACGTGGTGCGTTGGCGCACTGGATCTCTTGACCGCATTTGTATTAAGGGCGGGCACCCTTACAGTGTAAACTAGCCGGTCAAAGTACAAGCTAACAAGAGCAACTGACCTGTCAACCGATGTTTCCTTAATCAACATGTTGTGTTATCAGCGATGCGGTCTGGAGTTGAGTGACGCGGCGGTCTGTGAGGCTGACGGGACAACTCACAATTGTCTGCTATAATCTTCCAATCAGCGAGGGTGGTGGTGGGTGGCCGGGTACATCTGTCACACAATGTCTGCGTGGTGTTACTCAGACGCTCTCCGAGTTGCAGAAAGACCCAATGATACAGGTGTCTGAATTATTAGGGGATTTCAGACAAGTCCAAATAGGTTGTGAACGAAAGATCTGAAAACCCTAGCAACTGCACTCTGTTCCATTCCTTATTACTTACTTACTTACAAACGGCTTATAAGGAACCCGAAGGTTCATTGCCGCCCTCACATAAGCCCACCATCGGTCCCTATTCTGTGCAAGATAATCCAGTCTCTATCATCATATCCCACCTCCCTCAAATCCATTTTAATATTATCCTCCTATCTTCGTCTCGGCCTCCCCAAAGGTATTTTTCCCTCCCACCTAAAACTCTATATGTATTTCTGAATTCGCCCATACGTGCTACATGCCCTGCCCATCTCGAACGTCTGGATTTAATGTTCCTAATTATGTCAGGTGAAGAATACAATGCGTGCAGTTCTGCGTTGTGTAGCTTTCTCCTTTCTCCCTCAGCCCCAAATATTTTCTAATAGTGGAAAAATTCAAATATCTTGGAGAAACAGTAACAAATATAAATGGCACTCAGGAGGAAATTAAACGCAGAATAAATACGCGAAATGTTGTTATTATTCAGTTGAGAATCTTTTATCATCCAGTCTGCTCTCAAAACAGCTGAAAGATAGAATTTATAAAACAGTTATATTACTGTTTGTTCTGTATGGCTGTGAAACTTGGACTCTCACTTTGAGAGAGGAACAGAGGTTAAGGGTGTTTGAGAATTAGGTGCTTAGGAAAATATTTGGGGCTAAGACGGATGAAATTACAGGAGAATGGAGAAAGTTACACAACACAGAACTGCACGCATTGTATTCTTCAGCTGACATAATTAGAAACATTAAATCCAGACGTTTGAGACGAGCAGGGCATGTAGCACGTATTGGGCGAATCCAGAAATGCATACAGAGTGTTAGTTGGGAGGCCGGAGGAAAAGAGACCTTTGGGGAGGCCGAGACGTAGGTGGGAGAATAATATTAATGTGGATTTGAGGGAGGTGGGATATGATGATAGAGACTGGATTAATCTTGCATAAGATAGGGGCCAATGGCCGACTTATGTGAGGGCGGCAATGAACCTGCGGGTTGCATAAACAACCAGATTATTTAGCGTTGATAGAATTCGTGATAGTGAGATGAGGTCGAGTATTTGTCTCAATTGGACTACCTGACATTCGCCTTACAATTATAGAAAATATTTAAAAAAAACAACAACAACCAGGTAATTAGCAGAAGCGGAAATCGAACCCACGCCCGAGCGCATCTCCGGATCAGCAAGGAAACACGCCACCGTCTGAGCTACGCCGATAAATACTGAAAGTTTGCAAGGACTTATGTTAGGACATGATAAATCTTATATATGTAATTTGAACTGGTAATGGAAATTACGGGAAAAGGGCTGAACGGATTTTAATAAATGACCCCTCATTTTGAAGCTTGGAACTCAAAGTTTTTCAGAAAAAATAGTAGTTTTCAGTGAAATGTCAATTTTTCAACATAATTTTCCTATTTTCCAAAATCCATCTGTCGTCAGTTTTGAGAACTAGCTAATTGCATTTCAGAATAAAACAAAACACACACTACAGTAAACAATATTACACGAAGGCCATGATCTGCAAGAATGCTGACATATTTAGAGCTCAAATTAAATTGGTTATTAAAAACTTAACTTACTAAAAATAATTTACAGGTTCGATTCTGTGGTGTGTAATTTTCTGGGTACAGCTGTGTATTGGATATTAAAAACTACAAAACTTGAGGTGGTTTGATGACATTATTACTATTAGAAATGAAATATTATTGTAGTTAATGCTGCCGTGATGTAATTATTTTTCATTAATTATACATATTAATGCAATATTGATGATAGGAAAGTGAAACGTTTTGGGGTTATATAAATAGATGTAGAGAATAACTTAAATTAGATTTTGATTTCTATATTTTACTGAGTGGTGGCTATATAGTACGAGTATATATAGTATATGTTACTGAAAGCTATAAAACTTACGTAAGATAATAATATTATTAAAAATCAAATATTTTTATAGTTATTAATCAAGTGGGGTTGGGTCTTTTTCATAATTTAATGGCGGTGTGGTGTAGATATTTATATGCGTGGTTCTCTTCAGTATTGGCTAGAGAAGAGTATCTTTCATTAATATGGAAGCAAATAATTTTCAGAATGTCTGGTGTTCTTCATTGAAAGTAAATCTGAAAAATGTTTATTTGAACGTCTAATGAACTTAGTTTGCAGGATTTGCTGCACAAGCCACTAGTAATAATTTATTTTCCAAAAACTGGTTATTAAGGATCATCCACTGCAATCTGCGCCACCGGAGTAAGGAATTGAAACTAAAAACTTGTTCAGTATTAGGCAGAGCTCTTTATGTATCAAGCAAGGTGTAGGCCTGTTATGTCGCACAAGCATGGCGATGGATGATGGGACAGTTAATAGAGAGGCAGAAAAAAGGCATTTAATTCTGTTGAAACCTACCCCGATCACAATTTTGTCCACACTAATTGCACTCGAACTCATCGGAATTTGGATATTGGACTCTGGTGTGAGAAATCGAGTCGGTAAAGGTAGGCCCATGCTTATAAAATTGAAAATTGATTAATGATAATATTTGAAATATTTAACATGCTTTCCTCCGAAATGAGAATAGCTCAACTGGATTTCATTCGTGGTCAAAAGTGTAGTAAAAAAATATTAACGAATTTCAGAATGTCACATCATATCATTAAAAAATAAAGAAACAAGTTAGAATAATACCACAGTCGATCTCTCATCGCAGCTTCAATCCGTCAGAATGCTTCCTATGAGGTTTATGAGGAGGTTGGTTGCGTCTCTTCTGATGGCTCTACTAGACGGGCTGATATCATAACTGATCGGCAGAAGGATAAGGGTGTCATTCTTGATGCTACAATCCGTTTTGAGATGCATGAGCAACAGCCACAAGAGGTGTGTCGTGAAAAACAAGTCATATATGAGCCTTGTTGTCAGCATCTTGGAGCACAATACCACATCACACATTGGACAGGTTTTGGGCTCATGTTCGGTGCCCGTGGCACGATCCCACGTGAAACTTTAAATCAACTTAAACAATACAAAATTTCTGATGCAACGATTGATGCCATAGGATCTCATTTGTTAAAATCATCCTTAGCTATAATTAGTAATCATTTGTACCCAACAAAATTTTTATTGTAAATGATTTTCTACGTTTTCTTATCTTAATGTTTTTTTCTTTTTCTTTCCAAGTGTCACAAAATTGTTTTGTTTACTTATTATTCTTTATGAATTGATTAGTAGGCCGATCTATCGAACCTTATTTAGGGCGGCTTTTGTTTATACAAATTATGTCAGTCACGAAGCTTGAGTTTTGAGGGTGCTAGAAACAATAGACTGTGCCGGTACTATTTCGCATTGCCTGTAATGAGGCGATATTAGTGATCCTAGGGGTGAGCAACTATCTAATGTTTGCATATTTACTACGTATTGAGCTTCGTGACTGTATATACGAGACTGTGACAATACATTGTATACTTATTTTTAAGTCCCGCGCCGTGGCGTCGTGGTCTAAGGCATCCTGCCTAGAACTCGCGTTACGGAATGCGCGCTGGTTCGAGTCCTCATGGGGGAAGAAATTTTCTCATGAAATTTCGGCCAGTGTATGGGACCGGTGCCCACCCAGCATCGTGATGCACTTGGGTAGCGAAATCCGGTTGCGAATGCCAGCTATAAAGGCTGGGGGGGGGATCATCGTGCTAACCACACGATACCTCCATTCTGGTTGGATGATTGTCCACCTCTGCTTCGGGATGTGGGCGTGAGGCCAGCAGCCGGCTGGTCGGTCTAGGCCCTTCACGGGCTGTAGCGCCACGTATTATTTATTATTTACACTTATTTGTAAAATCTGTAATTTTTTTGTCGCTTTTCAACCCGCCTTCTCTCTACAACTGTACATTTGTCCATCGCACTACAAGCTTTCTAATTCAAGCAGAGAAAAAATCTTTATGTCGTAGTCAGTTTTAAACTAAGTTTGCAGTTTATCTTTTTTTTTTAGTAGGTTATTTTACGACGCTTTATCAACAGCTCAGGTTATTTAGCGTCTGAATGAAATGAAGGTGATAATGACCGTGAAATGAGTCCGGGGTCCAGCACCGAAATTTACCCAGCATTTTCTCATATTGGGTTGAGGGAAAACGCCGGAAAAAACCTCAACCAGGTAACTTTCCCGACCGGGAATCGATCCCGGGCCACCTGGTTTCGCGGCCAGACGCGCTAGCCGTTACTCCACAGGTGTGGCTGCAGTTTATCATTATCACATTTTAATTCTTTGAAGGCGTCTTTTACAGATCAAAAACACAAAAATGGGAGATGTAGATAATTTGGCAGCATCTCTAAGCTTGTTGTCCAATGCATTCGACAGTGACAGGCTGCGTACAAGGTGTGGACGAGCGTTATCGTTTTTCAAAATAGTCGTAGAAAAATATGAGCCATGTTCTATTGTTTCTTCCAAGGTTCTGCTGAAAGTGTTTATAGCCCTACTCCTCGCCCATCTGCAGCCTCGTCTGCACACCAGCAGTGATATATCCCTACATCACCATACAAGAAGTGCATGAAATTTCCACCTTGTGCCTCATCACGCCCCATTATTGATTATCTACCAAGTTCAAATACTTCAGATCTTCCACATGTTGGAGACTTCATCCCAGCCTATTTTTAACTAATCCAGCTGATAGATAAAATGAGAGGAAGATTCTTCATAACGACTATTTATCCACGACAAATCCAATCACGTCCAGGCCGCAAATCGAAGCCAGGCCATGCGAGCCATGCCCTCGAAAAATCGAAAAATCGAAAGAGAATTGGGAGGACAAATTTAAGAGGTACGCAAACGCGTCCTTCCAAGGGGTTGGGGGCTGTACGAAACTAAATATGTGAGCTCCAAGCCAGTTGGCCACTAGTCTCACTCCGGGTTACGCTGCTCCACTGAAGGAGCTCTAGAAAATTTTGAAGGGGAAGCCGAAATTGGATGTAACCTCTTAGGTACCACATACGCGAGGGGGACTGAGATTTGATCAAGTGATCACGCAACGGGGCGAGGAGGAGATGGCTGGTGTTTGCCGTTAGGATGGCAAGACGCTGTCATCTGTTGTTCGATGACAAAGCATGTGAAGGCCGTCGGAAGAAGCGCCGTGAAATCTAAATCTGCAATTTGAGAGGTCCCTGTCCTTTCAAATTGCGACTAATTGAGTGATCCTCGTATATTTAATAGACAATTTATAGGTTCTGAACTCGGGCATACGTCGTTTATAATAAAGGGAATATATATGGGGAAGGGCATAGGTCCGTGGCCCATTTCTTATAGGGCTCATCCCGACATTTGTCTTACGCCTGAGGAAAACCACGGAATACCTTGGGCAGGATGAGTTGTCTCATGTAAGAGACTAGCCAATTTGGCTATTATGTAGGTGGTGATTGTTGTCATGAGCCTTGTTGAATCGTCTCAATTTCGAGACCAGCCATTTGGCTATATGATGGCTCAATTACGAAGAGGGAGGAGAGATGTAATTGTTAATAATTTAGAGTAATTAGGGAGATTCATGGGGATATGAGTGCAGGTCCGTGGCCCATTTCTTTTAGGGCTCATCCCGACATTTGTCTTAGCGCCTTAGGAAAACCACGGAAAAACCTTAGGCAGGATGCCCATGCCCTCATCCTGCATGGAGATCTTGTGCCTTTTCAGAGCCACGAGACTTCCAGAAACATCGTTATTGCCATCTATCGATGTTTGTATAAAACAAGTGGAAAACCTTCCACGGCGAACTGCAGATCCGACGCTTGATAAACTCACAAGAAGTTGACTTGTTTTTTTTTAATAGAAATTATAATGAAACAAAAATTGTAGAATGAATTGATAGAATAAACAGGGGAAAATGAGAGAACCCTGAGAAGAACCTCGCAACCTTGGCTTTGTCTAATACAAATATCTTACCGTCGCTGATATTAGAACTCGGACCGCCGTCGTCGGAAACCAGCGCTCAGCCAACTGAGCTTTCAAGGTGGCTTCCGAAGTGTGCAGTAATGGGTCCATGTTTCGTCGCCGGTACATCATCTCTCTTCTTATAAACGCTCTAATATGGCAGATGAAGTTCCACGTACAACACTTTGCTTTCATGTGGCGCCCTGCGATAATGTAACAAAGTAGAGAACATGACGTGAACAATGTAGTGGCTCGCTACAGGCAGGAATATGAAAAACAGCCGAACGTCTATCTTCGCTATCAACCGTCAATCCATGCCGTGTTATCGTCTGTTGTGGTTACTGAACGTGCGCCACAACGCTTAATGTCCTACAGTGAAGTTGGTTCTGTTCCAAATTTGAGAAAACATGTCGACACACTAAGAACACTCATTACTTCCGGGCATTAACCTGTAAGGGATGTCATTTCTGAGTTTCATTCACCGTATAGCATTTAGTTCACAAAAATCGACCAGGGAAGAATGTATTAAAAAAAAAGAAGCGTACAAAAAGGATCCTGCCAAACGAAAATAACGTACGAAAGAAGGCGCTTGCCGACAAAAGAGCGCCAAAGAAAAAAGCGTGTCATAAGATGAAGAAGAAGCGTGTCAAGAGAAGAAGCGCACCAAGTTAAGAAGAAGAACACCGAAAGAAGAAGAAGCGCGCCAAGAGATGGAGAAGAAGCTCGCAAAGAGAAGAAGGAGCGCGCCAAGAGAAGAGATGGCCAAGAGAAGAAGAAAGACATGGCCAAGAGAAGAAGAAGCGCGCCAAGAGAAGAAGCGCGCCAAGAGAAGAAGCGCCCCAAGAGTAGAAGAATAAGCGCGCCGAAAGATGAAGAAGAAGCTAGCCAAGGAAGAAGGAGCGCGGCAAGAGAAGAAGAAGAGAAGAAGCGCGCCAAGAGAAGGAGAAGCGCGCCAAGAGAAAACGAAGGCGCCAAGAGAAAAAGAAGCGCACCAAGAGTAGAAGAATAAGCGCGCCAAGAGATAAAGAAGCGCGTCAAAGGATGAAGAAGAAGCTCGCCAAGAGATGAAGAAGCGCGCCAAGAAATGAAAAAGAAACGCGCCAAGAGGTGAAGAAGCACGCCGAGAGATGAGAAGAAACGCGCCCAGAGATGAAGAAGAAACGCGCCAAAAGAAGAAGAAGCGCGCCAAAAGATGAAGAATAAGTGCGCCAAGAAAAGAAGAATAACGCGCAAAGAGTAGAAGAAAAAGCGCGCCAAGAGATGAAGAAGCGCGCCAAGAGAAGAAGCGCCAAGACAATAAGAAAAAGAAGCGTGCCAAGACAAAAAACGCGCCAAGAGAAAAAGAAGAAGCGTGCTAATAGTAGAAGAAGCGCGCCAATAGAAGAAGCATAAGCGCGCCAATACAACGCGCAAAGAGAAGAAGAAGAAGAAATGCGCCAAGAAAATTACGAAGTAGGAAGAGAATTAAAAATTAATGTACGAAAGAACGAAAGCACCAAAATAGAAACCTATGGAAGGAGGAAGTACGTAGCAAAAGGAAAGCTTGCGGGAGGATAAACTTGCGAAAAGAGAAGCCTACGGAAGAAATTAACGAGGAAAAGGGCGTTTTAAAATAAAAGTTAAGAGTAATTCGTCCATCGTTTTAAGGGTGGAGGGAGAACTGACTGAAGTGGTGTGCGAGTTATAGTCTGATCCGTCGGAATTCACTCTAGCTGGAAGGAATTCGATTCAGAAGAAGGGGGGAATGTTGAAAAGGGGGCGTAACACACAAGGGAAGGGAGTCCATCACTAAACAAGTTCTGCCACTTCCATGACACAACTTTCATAACCACAAATAAGAGACGAACCCCAATAATCGGCTAGCAGCGCTCTTTCTCAGTATTAAGAGGATTCGAACCTGCAACCATTGCTTATTCAATGAATATTGCCCTCGTAAAGAAAACGTTGCGACGCTTTGTGGCAAATGACGTAAGTAGCGAAGAACAACACCGCCACAGTTTACGAGGACTTTTAACCGCCAGAGGTACGAGTGCACTTGTGAACACCACAGCGGTGCTAAGTGTCTGCTCAAGAGTGATATAAAGCTCCATTGTGAAAATCCTTCAGAGATGCACTAGACCAGTGATGTCAAAGCAAGCGCATTTTTCTGACCTTGACGTCGTGCGCGGGCATCAAGCGCTAGGTATGGAAAGAGGAAGGGATGTGTATATGAATATGCAGCCTGTTGGATGAAGAAAACAGTGGTGTACAAACTTCAAACCGCTTGAAATTTTATGTCGTTATTTTTATATGGTTTCTTTCTGTTTGATATTATCTATATTGTCTGTAAAACAAAAGTACTAATACCAATTTCTTAATATTACAGTTGTGTTTTAAAAGTTAATAACATAATAAAGAATTAAGAAGGAATATTCACATAAATTCCATAGTAGTACAACTATACTGTACTAAATAGATGAAGCACATCATTCATAAAGAAAGTGATATCCCAAAAAAAGAGATTGAGTATGACGTGATAAGTTGGAACTGATATTGGTGGTATCTTTAGCCTTATAAAAGTAATCAATAAACTAATCAAAACAATATTACAGTACAAAGCAAAGTTACCTAGGTGCTTTATATATTTTAATTGTAATTAATATTCCATAACAATACTCTTATCGCATTATGCTTTTAAGGTGATATTGGTGCGCAACTTCCTATCATCAGAATATTAAATTATTTTCTCGAAATCTGCTGAAGCTACAGAGCTGACATTTTTACAACACATGGGCACGTATCTTTTGCTTATGATGTAACAGTAGTTGCTTTGTTAATTCATTTCTTTACAAACAATTTCCATGCGAATATTTTCAAAATTTTCAATACGCTATCTTCAGTAATACGTATTTACGTATATTAGATTTACGAAAACATTCTGTAAGGCTACTACATAAATAGGCCTATACCTGAAAATTTCACTTTTCTATTAAAAAGTTGAGAAAATATTTCTTTTGAGTAAAAATTCAAACTTGTGAAAAATGAGTATTAAAATTAAAACTTACATTCTTATAATGCACTTACACTTCTCAGGCAAATCTAAAAATTAACATGGATACAGTTTTAATAAGTTCTCTTTGCTTTATTTATTGAATCAGTGCTGGCCATCCCTGAATATAGCTCGACCAAGCGGCATATACCACCTCTTTCGTCTGTCTCTTTCCTTTCTGCTGTAAAGCGCTCAGACTCTCCTGAGCTCCAAAGTACGCGCTTGCTCCTGTGGGCATCAATTGACATGACTGCACTAGACAATGTTTTTGCTAAGACTATTACACTTTTACTACGTCATACTACTTTTGACTAATAAAATGGTACGGAACGACGTGTTTCAACCAATCATGACTGCGTATCCTACAATTTTATTACCTCCCTAGCATTAGTTTTTATCACCTCCCTAGCATTTGTTTTATTACCTCCCTAGCATTTTTATCACCTCCCTAGCATTTGTTTCTTTGCTTGCCAACATTGTAGGCCTAATTTCAATAATTGTACCTTTTAAAATGATTCATGTTTATTTTATCATCCTTAATTAAAACCTTTTATAATTGACCTTGTTTATATTATTTAGGTTATGTTATAGCTTCTGCTGTATAAGATTATTATGGATAGTCAGGTATAAGAAATTGTTTAATATAATTATATTGTAAATTGAAGTGGAATGCAACTGTTTTAATAAAAGTGAAACTGAATCAACAAAGCTAGTAATCACCCATAGAGTTCAATTAATTTTTTGTAGATTATTTTACGACGCTGTATCAACATTTTAGATTATTTAGCGTCTGAGTGCGATGAAGGTGATAATCAGGGAAAGGATTTATATGTAAATACATATTTACTTATAAAGCTAATATAATTTATATTTTGCATTATCTTTATGTTTCACAATGTGTAGGGTTGAAGAATCCTACTTTTATTTTCCATATTTTTCCATATTTTACAGTTTAGTACATATTTTCGTTAATTTCCATATATTTTCCATATTTCATATAAAACAGTCCATATTATATTAGGTTTAACAATAAAACAAAACAAAATTCCATTAACTTTTAAAAATACATTTCAACAATAGAGATTTAAACACATGTTCAGTAATCCCTTTAACATCAGAGTTATTTGAAAATTAGCAGTCCTATCAACAATGGGAAAGTAAGTTACAAAACTGTATTAATTTAATTTAAAATTTTTAACAGACTTCAGTTGTGCAGCTCAACAGTTAAATGCCAGTCAGAGTACACATAGGTTCAGTTTTGTAAATCATACTATAAAGACGGTAAATATGCCAAAAGTACGTCATTCAGTCAATTTAAAATCAAAACTAACAAGTTACATTTCAGAATTTAAAGAAGATGGTTTATCAACTGACAATAAAATATTATTTTGTAATTTGTGTCAGTGTGCAGTATCATCTACACAAAAGTTCCTGGTGCAACAACACATTACAACTAGTAAACATCAGGCCAACAAACAACTAAATTCCAAGCAGAGACAATTGTTTTTAACACAACCAACAACATCGAATGTAAGATCTGAGTTTAACATCGACCTGTGCCGTTCTCTCATCTCTGCTGATATTCCTCTCTACAAACTAAAGAATAAGGTCTTCAGGGAATTCCTTGAAAATATACTCAACATACAATCCCGGATGAGTCAACACTTAGGAAGACGTATGCTCCATCCATCTACGATGAGACAATACAGAAGATAAGAGATGAAATTAAAGATAGTTCAATTTGGGTTTCCATTGATGAGACTCCCGACAAAGAAGGTAGACTTGTTGGTAATGTAGTTATCGGTTTGTTAAGTGAACAATATTCTGAACGAATTCTTTTACATTGTGATGTTCTAGAAAAGTGCAATAACAAAACTATAGTTAAACTGTTCAACGAAGCTATGGGTATCCTGTGGCCAAAGGGTACTATGTACGATAATGTGTTATTCTTTATTAGCGATGCTGCCCCTTATATGGTCAAAGCTGGACAAGCATTATCTGTTGTATATCCTAAATTGACTCATTTTACTTGTGTGGCGCATGCATTTCATCGTGTGGCAGAAGTGGTCAGAGACAATTTCCCTAAAGTAGATTTGTTGATTTCATCAGTGAAAAAGTATTTCTCAAAGCTCCCAGTAGAGTTAACGTGTTGAAAGAAATGTACCCTGAAATTCCATTGCCACCAAAGCCAATTTTAACTAGATGGGGTACATGGCTAGAAGCAGTTGAATATTATGCCGAACATATAGACTCTATTAACAATGTTCTCCTTGCATTGGACTCTGAAGATGCAGTCTCAATTGATACTGCGAAAACAGTTACCTGTGACATAAGTGTGAAGAATGACTTAGCTCACATTCAGCATACATTTTCATGCATCATAAAAACGCTCAAAAGTCTCCAAAATAGGCACCTTTCACTATCTGAAAGTTTTGAAATTATAAATAGTACTGTGGAACAACTGAATCGTGGTAGAGGTAAAGTTGCAGATGCAGTAAGAGCTAAGGTGGACACTGTACTTTCAAAAACCCTGGATATGAAGAACTACAAAGGTTGTTGCTGTGATGAGTGGTGAATCAACAGTGAAGATTAACTTGGACTTATCCCCAGCAGACATTGTGAAATTGAATTATGTACCAGTTACTTCTTGTGACGTCGAACGCTCTTTTAGTCAGTATAAATCTATCCTCAGAGACAATAGAAGAAGATTCACTTTTCAGCACTTGAAAGAAATGTTTGTAACCTATTGTTATGGTAACAGACAATAAAATTGTGTTTTGTTGAAACTACATTGGAAGATAAGGTACGTCCATTATATTTTTTGTTTAGTTTGATTAAAATGTACCAATATTTAACGTACATAGTCATTTTTTTATAATTTTAAGTCCATATTTAATTCCATATTTTGGTAAAAATCCATATTTAATTCCATATTTTGGTAAAAATAACTACATATATATTTACATATTTCATATATTTTTAGTCCATATAAATCCGTTCCCTGGTGATAATGCTAGTGAAATGAGTCCGGGGTCCAACACCGATAGTTACCCAGCATTTGCTCACATTGTGTTGAAGTAAAACCCCAGAAAAACCCTCTACTAAGTAAGTTGTCCCGACCAGATTTGAACCAGAGCAACTTGGTTTCGCGGCCAGACGCGCTAACCATTATTCCATAGGTGTGAACGAGTTCAATGAAGACTGTGTAGTTGGCACAAGTGATAAGAAGACAACAGGTGATCGTAACATACTATTGCCATCTAGCAGAATATTTGTAATGATGAGATGGAACAATAATATATTTTCAAGATAGATTAGTATTTTTTTGTAAGTCAATTAATATTTTATTGCATTAGAGTACTTTATTTCTTCTAATTTTTATATACTTCTACTAATCGTGTAACAGTCAACTAAATTCTACTGGAGTTTTGATTTTCTCTAGATAAATCAAAACCTCAAGTGAGATCACTGTTGATAAAAATATTATTTTTCAGGTTACTATGATCTTTATAAAAACTTATTTTATAGATATTGTACCATTCGAATGAAGTAAGCTTAATTATGTACATTTATTTTGTATCTGTCATTTAACTTATCAAGTGTTTTTTACATTTTATCTCACTTCTTTAGCCTAACGTCTTAGATTGTATTTCCAGCATCTTCAGGTCTATCAGAGTGCGTATTTGAACACATGTAAGAGAGTTAAAATTAAATATTTACACAATAACAAATATTAAAATGATATAGAACTACAAAGTAGCTACATAATAAACTTAAAATAGATTAAAAACAGGTTATGTGGTGTTATATAACAGTCTCAAGTTTTATCATAGTAGAAGAAGAATTTATGTTATATGATTTTACAATTTCGTCTTACATTATCTTATTTCATGTAGATAAAATTATTGGTGTCCATCAATGTGGTTTTAGGCGTAATAGATCGATTAGGGATAAGATTTTTTCTATTTGACAGATATTGGAGAAAAAAATAGGAGTATAAAGGCACAGTATATCAGTTATTCATAGATTTCAAAAGGCATATGACTCGGTTAAGAGAGAAGTTTTATATAACATTCTTATTGAATTTGGTATTCCCAAGAAACTAGTTCGATTAATTAAAATGTATTTCAGTGAAACGTACAGCGTAGTCCGTATAGGCCAGTTTCTGACTTTTTCCAATTCACTGCGGGCTAAAGCAAAGAGATGCACTAACACCTTTACTTTTTAACTTTGCTCTAGAACAGGACTAGGCACTGGGAGAAAATCCAAACTCTAAAGGTACGTTTTGCTCGGTGAGACTATCGCGATGATCGTGCAACGATAATTATATTGATAATACGGTTAGATCTTCAATTTAAACTCGCAGATCTACAACGTGATGTTAAATGAAAGTTATATGTAAGGACTTGAAAAATGTTGAACTTACAAATCTTTGCCAAAAAAATAAATAAATAAATAAATAAATATCCGAAGCTTCGTTCATTCGCTTGCTCTGTTGAAGCCATGTTCGCTATAACTTACGTTTGTGAAAAAATATTTTCAACAATGAAAATAGTAAAAACCAAATTTAGACCACGACTGACAGACAAATATCTTCGTGATCAACTGCAATTGCAGTAAGTGACATAATTCCTGATTTTGAAACTCTGTCGCTGACATATTCTGAAGACAGTTAATTTTAGGTGGTTTCCTATGTTTTCTTATTCATTTATTTCTTCGTTACACGTACTAAATATCAGTTTGTAGCTTTGTACTGTATAAAGTTATATTTGAGTGCTTGACGTAAGGAAAATGAAAATCCGTTAATAAGTCAGACAGTTGCTTCACTTCCCCTTCGGTTGTCCGCCTCCCTCCATAGGTGCTATGCACGTTGCGGGTTACACAGTGGCTCGGCGCACGATCACATTTTCGCCACGGCTGCTCTAGAACGATGCGATTGCGAATGAAAACACGCGAGTAGTGACGCTCCGAGCAAAATGATAACTACGATTATCGTTCAACGTTTCATCGTTCAACAATAATCGTTGAACGATCATCGCAATAGTCGCACCGAGGAAAACGTACCTTAAACGGGGACGCTTAATATTCATCCGTTACGACATCAACGCTGCTCGAGATGGTATTGAGGCTGAAGTTCTTATGCCGCAGATTCAGAAAACGTAACACCCTGTCCTCATACGAGAGAAGTGCAGACAAACTGTACTGGCTGTTTCTTACATAAAACTGCTAGTCATCGTCCTTGTTTATCATTCTATCGCCTGTATGATGAATTACATTCCACCTTACTCACGCACCCACATCAGTAATGGAATTCGATGTTGTTGAGAGGAGTTCTGGGGTCCAAAAAAAACTGAAGCCTTCGCAAACCAGCCAACTAACCTACATCTTATAATCGTAAATCAAGTAAAATGGCATTAAAGAATTAAATTAGGTGCAAGATAAACTGCAGCCACTATTCGCGTGACAGCTACCGCTGCGTGTTAGGTGCAGCGGAAGAATACATCATACAATCTGCGATCTACTTCTTTTGTTGTGGGACTTTTAAAAATACACCTTCTCCTTCTTAGAGATAAGGCGTTACAGATACTCGTATTTGAAACTAAGGTTTCAACAGAGGCGGAAGAATAAGCAACAGTTAAGAGACAGCTATAGCCATGGATGGGCAACTTGTTCTCCCAAAGTGCTAAAAAACCTTGAAAGGAGAAAGGCAGACGGAGCCAGCCACAACAGTTACAAGTTGTTTGTAGTTTCGCTGCAAAAGCCACGGTGAGCTCTGGCGGCTCATGCAGGTGAACGTGATATCTATTCCATGATTTGAATTTGAGAATGACGAATGGTACAATAATTATAGTAATTTTAGACAGACTATACCTGAACACATAACAAAATTATATTATTTTATAGCTTTGTAAATTAGTTCAGTACTGGAAACACAAACTGAACACAATCTTTTCAAGATACAACAAATATAGCTGCAACACTTATTTATTATTACACTATTTGTTAATATTTCTTATTATAGATCTTATATGAAACGTAGAACGCTAGAATTTACGTCTTTATACATTATAGAGTATTCCTCTGTTCTCAGAAAGGTAATAATCTGTGTTCGCAAACAATAACAAATTCAAGGAGGTATTTTTGAGAGATTTTATACTTCTTTCTTGTATTAAATTCTGCCTCAAGCACATAGGCCTACAGTATATATGGAGGCAAAGAGTATATTTGGAAATTCTGACTTAGGCAACATTATGAACAGTTCTATTCTTGATTTTGCTAGAATCTGAGTGGCGTGCTGTTCTGTAGATTTATTAATTCAAACTATAAATTTTCAGGATTTTCTATCGACGTAAGCCAATAAGATTTCAGAAAAATTTCGATTCCTTGTCAATTGTCACTGTTGCTCCAAACTTAGCAGTGAATTCTGCTGTAGGTCTTGAAGTAGGGTCTTATATTTGATGAGAAGATTTTTTTATCACTCTTCAAGATAGTTTATAGTCAAAGAAAGTGAAGTTGTCTATGTTCTACATGATACTACCACATTTCAAATTTATCCATAAATGTTCTTAGCTAGTCGATTATATGTCGTGCAATTCTGTAACTCGCACGCACAACTTGCTAATGATATTTGATATCAGTCTCACCTTGTTGATATCCCATTTTTACCTTTAGCTGTTCTAAAGTAGATGCAGACAGTATTTCTATACTAAAACCTTCATTGTTTATTTGTAATATAAAATGTCATGCGTAAGAAAATGTAATAGAATAAAAGCTTTACCTCTCTTCTTAATTAAAAATACTCTTTTTACTCGTAACTAAAGGGAAATGATCTGGGAATTATATTGTTTTTCACTCAAAACGAGCCGCCACTTACTGCAGACGCGATCGAACTTGTGTCTTGAAAGAACCGCACACAGACAGTACAGCTAGTACAGAGTCCGTTCTATCTGCACTGAGATTGTGTTGACACTTTGAGAGCACGAGTTGCCCACCCATGGCTTTAGCCCAGAGTGCAGACTGTGGTCACGGGCTCAAATCCCGCATAGGGCATGGATGGTTTTGTGGCTACATAATAATCGTTCCATTAGTAGTGAAAGCAGGAAATTCTGCTATCCACCGACGATATAAAGAAGCTTCCGATGTTTTCAATTTTGGCATTTTTCACCATACAATAGTACCCTCACAAAGACAATCCTAAACTGACTGTGTACTTCGTGTTCTCAACACAGTGCTGGAGTCAGAGGGACAAGGTCGATTCCGGAGTAAGCAAAACAACAATGCTGCATTGCAAAAGTGTGTCCCATATCTATGGCTACTATAAAAACTGCAATTTCTCTTAGTTTCGAAAGTAGAAATAAATGCAGTATTGTTCAGTGGATAATCATATAAAGAAAAATGCAAAAAAAAGTACATACTAAAGCAAAAAATGGGCAAAAAAGTACATATTAAAGCAAAAAAAGGCGTTAACGGCAAAAAAGGAGCAAGAAAAGGCAAGATTAAACTTCATCATAATGCTTCATTTCTCATGATTAGTGCACATTTACTAAAAGCCTTTAAATATGAACATTCAAATAAAATAAACATTTTCCTAAACATCCGGGGTGCTATTCATAGACATTTCGCTAGCCCGCGCTACGAGCCTGCTAAACTAGCCCCGGCTATCGACTGGTTACTTGTACGGGATTCATATCATATCGCTAACACTGGTTTATGAATATGAAAAATGTTAGTTCGCTGATCATCCACCGGAAGCCAGCGCTAAGAATGTCTATGAATACGGCCCCCGATGTCTAAATTTATTATAAAGCAATTATGATAGTAGGAAAAATTTCTTGCTGGTTATATTATGATTAAAAGATGAGAGTTTCCATATATGACAATCAACAATGCACAATCTGAAACGACAAATGAAAATCGTTGATGATTAAAATGGCTACTACAAATCAACATCGGGCACAATGTGTTCTATGGTATGCTAAATTTGAGAGTGTTAAAAGAGTTCAAAGGGAATTTCGACGTGAGTATGGTGTACGACCTATACCAACAAGAGTTCAAACGTTGGAAATTGCTGAGGGAAAAGAGAATTAAACAAATCCCGAAAAATCAGTGTTTATGCCAGTGTTGTGTGGACTGAATGGAGTTAAATTTCTGCATTACTATTCCTAAATTTTATGTCATTTGTTCAACATTTTCCTTAACAACGTTTACACATTTACAGTAATTGTCATGCATTACCCGAATAATTAACGAAATGTGTATTACATTTCTAAATTTATTAACTTAACTTTGTTGAAAATAGGCTAAATGTTTTTTTTTTTCAAATTGGTTTATTTAGTTATTTCTATTCAGCCCGTATCATTTTTCATCAGAAAACAATCATAAACCTATGCAGTAAATTCATATTGTGGTCCCGCCGCTGAACGTCTTACCTGCCCTGTTACGACTTTGCGCGGGCGAGCGGGCAAGGCTTGATGACGACACAGTGCTCTGAGTTGGGGACCACTGGTGTACGTAATGTACCTAAATACGATTCCATAACGTTGTGGTATCGAACATTTGTAGAAACAGGGTCTACATGCAGGAGGTCGCAGGCGAAACCGAGTACGAGAAGCAGCTATCTCTTCGTTTGGCCCCCAAACTCCCCAGATCTAATCCTTCCTGACTTCTTCGTATGGCGTTTTGTTAAAGACATTGTCTATTCACAGAAACCCAGGAACATTGATTATCTGAGAGTAAAAATTACTCGAGCTTTTCAACAAATCACCCCTCTTATGTTACAACGGACATGGGCTGAATTGCATCACCGTTATGAGTTGTGCAGGGTGCGCAATGGGGGTCATGTTGAGCTCTGAGGAATCTCCCATCTTTCAGTGTTATATGCACAAAGTTTCAACAAATAAAGTTCAGTAGTAAATGTTTTACGGTGTTTTTATTTTATCCATACCCAAACGGATCACCCTGTAGTTCACTTGTGAAACTATTGGGTATATTATATTTGTATTTGATATGGAAATGACGAATTTGACTGGAATGCAACAAATTCGTCATGTTCAGACAAGATTTATGAGAAATAAATAAATGAAATACTAACATGAAAAAAGCAAGCAGAAGTCTTCCGAGCGCCCCTAATAATTCCTAAAGGGGTCCAAACAAGAATCTTATCGTCCTTAATTCCGATCTGTCTGGATCGGGTTTAAGGCAAAGGACACAGATCCAATAGCATACCTACTAAAGGCCACAGTAAATCTCTAGAATGACGTTCACTATAGGACAGCCGTGGCGAGAACGTGACTCGCGAGACATTGTGGCTCGCAGTGATAGCTGTGCATTTCGCTTGCTTCTAACATCCGCCAACCCCCATCCTCTCATTCACTGGAGCCAAACTCCGTTGCATTTGTATTTGTCTCCGACCTGCGAGTGGCATATGTCTCCTCGAAACCATGTACGAAAGTTCCAAGTAGGATGGGCGGACGCATTTTTTTGCTGTCAATATGATGAGAATATTAAATGTATGATTTGTTCACAAGTATTACGAGGAAAACGGTTGTATAACATAAAACGGCATTTTACTACATATTACTGATGAAACATTAAAAGGTTAAGTGTTATTGTTGTTGTTATCATCATCACCATTATCATCATCACCATCATCATCATCATCTCTGTACGTCGACCCTTTTTCAGCAGATGTACGAATAATGCGGTTAACTCTTCAATTTGAACTCACTGATTTACTATGTGATGTCAATTGAAAGCTAGATGTAACGACTTGAAAAATGTTGAACTTTCAAATCTTTGCCAAAAAATAAATATCCGAAGCTTCGTTCTTTCGCTTGCTCTGTTGAAGCCATGTTCGCTACAACTTACGTTTGTGAAAAATTATTTTCAACAATGAAAATAGTAAAAACCAAATTTAGATCACGACTGACAGACAAATACCTTCGTGATCAACTACGACTGGCAGTAAGTGACCTAATTCCTGATTTTGAAACTTTGTCGCAGACATATTCTGAAGACAGTTAATTTTAGGTTGTGATATTGTTCATTTATTGTTCATTTCTTTCTTCGTTAAACGTACTAAATATTAGTTTGTGCGAGATCGTGCGTATTTGCTTGTTTTCCGCACAGAACCAATACGCGGTAAGTGTAAAATACCACATTCAGTATTCCCAACGTAACACACATAACAATTTCCCTCTTCTTACCGCTTAAGCGCGACATTCATTTTACTGCTTTAGGCTTTTAACATATTATTTTTAGAGACGTTTAACATAGTAATAATTATAAATTGGAAACTTACCACTGCAATTTCACCTAAATTGCAATGTTAATTATTGTTTTTAAATATTTGCAAAAATTAAGTAAAGTCTACTACTCCACGAAACTTATTGCATTCCTGATACAAGTAACAATAAGGAAGCCGTGAAAAAATCAACAAGATTCCAGATGCCGATGTTATTACTGCAATATGTTATACAAATAATATTGTTAAAATATTAAAATGAAAAATAAATCATTACATAACCTTACCGTTTGTTTTAAGTTCGCATTTATAGACTGGGGGGGGGGAGGGGGGGAAAGACAGACGTATATCACTGTCTGCTGGAGTATAGTAAACACAGAAAACAATTTACAGCAACAATGTTGAAGAAAGATATTTTGGTGTTCCGAAGTTGGCGTCATTAAACAGAAACCAACATGGAGATTTCATTGCAACTAATTAGAAATTCGTCTTTCAGGTATGTAATAAACGATCTTCGCACAAAATAATGTACGATACACTAGCGGTATGTTTGTTTTCATGTTCTCGGAAATTAAAAAATCTCAACTACGTTTCGCTTTTTCAATCTTTTCCTCGAACATGAAAACGTCAACATACCGCTCTTGTAACGTATATTACTATTGTAGCCTTGTATAAAATTATATTTAAGTGCTTGACGTAAGGAAAATGAAAACCCGTTAATAAGTCAGACAGTTGCTTCACTTCCCCTTCGGGTGTCCGCCTCCCTCCATAGATGCTGTGCATGTTGCAGGTTACAGAGTGGCTCGGCGCACGATTACATTTTCGCCACCGCTGCTGTAGGATGACTGTTGCATTCTGTGTCGACAAAGTGGCTGAAATGGACATGTCATGGCGATACCTGGGGGGGGGGGATCCAAGTGCATTCGGCAATTTGGCTGGGGGGAAACTGGCCGAAGGAGGTCACTAGGGGAAGGGGAGTCTCGGACGGACATTAATATTGAATAAAGTGAATGGCAGCGAGGGAGACACAGCACAATCTTGTCGAGGTTCCTCTCGTGTGGCAACTGCTTCATGTATGAGCTTAGTAAGAGCAAAAATATCTCGACAGCCTTGTAAAGGGAGTCCCTGTAACCTCACACCGGGTTAAGGTGGTCTCTGGATACAAATTCCAATGGTAAGGGGCGGGGAGCTGCGTAAGTAGACAAACCTGTCGCATGGTTACGTAAGACGAGGATGCACGATGCAGCGTTCTGGGCCAATACCAGATCTGTTCGCGCTCCAGATCGGATCAATCGTCCTGTGTTGTGCCAGCTGCAGAAGTACCAGAATTCGAGTCTAGGTAACAATTCTGAGACTTCTTATCAACAGATAATCACTTTTCTGAAGTTTTGAGAGGGTTTTTTTTTACAATATTAATAATTATTAAGCAACTTCGACATGCTACTCGCCATTGTTTTACTCGGT
Organism: Periplaneta americana; assembly: GCA_025594305.2. Lineage (NCBI taxonomy): Eukaryota > Metazoa > Arthropoda > Insecta > Blattodea > Blattidae > Periplaneta > Periplaneta americana. Next base: position 190,594,898 of record JAJSOF020000003.1, on the reverse strand, counting down.
TCTTTAACGATTACCTACTTGTTTATGCGATGACGTGAATATATTAGGTGAAAATCCACAAACGATTAGGGAAAACACGGGAATTTTATTTGAAGAAAGTAAAGAGATATCGTTTGGAAATAAATCCTGAAAAACGATATAATTATGTCTCATGACTAGAACATAGTAGGGTCCATTTGCGTATATCCTCCCATCTTTAGCATTTATAATTTTTTTTGAACAATCCGGTTTAAAACACATTATTTTCTGCATTCCTTTACACAAATACATTCCCAGAACGTTTGGACCTTTTAAAAAGAATCCTTGAATTTGATTTAATATTTTTGAAGAATAGAATGACATTTTCAAAAACTTGTCCATTCTCCTGGTGCCATTTAGGCAAATAGTTTCCTAAATAGCACCTGCGGTTCTCAAATCACATCTCTTTAACTTATGTTCAGGGAACAGGATGAAGAGTTTTAATATTGAACATATTGAACAGTATTTAATATGAATAATGTAATAAATGCAAATTACAAGTTTATTGAAATTTTAACTTGGCTCCAAATGAAATTGAAAAAATAGAGCATAAATTACCTAACATTTAAACTTCCTGAATGCATTTTTTTATTGTTACACAACCCCCATGTGCTTCACCAGGCAGTTCAGACTGTCCAACTGCGTCACCTTTTCTCCACGATTATCTCGAAGCCACCTAAGAACTGCTTCGATTTAGCTGTCTGAAATGGTTTGAATATAGGGACCCAGAAAGATCTTAAGGTTGGACCTCTGAAAGTTAAGACAAAGAAAAGCTGAAAACAGGAGCACACCATTTTCCCGAGATAATCTAGCTTCTAAATTTTTGGAATGGTTCGTTTAGGTGGAAACACGAAAACTTTTTTTCTATGGCAAGTTTGAGTGGTAAATAGAATGTTTGAGCTATTCGACAAATAGTTCACTGTTGATGTAACCTGAATTAGAGCAAACAAATAACGATCCTGGAAGAACACCAGCTGATAATGTAGGATGCACTGTTTGACGTTTAAAAAAATTCGGATAATGGCAACAAAAATATCTGGTGCGCTTGTACAACAGTTCACTTGTCTGTATTAACCCCCTTTAACCACTTGATATTGCACCCACCTGATGCATTCCACGTTCAGTTAAAAATTTCGGGCCTTTTGTACAGCTAGAAAAGCTAAGTTGCTCATATCGCACCGGTGCGAATTAGGCACCTACAAAGTGGTGCGAATTAAGAAACTACGTCATAAGTTATTATTTCCTTCATTCTAGCCTATAATCACCACATGTTCGAAAATCGTACTAAGTTAAATGTTCTTTAATATTTCTTTTAACCAATAACATCTTAAGATTATGGATTCCTTTGCATACAAATCCGTTATTTAGTTACAAAATGTTAGCTAAATTTACATCCACCTGAGCGATTATATTAAATACTCTATCACCACGTTACTAGAAAAAAAGTAGCAGAAATAATGACATGGTGGAAGTTCATATGGTAGATTATAGCAATACCACTAGATGCCACACTACCATAGTAATTTCTTTTAAATAGCAGTGGTGCCATTTAGGAAGCGGTGCGATTTATGCTACTCTACCCTACGAAATGGAAATTGGAAATTTATCCTTTGAAAAGATGCAAAAAATTCAAGTACCTTGGAGCAACACTAACAAACATAAATGACACTCGAGAGGAAATTAAACGCAGAATAAATGAGGATAATGCCTGCCATTATTCGGATGAGAAGCTTTTATCATCTAGTCTGCTATCGAAAAACCTGGAAGTTAGAATCTGAAAAACAGTTACATTACCATTTGTTCTGTATGGTTGTGAAAGTATCAATTTTAATCATTATATTGTTGTGGTCATGTTGAATTTATGCCGATAACTGTATCGTTTGACGGTCAATTAAAAAAGAAAAAACACGACCGGCCACTTTCTGTTTCCATGAGTGTACATATCCAACTTTAATGGTTATAATGTTGAGATGAAATTTAAATTTGATTTGCGAAAAACTAATTTCGTGATACAAAACAGAGAGATGGAATTCATTTAAAAATTGAGAAGTGGTTTAAATGAACTCGTCGTAGTTCCGGCACAATTTGAAATACCGATTGTCCGGTTCAAAATAACTTGTGAAAATTCCTTCGTGTACTTGAGCGCAAAACTCCACTATAACAAGAAAAATTGCGTTTGTTTCTTGTAGGCTACAGCTATACTATAAATAGTCTAATAGAAATTAATTAGCTTTATAATGTGGCCTATTTGTAAAGAGCAGCGAGACGTGTTGGCTACAGGTTGATGCTCTACTGTCACTATTACAATGCCAGTTTGCTTCCTGTTTACGCAGGTTCATGAACACGCCCTCTGATCAGCAAACAACAGACTGCCTGTCTGGCGTCGGAGAAGTAATTGTTGTTATCGGACAACTGAAGAGAGGCTCTACACAATTCTGTGATTATAATGGAGATATTTGAACAAGGAATTCATGTCCAGAAACAAAAGTAAAAAACAGAAAACATGGAAGTGGAAGGAAAATATTTAATTAGGAAAGAAATAGAGAAAACAGGAGAAAAAAGTGAACGTAAGAGGAAAAACTGAAGAAAAGATAAAAAGATCGTGTAAGTAACGTAACCAGAAATGGAATAAAGAAAAAAGTAAAAGAAGGAAAAAGAGAAAGAGACAGAAAGAAAGATAAAGAGGGGAAGAAAGAATTCGAAAGAGATAAAAACAAAAATGGGAAAAGAGAAAAAAAAAGAAATACAAAGAATAGAGAAAAGAAAAAAAAAAGAAACAGAAAGAGAGACAAAGAAAGGGAGAAAGAAAGAGAAAGAAAAAATAGAAAGAAAAAGAGAATAAAAGAAAGTAAGAAAGAAAGAAAGACAGATAGAGAAAGCAAGAAAGAGAAAAATGAAGAAAGTAAGAAGGAGAAAGAAAGAAGAAAGAGAGAAAACAAAGAAAGAAAGAAAGAGAAAGAAGAAAGGGAAAGAAAGATAGAGAGAAGAGAAAGATAGGGAAAGCAAGAAAGAGAAGAGAAAAGAAAGTAAGAGGGAGAAAGAAAGCAAGAAAGAAAGAAGAGAAAAAGAAAGAAAGAAAGAAAGAAAGAAAAAAGAAAGGGAATGAGGGGGAGAAAAAGAAATCAAGAAAGAGAAGAGAAATGAAGAAAGTAAGAAAGAGAAAGAGAGAGAAAGAGAAGCAAGAAAGAGAATGAAGAGAAATAAAAGAAAGAAAGAAGAGAAAAAGAAAGAAAGAAAGAAAAGACAGAGAGAAAGAAAGAGAAATAAAGAAAGTTAGAAAGGAAAGAAAGCAAGAAAGAGAAAGAAAGAAAGAAAGACAAAGAAAAAGAGAGAAAGGAAGAAAGAAGAGAAAGAAAGGGAGAAAAAGAGAAAGAAATAAAGGGAAAGAGAGTGAAAGGGAAATAAAGAAAGCGAGAGAAGAAAGAAGAGAAAGAAAGAGAGAGATAAAGAAAGAAAAAGAAAGAAATAAAGAAATAAGAGATAAAGAAAGAAAGAAAGAGAGAAAAGGAGAAAAAAGAGAGAGAGAGAGAAAGAAAGAGAAAAAGGGAAAAAGAGAGAAATGAGAGGAATATTAAAAACAGAATATAGAAGAAAAATTATCAACTTCTTGCGAATAACAGCGCGACATAACGGAGTTTGGTTCTCCTTTTTCTGGATTTTTCTTTTCCATGAGTTGTATTCAAGCACTTGAAGTGTTCAGTCCAGGATTCATGACAATCAGTAACGTAGATAGTGGGAAAGGTGAATTCTATTCCGTTCTTCGAAAAGTGTACAATGAACTTCAAGATCAAACCAATGAAATTATGATGCAATATAAAGAGACATGTAGTAAAATTTCTGACTAGCTTGAAACTACTGTATATAGTCAGTCTGCTAACAGAGTGGTCATCATCTTCTTGTTGGGGTATGTGTCAAAAACAATTTAATCTGCTCTATAAAAAGATAAAAGATAAGATTTTTTTTCAGCCTACCCAGTATTTACACTTTAGCTTGCCATTGATTTATATTTACCTCTTTTTTTTTTTCTTTTTTTTATGGAATAAGGTCTTTAGTGCTGTCTAGATAAGTTTTTGCCTGTTACAGACAAAAAAAAATACTGATTTAATGCAAGAAGATTTTTCGCCATAAAATCTATAACGCTGAAAATCATTTAAATATATCATAGTATTGCGGAAAACCTGTGAAAGTGACACAGATTTTCTTCAAAAACACTTAAACCATCTTAAAATAACACCGATTTGCACTAAAAGATAAAACGAAGAAGGTAGGTCCCCATTATCAGCAACATCGAAGGAAAGGCCTCTACGCTCACATACCTCTCGGCATCCTCGTCGGCGGCGAGCAGGTCCTCGGGCCCGATGACGACGTCGGGGGGAGGGGGCAGCGTCACGTCATCGCCGTCCCCTTGCGGCGGGGCGGCCGCCCCCGAGATGACCTCCTCGATATCAGAGTCGATCCCCTGCGCGAAGTCCATGTAGAAGGAATCGCGCGAGTCGCTTGAACGACGGCGCAGCTTCAGACTCAGGTCGGGAGAGCTGTCCTCCATCGTCCATCACCACGACGCGTCCTGCGACAGACGAGAGAGAGCACTCTAGATAGCATGGGTCGAATCGTCCTATAAAGCGATTCAGTCAACATTCTTTGTCAGTATTTTGAAACGACACCAAAAAGCTGAATAAAGTCTATCTATCTCGTATCGGTGGCTCATACATGAAAGGAGAAAAGTTCGGGGCAGAAGAATGTATCAGATTATGTATGTATGTATGTATGTATGTATGTATGTATGTATGTATGTATGTATGTATGTATGTATGTATGTATATATGTATGTATGTATGTATGTATGTATGTATGTATGTATGTATCAGTAGCGGCCGGTGATCGAAATCCTCGGTGAGGCCAGATGCAACTAGTTTAAGTGCCTCCGATAGGAAATGTTTATTTATGATATTAATTATTGTTATATTATTAATATCATGATTACTGTATTATTATTATTATTATTATTATTATTATTAGTCTATTATTATTAGCCTACTATTGATGGAAAATAATGTCACTCACCAAATAAGCTGTTATGCTGTGAGTTTCAGTGATTATTTCAGTGTGATGAAACAACTCACATTATGTGTTGAAAATCCCCTCCTTTCTGTTCTTTTTATTTTTTTTTCCCTTGACAGCAACGAACAAGGCCAACAGAGAAGTTTATTTTGCACCACATTACCACTTAACCATTTATGTTGCCCATACCAGGATGCAATAGAAACTCGCGTTTTAAGATTATCTGTCAGAAAAATTGTCAGCGATGTCGTAGGTATCTCGGTAGACTCTCTCTTTATTTAAAACTTCCTTTCTTTCAATATTATTTCTTCTTGAAAAAGGACACTCTAACAATGAATTAACAAAACCAGCATTATTTCTCGCATTTGTTTCTGTTTATATTTTCCCGAAATACATAACAACATTGGCCCAGATTCACTACTGTACTACGAAGTACAATAGTACAACACCCTCGCGTAAGTCATAAACAAGGGGAGGGAATAGAGTGAGTCTCTGCCTGCCAAAGAGCTGGAATTTGTGTTATTTATGACCTATTTAGGAAGACAAGTCACCACCCCACCCCACTATACCCTTGAGGCCGGCCCATGGATGTGAGGAGTGAAACCTGACCAGGCCACGAGGCCAGCGAATAGGCATTATAAAGAATGGACACTTTCTGTCTTTTTACCTTTTTGTAGCCGGACTGATTTCAATGACCTTCAAGGCCAGCTAGAGCGTGAGATTTATTTCCCTAGAGTTGGCGCTGACATCACACCAGCTAGCAGTCGACACAGCGGAAATATAATACATCTAGGTACATTACGTACTCAAATAAAATAAATTGGATCCATAAAATAATAAATCCGTCATTAACTGTAATGTCTAGACTATAGAGTTCCTTTATAATGAGAGTTGAGACGTTGACCCCAACAACAATTAAAATATGTATTGATTTGATAGCGCTGAAAATGGAAAAACAAAACTCTTACGAGAAGTAAAACCATATACCTATATTATATTATATACAAATATTAAACGAATTCGATACTTAATTTTATAATGTATATTATTTTATAATATAATTTATTATATCTGAAATATAAAATATTATTATTACAATTAGTTTGTCACAGAAATAAGGAAAAGCTGTTAACTTGAATTTATTTGAAGCAAAGGTTACTGGATTATGCAATAAGGTAGCGATGTTTGGATCCTGTGTCTCAACTCTATTCTCACGTTATAATTAGGTAAGACAATTACACTAACCCCAACGCTTGAAAGTGGAACTAAACGCTGGCGCAAAGAGAAACAAAACACAGGAAAATTCGCTCAGTGTCCATTCTTTATAATCCCTATTCGATGACGAGGCCAGACGAATTGTGCCTCGGCTACAACGTTTTAAGAGCAAGCTCAAACCCCGCGAAAATACAGGAAATTCAGAAGACAGACCTGGCACGAACGATTCTGGCCTCAGGAACAAATTTTACTGCAAAACAGGTCTATATACATCACAACCAGAACCGGCACGGGCGATTCTGACCTCAGGAGTAAATTTTACTGCAAAACAGGTCTAAATACATCACAAAGTTTTAAAATGCTTCTACAGCGATATATGCTTCATTCAAATAACTAATACATTATATAAAAACACAAAATTTGATTTCTGTTAAGCCAAGTGACTGAGGCCCGGCCTCACTTGCCTCTGTCAATCAGCCGCCACTGGTATGTATGTATGTATGTATATATGTATGTATGTATGTATGTATGTATGTATGTATGTATGTATGTATGTATGTATGTATGTATGTATGTATGTATGTATGAGCTATTCCATCTCAAATCGAATGAAATATACAGAAAATTGACCTTACAATTTCTAAATACAATGAAACTTTTTTTGTACGTAGAGAACAGTGATACAATGCTTTGTGCAAAGTTTGAGGCATCAGAACTTCATAGTGTTTAAATTAAAAATATTTAAATTTATCGTATTTTCATAAAATTAGCAACTTTAAACTGTTGTAGCTCACCCAATGATCAAAATCATGGTTTATTTTGATGAGGAAAAGTTAAAGTTTATATTGACATATAAACAGATTTTCTTACTTTTTATGGAAATGGAGAAATTTAGATTTTTCCTCATTAAGACGCCTTTGGCTAGGAAAAAATATTTTAAAAATATATAGTTAGATTCTACATTGAAAGTACAAATAAACACATATTTTTTACTGATGGTATGTTGATAAGAAAGTATTGAAAATATCAAATAAAGAAAATGAATAGTACACGCGTGAACTAACCAGCTGACTGTGAGACGGGAGCTTAACCGAGACAAGCAAGGCCAGGAGACAAACACGTGATGTGTCGTCTAGCAGTCATGGCTGTGCTAGCTTTATCACAGGTTTTCATAAACACAGGAGTCAAATGACGCCCAACGCTCGCTTATCTTCAGTTCTCGGCCAGTGCGTGCAGTACTGCGCCGTTCAAGTCTAGGCGTGTGAAAATAATCTATTTAATACCCTCGAAACTTATTGCCGTACCACTAAGCAAACAATGCCGAATTCCCTCTTAATAATGTAAGGTTTTTCTCAATATTGTTTTACATTTTTACAAATGGCCAATAAGCCTAAGAGCAAGTAAAATCAGATTATCTGTATCTCTGTGTACAATAAAAATAAGGATTACTTTTTAACATAACCTACCAAATGTCAGCTTCAAAATAAGCTCTCGTTCAATGTTCTGCAATAAATGGTCCCAGAGTTCTGGGCGCTGAAAGAGGCTTGTTTTTATAAAATACGCTAAATTTGTCACTCAATAATATTGAAAACCGTTTGACTTTCGATAGTATATTTTTGAAAATGCACTCCCCTCAGCACCTTGTATAAGTAGGGAAAAAATTAGAGTATAAAAATGCGAGGTTTTTTACTAATCGATTTTATATAGAATAGCCCGTATGTATGTATGTATGTATGTATGTATGTATGTATGTATGTATGTATGTATGTATGTATGTATGTATGTATTCACACTGCAAATGGGTATATACCCGGTGTCAGTGGTAATTAATTACGCTCAATAATGACAATAATAAACACAATTATTAAAAAATACAATTAATAATAAATTAATAATAATAATAATGATAACAATACAGGGAGTATCCTAAATTAAATGAAGCACAATCACTTAAAACAGTGGTCGTCAGCACTCGCTGAAATGTGCAAAGGGTAAGCGGAGCCGTCCCGTGTGCCCCGTCGTGCAGCAGGAAGAGGTAGAGAGCATACCCGCTAGCAGCTACGAGTGTACCATCGTGCACTGTGTTCTCCGCGTGTAAGAGATGCTACCTCTAGGGTGCTCTGTGCTGACGACCGGTGACTTAAAATAACATTTAAAGTAAATCTAATTTGCATCTTACCCCTGAGTTCGAACTAAAACTCACGAGTATGATATGTTCATACCTGCAGTACCTTTCAGCACTACACTCATTTCGCTGTCAACTCACTCACTGCACTGGAACTACAACACATTTCACTGATTCTATCCTGATTTCACAAACACTTCAAAAACATTTCACTGTTCAAATACTTTGCACTGCCACTATAAACTATAAAGCTGTACGACACAAACACACTTCACTTACACAACACACTTCACTGACACAACACACTTCTTCACTGCTACAACACTTCAAATAACAAAATATCAATTACACCCTTTAAATAGTGTGTATAATATACTACCGTCTATCAGTAAAGTCCTTAAACCTATTTTAAATACTTTTTGGTTATTGGTAGATAGATTGGATAGATACATTAAGATCATTTTTGCGGAGACTAAAGGTACGCGTTGACTGCATCGTATCGCACTCATCGGACGAATCGCACGGATCGGAGAAAAACAATCTTCGCTATTGAATAATTTCAAGGGAAAAATTGTTCCGGGGCCGGGTGTCGATCCCGGGACTTCTGGTTGAACGTACCAGCGCTCTACCAACTGAGCCACCCGGGAATTCCACCCGACACCGTCTCAACTTTTCCCTTTATATCCACACAACTCGCGTGGGCTGACGAAACGCCAGAGACCCACATCAAGTGCACACAAACTCTGTGTGACTTGGAATTGTGGTTTTCTGTTAACGTACACAGTGACGTATATATTATCCAAATCTAGTCTTTCAGGTAAAGCTCCCTGTAAAGCAGATTTGAATAATTTCAAGGGAAAAATTGTTCTGGGGCCGGATATCGAGCCCGGGACCTTTGGTTAAACGTACCAACGTTCTACCAACTGAGCTACCCGGGAACTCTACCAAACACCGATCCAATTTTTCCCTCTATATCCACAGACCTCAAAGTGCGCTGACAAGCAACCAACATTGAGTGCACACTAACTTTGTGTAACTTAAATTGTGGTTTTTTATGTAACGTACAGTGACGTTTATTATGCAAATGAAGCTTTCAGGTATAACTTTCCGGCCCCGGAACAATTTTTCCCCTCGAAATTATTCACTGAGTTAATTTGTTTTATATTTCGCGGTAAGCCATAAGATTGAAAGATTTAACATATTGATATATAACATTAGAATTTAAATGCTTATGAAATGATCCATATTGTAAGTGGGATGATGCAGTTATGACTTTGATTATGATCGCTGTTTGCCGGCATCCGAAAGGCGGTAAAATATTTGTGATGTGCAGTTTCCAATTCTCGCTCGTAACTTTTGGGTTGTGTGCTTAATAGCTTTGTTTAGGGCGCACAATACAGCAGTCGAATTCCGACAATTTTACGTTTCTCCTACATGCGGCCCTTTTATTTCAAATGGTAGTTCTTGAGCCGGAAGCAGCAAATCAGATTAGAAAAGCCTCACCGAGTCTCTCTCGACGGTGATTACATTCAATCACGTTTCGTTTCATTTTACAATTCAAAATAAAAGTTTGCTTTGTGAAACTACAGCTAAGCGATTGCACTCAGATGAACGGACATATTTACCAGAAGTTTGTAGTACTTAATAAAGATGCAGTAACCATATTTAAGTTGATTAACATCCACTTTATGTGTTTGCAAACTATGCGGTAGGATACATAAATTTATTCAATCCCTCAACTCTGAATTGAGTTATAAAAGAATGAAGCAAGCTCAACAGATGTTTCTGCTGGACGAGTAACAATTGAACGAAGTGTCCCGGACTGCCTCTTCACGAATAAACTTCTTTTCAGACGCTGCTATCTCGCGTCGAGAGCTTTTCAAGTATCCGCGAGGAAAGCGTCGAATTAAATAAATATTGACGAGTTAGCTTACGTCCTTCGTAGTTTAGGGCCACGAAAATGTTCAAACAAATGGAACCAAATAGAATTATGCCGATCAACATTAGCTTATACCTGTAGGTTATTATTCCAGATCTTCGAAATAGCGGTGTGGTGGTGATGGTGATTTTTTTTATTTTAGTAGGTTATTTTACGACGCTTTATCAACATCTAAGGTTATTCAGCATCTGTATGTGATGAAGGTGATAATGCCGGTGAAATTCACTATAAATAGCAAGTTCATATGTTTCTGCCATAGTAAGAGAAATTGTAGTTAATGCAATTAGAAAGGGTACATGAATGTGTTGATTTTGTTTGTATATATTTTCAGGTTCTATTTTTTTTAATCATATCTAACATGCAACAGGGCAAAACAGGCTGCAATAAAAGGAGATACTACTACTATTAAGAATAATGGTAATAATCAAAATAATAGTACGATGAAAGAGTAATGGAACGGAGAAAAATTCTCTCCGGCGCCGGGATTTGAACCCGGGTTTTCAGTTCTACGTGCTGATGCATCGTCGAATGATGACGCAGAATATCTGCATGGAAATATCATATGTACTTCGGTACATTAAAATAATATATATAAAATAATAGTAGCTATAATATCACTGTTTCGTATCATATATGTTTTTATGTAATTTTCCTTTTTATTTGTCTTTTCTGTGTATTGTATATAATATGTCTATGTCTTATGTATTGAACATGCACTTGTATGTCATGTCTATTTCATGTCATTTTTATGGCATATACTCCTTAAAAGTAATATGTATATTTCTACGAAATGCTCACTTATTTTTTTTAAGTAACAAGTCTGTGTGTGATATGTCCTGGGAAAGTACTGTATGTAATATGTCTGCATTTCATATATGGTGTATCTATTTCTAGGTATATTATATCTATTTTATCTTATATCTTTGTAGTCCACACCTGTGGAGTAACGGTTAGCGCGTCAGGCCGCGAAACCAGGTGTCCCGGGTTCGATTCCCGGTCGGGGCAAGTTACCTGGTTGAGGTTTTTTCCGGGGTTTTCCCTCGACCCAATATGAGCAAATGCTGGGTAACTTTCGGTGTTGGACCCCGGACTCATTTCACCGGCATTATCACCTTCATCTCATTCAGACGCTAAATAACCTAAGCTGTTGATAAAGCGTCGTAAAATAACCCACTAAAATAAAAATAAAATATATCTTTGTATTTGTATAATATAAATATGATTTTTATCGTCATACACATTTAATGCAATGTGTGTATTTTATGTCATAATTATGTAACTTATATATTTTGTGTAACTATTTGTACAGGGCTATAATATGTCTGATTTAATTACAGCCCTAATATACCTTCGGGTAAAATAGGGTTCTATAAACTTGGAAATTCAATAATAATAATAATGCCGGTGAAATGAGTCCGGAATCCAGCACCGAAAGTTACCCAACATTTGCTCATATTGGGATGAGGGAAAACCCCGGAAAAAACCTCAACCAGGTAACTTGCTCCGACCGGGCCACCTGGTTTCGCGGCCAGACGCGCTGACCATTACTCCACAGGTGTGGACGTGATGGTGATGGTAGCAGTAGTAGTATTAGCAATAATTATGGTAGTATGAGTAGTAGTAGTAGTAGTAGTAGTAGTAGTAGTAGTAGTAGTAGTAGTAGTAGTAGTAGTAGTAGTAGTAGTACAGAGTGGGCACAAAGTCCCGTTACCCCATATAAATATGAGTACCTCAAATACACACACTATCTATGTAATTCCGATGATAATGCAGACATCCACTCATTTTACATTCTTGTGTGTCCTAGTGTCCAAAGGGTCAGTATGTCCCCCATCAATCTCCTCACACAAAATAATGCATCACCAGGTTCGGTATGACATTCGCCTCAGCATTTCTGGCGTAATCTGTTGGAAAGCGGGTCGCACGGCGTCCTTCATTTCATCAATGGTGTCGTACTGTTCCTGTGAAACAATGCTCTTCATCAAACTCCACAATGCATTGTCACAGGTTGCGAGGTCCGGGCTGCGAGGCGGCCAGTCGAGAGAAGCTTGTAAGATGAGTGACCCAATCCTGCATTGTGGAAACCTGTGACATCACGCTGTGGTGTTTCATCAAGAGCATTGTTGCACATGAACGGTACAACACCACTGATGAACTGAAGGACGCTGTGTGACGTCAGATTATACCAGCAATGCTTAGGTGAATATCACATCGAACCTGGCGACGCATTATTTTGTGTGAGAAGAGTGAAGGGGGGCATAATGAACCTTTGGACACTTAGGACACACAGTTAGTGTACAGTGGATGTATGTCTGCATTATAACCGGAATTACATAAATAGTGTATTTGCGATATTTGTAGGGGGTAACGGCACTTTGTGCTCACCCTGTAGTAGTAGTACCAATAGTAATAATATTAGTAGCAGTAATAGTAGTAGTATTAGCAGTAGTAGAGTAGTAGTAGCAGTAACAGTAGACTAGTAGCAGTAACAGTCGGTGGAAGCCATGTTATCGTGTTCATCATCCTTTGAAACTCATCTCTCGTGGCCCGATTCGAACCCGCGAACCTCGAATACGACGACTAGTATGATAACCACTAGACCACAGAAGACGGTAAGTGAGAAAAATCAACTGTATAACAGATATCTAAAATAACAGATGAGTAAAGCTGAGGCACTTCCAAATTTGCAGATCATCAGTGGGAATGTTTTGGATTGGAGAGCACGATAGGACGGGTGAACACTTGTTGCAGATTCCGCACCGTCTCTATTTCTGGAGGCAGTTCTGTCGGTCGACTTGTTGATTTTGTTATACAGCGTACATCGTGTTAGCGGCTCCTATACCAAGTATTTCAGCAGTTTAACGTTGACATTATTATTATTATTATTATTATTATTATTATTATTATTATTATTATTATTATTATTATTATTATTATGTGGAGAAGTAGGAGAAGTTGTCCTCATACCAGCACGGACGAACGGCTGTCTAAAAAGAACTATATACGACACACATGGACACATATGTTAAAAGTTATCTTGGTTTGTTCGCAGGTTGCTACACTCGGTCTCCATAATACATTTTACGAATAGAGGCATACAAAGTTTAATTTCAACGCCCATTCTTCATAAATTACATTTTGTGATTAAATGCACGGTTAAGTAGAACATTGAGTTTGAAGTTTCAGCAGTCCGGCAACATCGCCGCGAACACACGCTTCTCGTGATACAGATGTAAGAGGTCAACGAACTCGGTAACCCGGTGGATCTCGCTAGATGAGCTGTTCTCCCTGCCGCTGTGTTGCAACCAACTCGCAGCGTGCAGGCTAGAATTTAGATGTTTTTAAAATTTACACGAAAACCGTCCACAATATTGAGATACTCCAGAGTGATTATTATTCTTTATTAGTTTTCCTATCGATGGACAAAAATCATGATCCTACTCGCAATAGTTAGCGAATAAGAGGTTGTTAAACATTTGAGGGGGGGGGGGGGAAATTAACTATTAACTTTCCGCCAATATGAGACTATAGTTTTTTTGTTACGTACCATATGAGCTGTTCGCTCTGAAAATCTGCAAGGCTATTTCACTTCCTCTCTGTGTATGAATGAAAGAATGTATGTATGTATGTATGTATGTATGTATGTATGTATGTATGTATGTATGTATGTATGTATGTATGTATGTATTGGTAGAGACTGGATTAATCTTGCTCAGGGTAGGGACCAATGGCGGGCTTATGTGAGGGCGGCAATGAACCTCCGGGTTCCTTAAAAGCCAGTAAGTAAGTAAGTATGTGTATACATTTTTTTTCAAAGGGAAATAACTCAAATTTGCAAGTTTTGAGATAACTGAATTTTAAAGTTTCATATTGCTGTAAAAAATTCAATAAACACACTCTAACTGGAACTTATAATACATGTGAATCGTCATGAACGGAATTTGGAGCAATTTCAATTATCCTTGAATTTTTTCACAGCAACACAAAACTTTAACATGAAATCTCCTCAAAACTTCACATTTTGAGCTGTTTCCTTTTTGAACTGCCCCGTCGATATATTCATTTTACAATTTATCCTTTTCTCCTTTAAAATCGAATATCACATACGATTATACTAAAAGTTTTTAGCATTACGCATAATCGAATTCGCGTTCTCCTGTCCGTGAGTGTGTCCCATTTTTATGTTGAATTATTACGACAACGCTTGAGAGCCCGTTTTTTAATCTTTTCCAGTGTCTTAATATGTGCTAATCTGTAAGGATCCCAACATACAGCACCATATTCCAATACTGGACGAACTAGTGACATATTAAATAATAATAATAATAATAATAATAATAATAATAATAATAATAATAACAATGACAATAATAAATTTAGGCATCCTGAGAAATATTTTCAGCTTTATAAGTAATTATAAAAAAAAACTTTTTCACCATCATTTGAGTATTAAATAATTTACGTCCTCTGGCCCGCATCTGAACACGAATGACAATACTTCATTACTTTTGGAGACGTCCTCGTAGCAACCGTTGAACATGTGCAAACCAACTATTTTTCCCTCGAAATTATTCAAATCAACTTTACAGGGAGTTATACCTGAAATCTTGATTTGCAACTATTTTTTATTCCTGATTTCTACCAAAAATTGAAGTGATCATTGGTTTATTTAGAAATTCTTCATTTATTATATAATGTGATTAAATGTACCGAGCAGTTTTTCTCATAAATTTCATTTCTGATATAATTCTTCATTTCATACATTATTTACGAGAAATTATCTAAATTCCAGCAGGTAAGTGTACAACACTATGGCGAAAAGCAAAACCACTCTCTTAAAATGTGAAGAGTGTAATGTCTATACCAGCTCTCATTTATTGATCAGAAATGTTGTATCTGACAGCATGTCAGAACTGAAAAAAAGGAACCACCGAAATGAAACTCCTGACACAGAGCGCTACAGCCTGTTCCGTCACAGACTAAACACGACACGCGCATCAGACAAGAAGTTTATATAATGAATATCAGAGATAACAGAAGAATGCATAAACGGACAGAGTGTTAGTCTAGTTAGTTTGGAACCAGAGAGTGTAATATTTTGCCATTATTAAGCCAACACAGTAGTCTCCTCTTTCCTTTCCTGTAAGTGACACACAGTCAGCTCTGATATCTGCGTTATCAGTTTCCCTTACGAATTCACCGTGAGTAGGTAAGCTAGCCAAAAATAAGACCCGAGATAACGCCAATGCTGGTAGTGGTTACAGTAAATAAAGCCGAGGTAGACTATTACAGAATACGAAATGGCAGTATAAAATACGGTAGTTAGCATAGTTGCAGTCTAGAATATAATGCAACTTTAGATACATCAACGCTCTGCTACTTGCATAAACAACAGGCGTTAATATTTATTCTATCAATGGTAATAAAAATGATGATATAATAAGCAGGTTCTATTAAATACGGTTTCATAGTCTGGCGGTCGGTATTAGTGACTACAAATCATGAGATCCCGGGTTCGATTCTTGTCCTGGGTATGGACATTTTGCCTTAACGAGACATTTCAGTTCTTTTACTCGTAAAAATCCAGAAGCTAAGTGCATAACAATAATTTATTGCTAGAACAAAGATAAGTTAAGTATGTATTTTTTACACATAAAAATCATTCTAGGACCCCCAGAAAGAGTAAACCTAGCTACATACTCCTGCTCAGGTGGCATTCCACAAAATTTTAAGATATTTTATTATAAGAAAAAGTAAAAAATAAGAGGAAAAGAAAAACACATACATCACAGTAATTTAAACTATTTTATGCTCGACCATGCCGAAATGTAGTAATTATACACTTGGTAGCAGTCCTTTAATGCATGTCATTAAAGTACACCTATTCATTAAAGTTCAGGTTTTCGATTATTCTCGGATATGGAATCGAAAGACAACTAGCAAAAACGCCACGCAGGCTGGAAATCCAATACTGTGGCAGAAGGTTATGTAATGTTACTATAATAATTAGCGTTAATTGTAAATAATATTCAAATAAATTCAATTTGTCATCTCGTTTTTCAATGTCGAATTCAATTTCAAGGTTGTATCAAGTTTACT
Organism: Periplaneta americana; assembly: GCA_025594305.2. Taxonomy (NCBI): domain Eukaryota; kingdom Metazoa; phylum Arthropoda; class Insecta; order Blattodea; family Blattidae; genus Periplaneta; species Periplaneta americana. The sequence continues at coordinate 190,578,441 of JAJSOF020000003.1, read as the reverse complement.
CTCTAGGTTATATCAAGGTCGTAGACATTCGTTGCCCGGAAAAAATCAATACTTTCGCGTCTGCGCACATCTCACAATTTACGAGATTGCACAAGGTCAGTTCGCTCCCCAGTCAAATAAGAATAAAATTAATACTTATGAATAATTTCAAGTTAGAAACATGGTCGAGCATAAAAAGTCGTATGAAACTTGCCTATAACGGTAATTAAGACGCTCGTATGAAAATTATGAAACTCGCTTGCGCTCGTTTCATAAACATCCTCGCGTCTTAATTACTATCATTATAGGCTCGTTGCATAATGTGCTATTATATTTTCTCTCTAAACAATACTTCTTAAAGTGATTTTTAAAATAAGCTATATTAGCAAATTGAATATTTCGTAATTTAATTGTTATCTTATTATAGAGTCTTGGACCGAAGTTGATAATCTATACTAATAATAAATTAAATTAAATTATGGTTTATTTAACGACTCTCGCAACTGCAGAGGTTATACAGCGTGTTAAAAGAATTATCCAATATTTTAAGAGGTGATAGTATGCATCAAAACAAGAAAAAAATGTCTAATAAACATGGGTCATACAACACATACTTTCTGAGATCTGTACACTTGTTCATAGGTGGTGCTCAATGTGACGTCCATTCATGGCAATGCATTCCTCTGCCCTTCGGCGTAAGGAATCACTCACTCTTTGAAATTGACCTGGTTGTTCTTGATAACCAAAAGTCTAGGAGATTTAGGTTTGGGGAACAAGTAGGCCAAGGTGTGGGGCCTCCCCAATCAATCCAGCTGTCCTGAAATGTCAGCGTCAGGTGTTCACGTTCACTGGGGAAAAAATGTGCTGATGTGCCATCGTGCATGAACCACATCTGTAGTCTTTGCTGACATAGCACATACTCCAGCGAGGTAGGCAATACGTTAATAAGAAAATCCTGATAACGAGCCCCAGTTGATCTCTGTGGTAGCACGTATGGCCCTTAATCTATCGCCAAGAACGCCTGCCCATACGTTGATTCATAATTGGTGCTGATGCCTTGTTTCCTCAAGTGCATGGGAATTTTCATCAGCCCACACATGCTGATTACGAAAATTCACAACACTATCTCTGCTTAACCCTGTTCATATCCGCAATCAGACTTTTTTTCTTCAGTATTCCTTGCGACGTATCAGTATACCATGCCAGGGGTGTCAACTACGGTATGATTATCTGGTAGCCTGCTGTATTGTAGGTCAGAAAAATGCATTGCCATAAATGGACGTCACATTGAGTACCTCCTATGAACAAGTGTTCAGATCTCAGAAAGTATGTGTTGTAGGACCCATGTTTAGTAGACTTTTTTTCTTGTTTTGATGCATACTATCACCTCCTAAAATATTGGATAATTTTAACACCCTGTATCAGCGTCGCCGGTGTTCCGGAATTTTGTCTCGCAGGAGTTCTTTTACATGCCAGTAAATCTACTGATATGAACCTGTCGCATTTAAACACACTTAAATGTCATCGAACCCGCAACCTCGAACATAATAGGCCAGCGCTATATCGACTACGCTACCCAGTCCGATTCATAATTAAAAGATGACTACTAGTATAATAAAGATATTTCATATACATTTCCTAAGACTACTAATTTCATGAACGTCTATCATTATAAGCCACATTTTCAAATTCTTTATATTTATTCGCTCATTCATTCATATGTTCGCCCGTCCGTCCATTCGTTCATTCCCTCGCCCGTTCTTTCAGTCGTTCGTTCCTTAGTTCATCCGTTCGTTCCTTCGTGCATCCGTTTTTTCTTCGTTCATCTATTTCTTCATTTCTTTCATTAATTTACTCATTTACTCATTTACTCATTTACTCATTTACTCATTTACTCATTTACTCATTTACTCATTTACTCATTTACTCATTTACTCATTTACTCATTTACTCATTTACTCATTTACTCATTTACTCATTTACTCATTCACTCATTCACTCATTCACTCATTCACTCATTCACTCATTCATTTATTTATTCTGGTAGAGTTAGGCCAATAGACCTTCTCTTGCACGCAACTAGAAATACAAATGCAAGTAAAACATACACAAAAAGCTAAAAAAAATTAACAATTGATCCAAAACAATAATGGCAATACATTTTAAATGACCTATTAATTCTATATCCTATACTGGTGGTACATCAACAAAATGACGATTCCATGAGAAGACAGGAAATGAACTGACGGACAAACGCACGTAGCGAGGGTGGAAACACGTGTCAACAGAACTTCTGTTCGGGATGCTAGGTGCAACAACGGTGATTATACATTAATAATTCAGCGTTTTATAATGGGCACTGCCAACCACGATTATGACATTGATTTCCACGCCAACCGGCATGTTTAATACATTCTCGTGAACTCCCCTCTTTTTCCCTTGATTTCACATAATTTTTAAAATCTTCACTTCTATACGCAACCGTCACAGTTTAAACGAAACATAACAGCCACAATCCAATGTCACCTAGAACATGAAAGATTGTTCATTTTCAATGTGAAGCCCTGTGTTGTCTCAGGTGGTGCCAGACGTAGTGTGGATTCCACGATAGGGAGTTGCTTTTTCCCCCTCCATTGCATACATAACTGAATAGCTACATATTACATTAATCAGACTTCAGATGTATACAAACAATTGTTTTTCTCTACCACATATCGTCAAGTGAAATGTATTGCCTGGTAATAGATGTAGGGGAGAGTGGGTACAGTGAGACAGGGAGAACAGTGAGACTTTTTATTAGATGGTAAATTTTGATGTTGAAATGTTTGTAACAGTTGAGTTGTATGTTGGATTAGTAAAGTAACAGTATTTTCATATACTCGATTTGATTTAGTTATAAAGGTGAGTGATGAAAAAAATAATTCGTAATTTTTCACTCTAGAAGTAAAATTTTGGCTTGTGTTTAATGAAGGTTATATTGGATATACAAATTAAATAGAAATATGAATGTTTTGTTACCTAATACTACGGTATTTGACGTTATGTTTGGCAAAGTTTCGTCTTTATTGTTTTGATTTTGAAGTGATGCCGCCATTTTTAAACGAACTATGCGTAAAAGGAACCCCATTTTTAAACCATCGAAAATTGTGACTAATGATTAAGCATTTTTACGTGGATCGACCTCGGAACAAATAGTGAGAATCAACCGGCCAAATATGAGCCAGCGATTAGAAAGTAAAGTAAAATGGCGGCCATAACCACAGGTGATTATTTCGAAGACGATTATTATTGTGCAGTACTTGAAAAAATGGATAGAGCAACTGTTATTTAGTGGAAAGAGAGAATTCTTGCGAGCAATTAGGTGACAGAAAATTTCAGGAGGGATTTCGTTTATCAAAATCTACAAATGGATCAATTGAAATAACACAAGAACAATCATATTTCTCCTACGGATCGGCTGCTTATATTACGATTCTATGTAACTATTATTTTCTGTATTTTAAGAGGGAATAAATACTATCTCTTTCTCTATGTCACTGGCTGAAAAAGAGAGGTTATGGATGGATCTTAGGATAATGCACAATTAAGATCGTACACACATTTACCAATTTTCTGCATCCTTTTCCTTTATGGATATTCCATCTTTTTTATATAATAGGCCTAATTTAAAAGTAATTAAGTCTATCGATACTTCAACCTAACATTGGGATATAATCATTTTTGGATTCAATTTTCCATTTTGTACGATTTTAACCTAAAAGTACTGAAAAACAAAGAAATGGAACTAAAATATAAAGCGCCCAAAGGCAAACAAATGCAACAAAATTAAGATACGTTCATTTCGATGTAAACATTATCGTTTTTAGACGTTGACTGTTATCTTTGTTGGATCATTTTGTAGAAACAATGTAATCATTTTATTTTTTCTAGCCATGTTTTAGTAATCGTTTATGAATGGTGCACATAAATTACATTTTAACCACGGCTACTGTTTAACCATCGTTTCGTAATCTATGATTACTGCGTTTTTAATCAATGTTGATGCACTTCGCCATAAGACATGCCATTGAAGGGTACACTGAGACGTCTCACTGTTCCCATTTACCAATGATTTGCAAAAATAAACTGTAATTATTACATTTACAATAACATTAAAAATGAACATACTAGTAACCAGTTTAGGAACTATAGCTTAAAATAATGGATACATTACATTTTAATGATTTCTTAAATAAAAATTATTCACAGAATTTAAAAAAATATTAAAAAATAATAAAGAATTAAATTAAATTCTTATAATTATAGGCTTTATTGTCACCAAAAATTCATTTTATATTTTAGCAAAAGTTTAAAAAGTCATGGAAAATTCACTTTTCCAAATGTTCCAGATGTTTCAATACTTTCGAAGTCAGACATCAAAATGATTCTAAATAAGTCTACAGAACATGGCAAGAGAAAGAGACAGCAAGCTTTCTTTTCTTTTGAAATAAATGTAAACCATTTCAATGTCCATTAATAGACACTGGTGTCTCACTGTACTCTCTAAATGGAAACAGTGAGACATTTGCATTTTTTTTACAAACACGCATTGTATATTATGTCCTTTATCTATTAACATTTCTGTTTATGTATTATTGTACTCCATGTTTTAATGTCTATTTCTATTGCACTTGATTTTAAAAATACTTTAAATTTCACTTGGATACATATGTCTTAATATGTTGTGTCTCACTGTACCCACTACTACCCTACTGTACATATCAGTCAGAACCTCAATCAGAGGACAAACGGGTATACAATTTTGTATTTAAAATCACTAAGATTTTAATTAATTGTCAAATGTCTTTTTATAGAATGTGATTTGTATATTTTGTTTCTTATTCTAAGCTTCAAAGACAAGTTTGGTTACTGCCCGACTGTGGATGTTTGTTTTACTGGTTTGTTGACAGTGAGAGCTGCGATACTAGGCTATTTTATTCTGTGGATATATAGGCGTAGTCCAAACTCACAACTTAACATTTCTTTTTTCTTTTTTTTTTACTTGATTATTTAACGACGCTGTATCAATCACGAGGTTATTTAGCGTCGATGGGACTTGTGATAGCGAGATGATATTTGGCGAGATGAGACCGAGCATTCGCCATAGATTACCTGATATTTGCCTTATGATTGGGGAAAACCTCGGAAAAAACCCAACAGGGTAATCAGCCCAAGCGGGAATCGAACCCGCGCCCGAACGCAACTCCGGATCGGCAGGCAAACGCCTTAGGCGACTGAGCTACGCCGGTGGCCTTAACAGTTTCGGTACGAACTTCGTAGCTCTGGTTATCAGTAGACACTTTCCTGTAACCTGGCCTGCAAGATCGCCAGATAGAGGAATGCAACAAATACCTAATACTTTGTGAACGCTCCTCGTAATTGCGCTCGAGTGGACAAAAATTTGTATAAGCACTTGTTTTGACATTATTAACATGGTGGAAGAAAAAAATGAACTTTTCTTCTTTGCCCCCATGAGAATGAAATTGATTGCATCACGATGTATAATCTTTCTTGTAGTTGTAGGCCTATTGCATTTCTGGTGGTGTGGAAGAGAATGCCTGATGCCTTAACGCCACCACAGTAAATAAATAAATAAATAAAAATAAATAAATAAATAAAAATTTAAATAAATAAATTATTGTTTGCTTGTTGAGTTACAGTATTACAGCTCGTTATGTTGTGTGAATACGAAGAAAATTAGATAATAGTGATATCTTTCCTCATTTTCTGTGTCACAGTGCTGTATAATACGTCAAATATTACATACGCTTCTTTAAACATTGGTCACCTCGAATTTGCGTCATCATACGTCCACAACACTCTATAAATATGTTGTAGTTCCAGGCTCGGCCGCTATCTGTCGTGTTCAAACTCTTGAAAACAGTAGCTACTGCATGTAGGTAGTATTAGGCTATGTTTAAAGGGCAGTTCTGGCTATTCACGCTCTTTAGTTCGCTAAATTTTAATACAAAGAACTTAAAATAAAACACATTCAAGAAAAGAAAAACAATTTACAATCGTTGCTTAACTACCGCAACATCATCAACGATAACGAAGTGATGGCGGAAGGAATGTGAGTACAAACAGAAAACCTATTTCAACATTTCGTCCACAACAAATTTCATTTCAGCTTTGAAGGGTTACAATTCAACCTTCAGCATATAATAATAATAATAATAATAATAATAATAATAATAATAATAATAATAATAATAATAATAATAATAATAATAATATGAAAATGACGTTGGAAAAAACAACGTAACAGCTGAAAGCCGACGCCCGTGTAACACGATCTTCTGTATCGTATTACAAAAAGCAAGTTCGTAACAGTTTTCTTTTCTATCTGCGATCGCAGTATCAGAACTTGTAAGTTTTTTTTCGTACTAAAGGATTTTATTAATAGGAATTAGATGTTGTAATTTTGATTTATTATTGGTAAAATTTCAGCCAGCATCTACGATTGTATGATGACTGAATATTTTTAGTTAAATAGTATAATCACCACCGTCGTCATGGTAACCATATTTAAGTTTTTATTTGTCAAGCTTCTCCTTTAGAAAATGCTCTTTATTGTGTTTTATGCTATTTCTATCCTAATTAATATTATGACAGTACTTAAGTAATTACTCATTTCCAAAATGTGCGTTTCCATTTTCTTTTAATTAAGACACTTGCACACAAATTTAAACGTAGATAAAGTTTCTTTCAAATTTATTGTATTATTACAGCTCTATTTCATCACAAAAATATTTATATTTAGAAACTGTTCAGAAAAAAAAAATCAATCAATTTTAAACTTCAAAGAAATTATTACTTAAATAGAACGTAGATTTATCTCCTTTTCAAAATTATTGCAAAATTCAATAAGTAGAAAATAGAATAAAATGAATATATATTTGGGAAGAAACTAGCAACGTAACTTTAAAAGTTTGAGCTACAATCTTTACCATTGTTTTAATGTTAAATCTTTTTCAAGAACAATAACACAGTGAAGTATAATATCTACATATAAAATAATTTTGAACTGGTAATGGAAATTGACATGAAAACGGCTGAACGGATTTTAAATAAATGGGCCCTTCATTTTGAAGCTTGGAACCCAAAAATTTTTCGGAAAAATAGTAGTTTTCAGTGAAATGTCAATTTTCCTACATCATTTTCCTATTTTACAAAATCCATCTGTCGTCAGTTTTGAGAAGTATTGAAAATATCAAATAAAGAAAATAAATAGTACGCGCGTGAGCTAGCTAATTGCATTTCAGAATAAAACAAAACACACACTAAAGTAAGCAATATTTTCAAGAAGGCCATGATCTGCAAGAATCTCTGACATATTTAGAGCTTCAAATTAAATTGGTTATTAAAAACTTAACTTACTAAAAAATAATTTACAGGTTTTTTTCGATTCTGTGGTGTGTAATTTTCTGGGTACAGCTTGTATTGGATATTAAAAACTACAAAAATTGAGGTGGTTTGATGACATTATTACACTTAAAATGAAATATTATTGTAGTTAATGCCATGATGTGACTATTTTTCATTAATTATACATATTAATGCTATATTGATGATATGAAAGTGAAACATTCTTGTTATATAAATAGATGTAGAGAATAACTTAAATTAGATTTTGATTTCTATATTTTACTGAGTGGCGGCTATATAGTATATGTTACTGAAAGCTATAAAACTTACGCAAGATAATAATATTATTAAAAATCAAATATTTTTATAGTTATTAATCAAGTGGGGTTGGGTCTTTTTCATATATTTAATGGCGGTGTGGTGTAGATATTTATATGCGTGGTTCTCTTCAGTATTGGCTCGAGAGAGAGTATCTTTCATTATTATGGAAGCAAATAACTTTCAGAATGTCTGGTATTCTCCATTGAAAATAAATCTGAAAAATGTTTATTTGAACGTCCAATGAACTTAGTTTGCAGCATTTGCTGCACAAGCCACTAGTAGTATATAAATGGTTACTATTAATTATTTCGGGTATCATCTGTCTTACATACGCTCTAGAAATAGAGATATCAGATTAGCAGAACTTAAACAGATCTGGTTGTAATAAAGAAAACAATACTTTAAACATTTAAATTAGAAACAATTTTGACATTTTATAAAATAATACCAATTCCAACTCTGCTATATGGCTGCGAAACATGAACCAACGTCACGTCAACTTCAAAGGAATCTCGTAGAAGTTGCTGAGATGAGATTACTGAAACCATTGGCAGATTATAATCTAACCATAAACGGAATGAAGACTTCCGAATGAAATTAAACATCACGGTCATAACTGAAAACATCAGGATTTTCCGAACACCTGGTATAAGCACACGTAGCGAATGTTCAACCACAGACTACTCCAGAGACTATTTCATTAAAGACCCCTTGGGAAGAGAGAGGTTGGCGGCAGGAGGATGGAAGGACCAGCTCTAATCTGAGGCGAAACAGGCCGAGAGGTCTAATCCTAATTATTATGGTGGTGGTATTCGTCTGCCAAGATCATACTGTCGTGTTGGCGAACGATTAGGGCTAGCGCGTCGGCATTCCGCGCTGGTGACTCAGGTTCGAATTCCGACGTGTCAAAATGGAATTTGTGATGAACAAAAAGAGCTCGGTAACAGGTTTTCAAGATGTTCTCCCGGTTCCGTACCTACATTTCACCATTTTTTTCCATTAATCGCTCACCTGTGGCCGAGTGGTTAACCTGCGTCGACCAGGGTTCGATCCCCTCTTGGGTCATGAAAGAATTTGTAGTGGACAAAGCGGGCGGGAGGAGTTTTTCTCAGGGTCAGGGTTCTTCTGTTACCACCACCAACATTATCATCATCATGGCCACCGGCGTGGCTCAGTCGGTTAAGGCGCTTGCCTGCCGGTCTGAAGTTGCGCTCGGACGCGGTTACGATCCCCGCTTGGGCTGATTATCTGCTTGGGTTTTTCCTCGAGGTTTTCCCCAACCATAAGGCGAATGCCAGATAATCTATGGCGAATTATTATTATTATTATTATTATTATTATTATTATTATTATTATTATTATTATTACATAATTATTTTATTGGTGTTGTGAAGATGAAAAGAATTGTCATTGTATTATATTAATTATCTATTATATTGTCTTGTATTGTAGTATTGTCTTGCTTTGAATTGTATTGTATTAATTATGTTATATTGATAGCATTGTAGTAATTTTCTATCACACTGATTGAGTGGAAGAGACGGCAAATGGCCTTAACTCTGCCAGTTAAAATAAACCATTATTATTATTATTATTATTATTATTATTATTGTTATTATTATTGTTACATAATTATTTTATTGGTGTTGTGAAGATGAAAAGAATTGTCATTGTATTAATTAATTATCTATTATATTGTCTTGTATTGTAGTATTGTCTTGCTTTGAATTGTATTGTATTAATTATGTTATATGGATAGCATTGTAGTAATTTTCTATCACACTGATTGAGTGGAAGAGAAGGCCAAATGGCCTTAACTCTGCCAGTTAAAATAAACCATTATTATTATTATTATTATTATTATTATTATTATTATTATTATTAATGTAGTATATATTTTGAAGTTTTATATCAGTTTTCATTTATATCTTTTGTTTAAAGATGTATTTTAATATTATTCTCGCTCATTATGCTATGTAGTTTAGTGATCCATTTTATCCCGTCCATTCATTGTCATTATTGTCGTTGTATTATAATCTTGTATATCTTTGTAATACTATTTTATATGATTCCATTCTTCATTTATGATTCCATTATTTCATTTGTAATTATCATTTTAATTAATTGCCATTAATTTAATTATTTATTTTTTACTTTTATTGTAAATTATTGCTAATGTTTTTGTTACATTGTTTGTGCTGAACTGTAATTGGCCTCTGGCTGTTGTACAGCACATTAAATATAAGTAAATAAATAAATAAAATTAATTAATTAATCAATCCTCGGCCTCATCTCGCCAAATTCCATCTCGCTATCACCAATCTCATCTACGCTGAATAACCTAGTAGTTGATACAGCATCGTTAAATAACCAACTAAAATAAAATAAAAAATCATCATCATCATACCACCAATATTCCACAATCACCCTCACCTAAGAGGTTTCGAGGCAGGCATGGACTTTCGACTAACAGTGAGCCACTAAAATAATAAATAATAATAATAATAATAATAATAATAATAATAATAATAATAATTAAAAACGGGCAGAAAAACCTAAAGCTGACGCCCATGAAATACGACCTTCTGCGTATATTATGTAACAAAAAGAAATACGACGTCCCTAACAACTTCACCCCTGGGAACGCGCCCCACACTTTGGAAACCACTGGTGCAAGGGGAATTTAATGACACTGAAATGTCACGCGACAAGCCTCGCACCAGGCACATTCCAATTCAAAGCGCTCGCCCGTTCACAACAAAGTTAGTGCATCAATAATGCGCGTGCAGGCCTAGCTAACACAACCACGTGGCACACGATTCATCAGTAAAGTAAACAAAGCCACTCGATTCTAGTTATATTGCTTGATTAACCCTTCGTTTTATATGCAGAGATGTTTCTAATTCGGATGGGCTGCATAAAACATTTACAGAAACTCCAACATTGTGTGGAATCCATTGTAATTTGGACGCCTCTCCAGGTGTAATGTTTGTCCGCCGTCAGTTATAATACGAGTTGGAAATAAATGTTAGACTCGCGATGATTACCCATATATCCCCTGAATCTCGCCACGTGTCTGTCGACCCCGGATGGTAGAAGAGGAGAATGACTAGGGAAATAAATTAAATTGCTGACTCAAATGTGTCCACAATAATTTGTTAAGAAAGAAATCACTATTTTTTATGTAGACCATAATTATATTGATATTTTACAAAAAATTTATATCGAACCAAAGTAACTCTCATTTTATTTTCTATGAATAAAAATAATAGTAAACAAATTAATACATGGAAGTAATAATTATGTTTTACCATAGGATTTAAAGACAAAGAATACATGATACCTAAAATAACTCTTACATAAATATAGAACTAAAAATATGAATTTTCTGCGTTTGTCTGAACCAAAATGTAAAACCAATGCAGCTTTTTATCATAGCATGAGTCAAGGTCCCAGATCATTAAACAAATTTTATTCTAATAATATTTCAACCACGAATCCTCTCCAAATTAATAAAAAATAACAAAATTTGTATTGGATTTATAGTTTGGGTTTAAACATATTAAGCTCTATTTAATCTGTATTCACTCTCAATTTTTATTTTATTTTTGTCTTTATTGGAATCCCCTCCTGAGCACGAGTCTTACTCATTCAGGAGTGGTCTAGATTATCTTACATTGTATTTATTAATTTGTATTCTTTTCAAACTTACTAACAATAATAAATAATTAAATTGTATCTACTGATATTGCAAAAGAAGAACTTCAGTTTATACTTTTACATTGCAAAACTTTCATTTTATTGTTCTATAGTAAGACTCCATAGCAACGTGTTATGAAGTATTTTATACCATATTTCTATAATACACTTTTCTATTTATCAACAGTAATCTCACTAGACGTTTTGATTTATCTAGAGAAAATCAAAACTCGAGTGGGATTTAATTGACTATTACACGATTAGAAGAAAGTATATAAAGATTAGAAGTAACGAAGTACTCCAATACAATAAAATATTGACTTACGAAAATACAACTGTCTTCAAATGTATTATTGTACCATCTCAACATTACAAATATTACGCTAGATGCATGCTAGATGGCAGTAGTGAGCAATGCCTTCTCGTCGAGAAGTTCTCGATCTATTATACACGATGGCAATGTTACTACTAGTAGTCAAGAAGGCTTTGTTGATTCAGTTTCATTTTATTAAAATGCAACATTCCACTTCAATTATCCGAATCCCAGTAATCAACGTCACTTGACATGATTTTCAATAAATTTTAATATTAAACAATCTCTGATACGTGACTATCCATAATATCATATAGCAGAAGCTATAACATAACCTAACTCATATACACAAGTGTTAGAAAAGTTTTAATTAACGACGATGACATAAAAAATAAACATGAATAATTTTAAAAGGAATAATTATTGAATGTACAATTTTCAAATTTGAATGTGGTTGGTGGTTCAATTGATGTTATATTGGACGTGTGCATAATAGAAGTGGAACTCGTTGATTTAGGCCTACATGGTGTATTCAACTTATTCAAGATTCCCGAATGGTGCTCTTCATTTATTTGTAAATCGGATTTCAGAAGATGCATAGGTATGATCAGTGATTTTTATTAATTCTTGTTCTTGAATACCAATGCGAGTCATATTTGAAACTGCTGTGCATCGACTGGAGTGGTTTGTAATTATATATATATATATACATATATATATATATATATATATATATATATATATATTTTGACGTCCAGACCAGCGCAGTTTCAAATGTTGGCAAACAAAGAAACAAATGCTAGGGACGCGATAAAATTGTGCGATAAGCAGCCATGATTGGTTGAAATACGTCCTTTCGTACCGTTTTATTGGTCAAAAGTAGTATGACGTAGTAAGAGTGTAATAGTCACAGTAAAACAAATGTAGCTTGACTTATCAGCAGCAAATTTAATGTAGCATTCTGTACAATTTCTAGGATTTTGGGCGGAGTACTAGCAAACTTTTCTATTTCAATCTCTTCATCCATATTTTCAATATTTAACTACAATAATTATTATCACGTTGAAAATGGCGACTTTACCAACAATATTTGTTGATCTCTACGTACACCAATTCTTGTTCCTTGGAAAAGACTCTATACGATCAAGTAGGCTTTGACCGACCGACTAATTATTATACATTTATTTTCAATATTTTAAAAAATAATTTTCGTTAAATAGACGAAACCTAAATAAATAACACTGTAGTCAACACGATACAAAACTAGTTTTAGTAATTCGCGGGTATTAGAACACTCCTTCCGGTCGTGTTTTAACTTGGCCCTCTCGCTACTAAAGGTTTCACTTTTGTAACTCTGCTTCGTTCACCAGAAGTAAACATTGCCGGCAGAGGAGAAGAGAATTATAATTGCTATTCAACCAATGACAGACGTCTCATTCCACGCTTGTCTTGAAGTTGGACGGTCTGAAGCGTTCTACCACCGCCCAACTTCAGGACAAGCGTGGAATGAGACCTCTGCCATTGGTTGAACAGCAATTCTCCTCTGCCGGCAACGTTTACTTCTGTTGTCAGACATTATGGAACGAAGTATAGTTGTCTAAATTACTATTAAAATAGATAAATACTTTTAAATAGTAGGCCTACTTTGGATGTAATAGATCATATACAGAGTATGTAAAAGTCACACCCGATTTTTAATGTAAGATGTTTTACTTATTCATTCATTGATTCTTTATTCATTCATTCATTCATTCATTCATTCATTCATTCATTCATTCATTCATTCATTCATTTCTTTCACCACCATGAAACGAGTCATAACCTAACACAGCAGTTCTACTCGCACTCAACAATAGCTTCACAAAATAACAACAATAATATTAATCCTTGGTACATGGGGTATGCATGAACATAAATCAGACACAACTTTGTGCACACCCGGTATTACCCTATATGCAATAAATCACAAAAATATACAACATGACGGTACATTTAGACATACCCTGCTGAGGAAAGCATGAAAAGAACCAACACTAAAGTTTTATAAAACAATGCATTACCAGTTCTGTTAAATGGATCAGGAGTCTGCATATTAACAAAATAATATGCAAGAAATATTGAATCCACAGATTAAATGTAATTGCTTACACTTGTGGGTGGATACAGATTCTTAGATCACAAATAGAGGAAGGAATTCATTAGTCCTATTATATGGATCAGGATATCAGTAAAACAACGTGTACCAACACTACCACTACAACCACTATTACCAACACTACTACTACTACTACGATACTAGTACCACTACTACCAACACTACACCACTACAACTACAACTACTACTACTACCACCAACACTACCACCACTACAACTACTACTACTACCACCACCACTACAACTACCACCACCACAACTACTACCACCACTACCACCACTACCACCACTACAACTACTACTACTACCACCACTACACTACTACTACTACCACCACTACTACTACTACTACCACCAACACTACCACGCTACTACTACTACTACCAACAGTACCACTACAACAACTATTACCAACACTATCACTACAACCAACACTACCAACACCAACACTACCACACTATTACCAACACTACCACTACAACCACTATTACCAACACTACCACTACCACAACTACTACTATCAACACTACTACTACCATTACAGCTACTACTACCACTACTATCACAACTACTACTACCAACACTACCACTACTACCAACACTACTACTACTATCATCATTACTACTACTACCACCAACACTACCACTACTGCTACCATCACTACTACTAACACTACTACCACTACCATCACTACAACTACCACTACCAACACTACTACTACCACTACCATCACTACAACTACCACTACCACCACTACTACTACCACTACCATCACAACTACCACTACCAACACTACCACTACTACTACCATCACTACTACTACCAACACTACAACTACTACTACCAACACTACTACTACTACCAACACTACTACTACTACTACTACTACTACTACGAACACTATCAACACTACCACTACTACTACCAGCACTACTACTACTACTACTACCACCACCACCACCACCAATACTACCACTACAACCACAACTAATACTACTAACACTACTACTGCCACTACAATTATTACCTACACTATTACTACTACTACCACCACAACTACCACTACCACCACTAAAACTACTACTACTATTGCTATTGCTATTACTATTATTACTACTACTACTACTACCACCACTACCGCTACCACTACTACTACTACCACCAACACTACCACTAGTACCAACACTACCACTACCACCAACACTACCACTACCACCACTGCTACCATTACTACCATTACAACCACTACCATCTCCACCACTGCCACTATCATTACCATCATTGTTGTTATTATCATCATCATCATCATCACCACCATCACAGTCATCATTTTAGGCTGTGGTTCAAGTAGTAACATTTCTGGCTCTATAGTATCAGTGAATCAAGATTCGATTCTCGGGAAGGAAGTGCTTGGTATTCCTACTAGAACTCTAGGTTCGAGTCTCGTGTTGTGTAAGCGCCGCCGTCCGAAGCCAGCCGTGGTCTTGAGTAATGCCAAGCACATGTCCACATCCCAAGCTAGTGATGAGTCACAATCCTCACAAGAGGACGGAATGGGCCAAATGAGTCAAACATTCAACATATTACAATATATTGAACAGGGCAGATGATAATTATTTTATATTTGTTCAGATACCAGGAGTCAAGACTAAGGCAATTCCTTCGTAAGTACTTGAAAATAATGTTCAATTTCTTACGAATTGTGATATTACTTGAGAGAAGTAGATTGGCTGTGTTGGCACAGACATAATTCACAGAAAATTGCGGTAAATTTATTAATATTTTCGTTATGTGAATTTATTTTAAAATTAAGTAACGTTTAATGGTATAAGCAAGATTATTGTTTAATATTCAAATCATTTCTATTTTCATTACAATGTGTGATAATTTTTTTATATAATTTAGAAATTCATAATGCTATTCCTTTCTCCTAAATTATAATTTTTCTTCCTTACTCATAATTCAAATTTTTAACTAAGACACAAACTTTTAAATTAAAAACAACAATAAATATTGTTTATAAACACTTCCTCTCTTCCATCCTAATTTCCTAATGTTCAAAACAAGCCAAGTTGACGTCCTTCATCTTCATCTGTTTTTAGAAGACAAATCTGACAGAAAATTTTAGACTAAACAACATTTTAATTTCAAAATAACTCGGAAGTTGAAACAGTATATTAATTTTGCAAGCAGAATATTTTAAATATTAACACTACCCCTCCTCACCCTTAATTCCCAACAGCTCAA
Source organism: Periplaneta americana (assembly GCA_025594305.2). Classification (NCBI taxonomy): domain Eukaryota; kingdom Metazoa; phylum Arthropoda; class Insecta; order Blattodea; family Blattidae; genus Periplaneta; species Periplaneta americana. The sequence goes on along the minus strand of JAJSOF020000003.1, from coordinate 190,562,319 downwards.
ACATTTTACATGAAAGCTTCTGTGCTTTTACACAGTGTTACAATTCTACAGGGCTTCCAAATAAAACAAGTCACTTTTACCACTGCAGTTGTGTCCCATTTGACACATACTGAAACTCATTCACTACAAACACTGAGAAAGTGTTGCGATTCAAGGTCGTTGGGTCTCTTGTGGTTTAACCACTAATGCTCGAAATTAAAAGTCTTCAATTAAGACGTTTTTGAAAATCTACAGTCGAAGACACGTAGAATCATAGATGTAAAATAAACAGAGTATAAATGTCAGTATGGAAATAAACACAATGAAGTTATGGTAGGATATACCGGCATATGCTGGTGGATTTTTAGAACGGCACAATGATGCAAGTTTAAGTAAAGAAACATTTTCTTAAAACTAATTATTTATGACATAATTTTGAAAAAAGTAATTTACATATATACCGGTACAACATATTCAATTTTATTAAAGTTTTAATGTTTTAACTTAGATTTTTCTACAATTGAAAAATGTTTATCATAAATAATATTATTGTTATTTTTATCATTCCCGTTAACATTGTTGTGCTACAATAATTGTAAATGCTATGCTATTCTATTATTGGATAATCGTTGTTGGCTAGCACATTAATATTAGTGACTAAATAAAAATTAACAAAATGACGGATAATTCTTTAAAGATAAATCTTTTCTTACAAGCTTTACAATTATCATTAAAACTGAAAGTAACATACTTCCTTAATTATAGCATGTGGAGGAATTAAATTCTGAAAAGATAAAAAATACGATTGAACATGCAGGAATGCAACGATGTATTTAGAGTAGTATACAAAAATCAATAAACTTTACACTATTAAACAAAAAGATAAACTGAACACCATATTGTGATAACCAGACAATTTTCAACAATGGAATTACATGCAATATAACTTACATAAATTGAAGGGAATTTCAAAGAGTAATTTTACGTGTAAATGTTGAATTGTATTAATAATCCTACATATGAACATAAACAAATGCCGGCACAGAGTTCAACAATAGAACAAAATATCAATATGTCGGCAGATACCAATCTATTTCGTGAATTCAATAAAATTTGCATTAAAATATTTTAGCTTCTACACTATTATTTAGGTATACACATGCATTATTATAATTAAATAATTCACATGTCTATATACTGTTTAGCTCACGAAATTGTTAGCTAAAAACTGACTGTATAGATGTAAAGAAAGCAAATTTCTTTAATTTCTATGAAATCTACACATCAAAACCACACAGTTAAAGGAAAATAGTAGTAATTAATCGTACTTAAGACGTATTGATGTTAATTACCTGATAGATTTATTTAATTTTCAAAAATGTTTATATCCCATTGTAAAAATTGAACTTATTCTCGGCTCTTTCATGTCTTGTGCGAATTATTTGACAGCCTGCAGTTGGTATACTCTCACTAATTCATACGCGGTCGTCGGGGAGTTATCACGTGGAGGAAGGGCACATCACGCACACACCGACAGACACGTTACCTGAGACACTAGCTTTCCGGCAGCATGGCGCGCTACTGACGCTGCGGCGCGCAAGGGTGAGTCTGGGGGAGCAGCGCGCCAGCTCCGCCTGTCGCCCAGCCCGCGAACCATCACTCCCACAACACTCCGACTGACAACGGAAGGAAGCTTTGCGCTCCGTCCGTCCCTACTGCCTCATATCCGGGCACAGTGTAGCCCTTCACCCCCCGAAATAATCCCCTTCAGATTGCCTTGGCGTCCATAATTACATCGATTTGCTAGATTAGCGAATTCTCGAGTAGCAACACTTCTTAATTAAGAGGCGAGATTTCTAGCTTATCGGATCATTACGAAAACCCTTTCTTTGTTAAGAGAGGAGATAGATGAAAATGCTACATAACTTCTACAGTTTTCTAACGAGAGAGTTTATTTTTTTGCACATTTGCCCTCTTGGAATATATAGACATGCTACAAAATTTTATTAATGTCACTTAAGTAGTTTTTGAGTTATGATTTTTGGTGACGTAGTATTTTCAAAATGAATTTCCTGGCATAAATTTTAATTATGTTATCCACAAATTTGTGTAACACCTCTGATATATATATATATTTATAATATATATATATATATATATATATATATATATATATATATTATTTGGAAAGACACTGAGTACCCATATTTTAAAAAATATCTCCTGGGGGAAAGAGAAGATAGATACAGATGTGTAAAAGTTACGCCCAATTTCAATTCAAGAAATATTATTAACACGATATCCATATATATATATTATATATATATATATATATATATTTATTTTATTAACAAAATTGACGATTTGTATGATAATTCTGTTTACAAAATTTGATTTTTTAATTTAGACTATTTGAGAATTTTGCATATCTCTATCATAACAATAGACAGAAATATGCAAAAATGTCAAATGTAGTTTCAATTGAAGAGTTAAATTTTCTAAAAATATATAATAAAAATCTTCAATTTTGTTAATAATTTGTAAATTAGCAAAAATGTCAACTACAATCTAAATTAAAGAGTCAAATTTTGTAAAACTATAAAATAAAAATCTTCAGTTTTTCTAGGCCTAATAATTTGGAAATATCCAAAATGTCAACTGAATTCCAAATTGAAGAATCGAATTTTGTAAAAATATATAATAAAAACCTTCAGTTTTGCAAGTAATTTGTAAATATGCAAAAACATCAAATGTACTCCAAATTGAAGAGTTAAATTTTCTAAAATATACAATACAAATCTTCAATTTCGCTAATAATTTGGAAATACGCAAAATGTCAACTGTAGCCAAAATTGAAGAATCGAATTTTGTAAAAATATATAATAAAAATCTTCAATTTTGTTAATAATTTGTAAATTAGCAAAAATGTCAACTACAATCTGAATTAAAGAGTCAAATTTTGTAAAACTATAAAATAAAAATCTTCAGTTTTTCTAGGCCTAATAATTTGGAAATATCCAAAATGTCAACTGAATTCCAAATTGAAGAATCGAATTTTGTAAAAATATATAATAAAAACCTTCAGTTTTGCAAGTAATTTGTAAATATGCAAAAACATCAAATGTACTCCAAATTGAAGAGTTAAATTTTCTAAAAATATACAATACAAATCTTCAATTTCGCTAATAATTTGGAAATACGCAAAAATGTCAACTGTAGCCAAAATTGAAGAATCGAATTTTGTAAAATATATAATAAAAATCTTCAATTTTGCTAATAATTTGTCCACGTCTGTATATATATATATATATATATATATATATATTTATATATATATATATATATTAGTATTATATAATTAACACGAGTAAGTCCACTAGTTAATCAATTAATTATATTCAAGTGTTAAAAGTAGTGTACGCAAGATTCAAAATGGAAATATTATTAATTAATTTATTTATTTATTTGTTTATTTAATAATGATGGCAACAGTAATAGTAATAAAAACAATAGCTACAATAATAGACATAATAATAACAATAGCAATAATAATATTAATGATAGCAACAATACTACTACTAATTATATTAATTACAATAATAATAATAATAATAATAATAATAATAATAGCAACAATAGTAGAAATAATAACATTAGCAACGACAGTAGTAGTAGAAATAGTAATAATAATGGCAATAGCAATACTGGTAATAGCAAAAAAAGTAATAATTCGAGGGTTTACTGTGGAACTAACATAACTACAATCAATGTTTTATTCACAACAAAATTCGTAATAGGCAATACGCTTATTTCACATGAACTATACCATCATGTTTTGTAGTTAAGAATTTGTATTATATACAAGACTGTTCGAAATTGATTTACGATTTTTTGTAACCAAGTAGAAAAAAACGAAGGTTAAACGAGCGTTGAGCGGATTCCGCCGATTTTGGAATAGACACCGACGCACTTAGGTTAGGTTAGTTTAGGCTTTTATTATCCCGTCAAGATGAAGGTGAAAGCGATTGAGTGTGATTTTTTTGTTTTCTATGTTGGCAATTCAAGTATGTCGGTGTCTATTCCAAAATCGGCGGAATCCGCTCAACGCTCGTTTCACCAAAACGAATTATTATCGATTGGCGTAAAAACCTAAAAATGTCCATTTTTGTATTCTTGGTTACGTTACTTTCATACTAAGTCCTCGAATTATAGAAATTGCAATAATAATAATAGTAATACTTACTTACTTGCTTGCTTGCTTACTTACTTACTTACTTACTTACTTACTGGCTTTTAAGGAACCCGGAGGTTCATTGCCGCTCTCACATAAGCCCGCCATTGGTCCCTATCCTGAGCAAGACCAATCCAGTCTCTATCATCATATCCCACATCCCTCAAATCCATTTTAATATTATCCTCCCATCTATGTCTCGGCCTCCCCAAAGGTATTTTTCCCTCCGGCCTCCCAACTAACACTCTATATGCATTTCTGGATTCGCCTATACGGGGTACATGCCCTTTCCAACTCAAACGTCTGGATTTACAAAATGTTGCTAATTATGTCTGGTGAAGAATACAATGCATGCAGTTCTGTGTTGTGTAACTTTCTCCATTCTCCTGTAACTTCATCCCTCTTAGCCTCAAATATTTTTCTAAGCACCTTATATAATAATAGTACTTACTTACTTAGTTACTTACTTACTTACTTACTTACTTACTTACTTACTTACTTACTTACTTACTTACTTACTGGGTTTTAAGGAACCGTAGGTTCATTGCCGCCCTCACATAAGCCCGCCATAGGTCCCTATCCTGAGCAAGACCAATCCAGTCTCCATCATCATATCCCACCTCCCTCAAATCCATTTTAATATTATCCTCCCATCTACGTCTCGGCCTCCCCAAAGGTCTTTTTCCCTCCGGCCTCCCAACTAACACTCTATATGCATTTCTGGATTCGCCCATACGGGCTACATGCCCTTTCCAACTCAAACGTCTGGATTTACATAATGTTGCTAATTATGTCTGGTGAAGAATACAATGCATGCAGTTCTGTGTTGTGTAACTTTCTCCATCCTCCTGTAACTTCATTCCTCTTAACCCCAAATATTTTTCTAAGCACCTTATATAATAATAGTAATAATAATAATAATAATAATAATAATAATAATAATAATAATAATAATACCAATAAAAATACTAATAATAACAATAGTAATAATAATAATAATAATAAAATAATACCAATAAAAATACTAATAATAACAATAGTAATAATAATAATAATAATAATAATAACAATAATATACGGAAATCCTCTGCAAAGTTGTCTCCTGTAATTTAATTATGAAACGGAGATTATCTATCCATTAATTCCCCTTTAGGGAAGGGGCACGGACTGGAGACTGCCCTCGCACGTAGGCCATTTGGATGGCCGTATTGTACTGTCCGGAATGGAATGATATGCATGTCCTAAGATCTCCGCGCGTGCATCTCCAAACTCCTCTACAGCCTACAGAATGCCTTTTATCTTTGTACGTAGACATTACCATGGTCCCCTAACCCCAGTCTCACGAACTACCATGAGTCCCAGTGGAGAGTTGACTACCACCAGCAACTAATGACCACTTACCACTTAGTCCAAATTCGATAGCGGCTACATCGGACGCAGGACAGAAATATGGGTAAAGAAAGGAGATGATATTAAAAGAGGGGAAGTCTAATTACGATGGCGAAATGAGCCCAACTTCGAAAGTTACCCAACAATTCTGCTTCGATTGATTGAGGAAAAACCTGGGCAAAACCTCAACCAGATAATTTGTCTCAACCAGGATTTGAACCCGGGCCCCCTCGCTTCACGGTCAGGTATATGGTTACCGTTACTGCATAGCAGTGGACACGGAGATGATAATGAACGGAGAACTGTGGAGAGTATTGGTGGAATGAAGAGGAAAAGATGGAGATTCGCGAGAAAAATCGTAACACCCTTGGTTTTCTCCACTGCAGATGCAACTCCGCCATCTAGAACACTGGTCATACCTTTATCATTCAAAGCCTGAAGGGGGATACAGTCCTAAAGCAGATATTGCTAGATAGTAACATCACGATATTCTTTCGATCTTCTTTTCTTACAACACTTCTGACTGATGGAAATGCAACACGCATCATAATCACACCCAACGTCTGCTCATTATTGATATTTCAGGCTTATTGAATAAAACATTTCTGTGTGTATTTTTATGCTGATCCCAAATTGCTGTTACTTGTCAATCTTCACTTGTTGAAACTGGGATTGACTTATGTTCATAACATTCATCTGTTTCTATTTCCATTTCACCAGCTTTATAAATAATTCCTCTACGAATTCGGTGGTGTCGCTATAATTATATATTCGTCTTGAGCTAACAGGAGAGGTTTGGATATTACATTGATTTTCTTGTCTTTTAATTCACTAGTCAACAAATTGAACCTTTTTCGTATATCTGGTGCGTAAATAAGTGGATTTACCTCATTTTGGAGTGTTCAATTCAGTGGAAATATCTGCTCCTCTCTTTCACGTCACATTTCCTAGATATAGGGGAGAGTTGGGTAGTATCGGACATCGGGTAATATCGGACAGTGCGTTTCTTTCATCTACCACCAGATGATAGTACCTGAATGACATGGTTACGTTTCTTAATGCGACATCACAGAAACGTAACCATGTCATTCAGGTACTATTATCTGGTGGTAGATGAAAGAAACTCTCTGTCCGATATTACCTGATGTCCGATACTACCCAACTCTCCCCTAGGCTACAGCACTAACACAAAGACAATAATACGATATTGGCAGACATGGCTCATTTTAAATACAAACATAACATAACACTCAGAACCCAACTGAAGTTTTATTAATAACATAAAAAAATTCTTATGTATGTATTTATTCACACTGCAAATGGGTATATGGGTATATACCCAGTGTCAGTAACTAATTACACTCAATAACGACAATTAATAATAAACACAATTAATAAAAAATATAATTAATGACAAATTAATAATAATACTGATAATAATTAATAACAATAATATATAATAATAATAATAATAATAATAATAATAATAACAGGGAGCATTCTAAATTAAATGAAGCACGATCACTTAAAATAACATTTAAAATAAATCTAATTTGTATCTTAACCCTAAGTTCGAACTAAAACCCACGAGTATGATATGTTCATACCTGCATATGTACCTTTCAGCACTACACTCATTTCGCTGACAACTCACTCACTGCACTGTAACTACGACACATTTCACTGATACTATCCTGATTTCACTAACACTTCAAAAACATTTCACTGTTCAAATACTTTGCACTATAAATTATGAAACTTCACTGACAGAAACACACTTCACTTACACAACACACTTCACACTTCACTGACATAACACACTTCTTCACTGATACAACACTTCAAATAACAAAATATCAATTACACCCTTTAAATAATGTGTAAAATGTACTACCGTCTATTAGCAAAGTGTTTAAGCCTACTTTTAAAAACATTTTTGGTTATTGGTAAAGCCTTTAGTAAGTCTGCAGGTAAATCATTCCAGTCCCTGATAGTACAATTTAGAAAATAAACTAAAGAACTATGTAAACCAACCAACAAAACCAACAAAATAACTAAAATAATTCACATTAATTCAAGATGTTAATATTTACAATGTTTAAAACTAATTTCTTTCGGAAAATGGGATAAAGATTCTTTTTTTTTTTTTTTTGTACGGTGTCTATCCGGCTCTCTATAAAGAAACAAACAGTAATCACCCATCATTGGGCTGTTCCAGTAACCTTGGTAACGACTCTCCATCATAGTGTGTACTGGTGAAAACGTCCACCTTGTTCGTCACTACAAGCACCTCAGTTTTCTGGGGAAAAGTCAAGGTGTGAGTGTAAATCTAAATTTTGAGTTCTTGTAATTATCTAGCAGAGCAGTCACTATGGAAATATTTATCGTCTCTTCTGTTACCCAGAAATCCGTAAACAATGGTTTTGAAAGAGGACCAAAGAGTTAAGTCAAGATTTGTGAGCTCTGCATTAATGGTAGAATCTTTCAACACCTTCCTAGCCCAATAAATATAGCCTATCTTTTTCCATCATATATTACATTCAAATAAATAATTTAATCATCATAGTCCTTATACTTTATTATGCAATATCTCTGAAAAATGACAACACAAACAACGTAATAATAATCTAAAATATCTCAAAACCCTTTCATGATACAACAATTCCGAAGGCTATTTCGGATTCTACACACTAGATGCAAAATGGCTGTTAAGTAGCTTCTGGAGTTTATTATTATTACTTACTTACAAATGGCTTTTAAGGAACCCGGAGGTTCATTGCCGCCTTCACATAAGCCCGCTATCGGTCCCTATCCTGTGTAAGATTAATCCAGTTTCTACCATCATACCCCACCTTCCTCAAAGCCATTTTAATATTATCCTCCCATCTACGTCTCGGCCTCCCCAAATGTCTTTTTCCCTCCGGTCTCCCAACTAACACTCTACACGCATTTCTGGATTCGCCCATACGTGCTACATGCCCTGCCCATCTCAAACGTCTGGATTTAATGTTCCTAATTATGTCAGGTGAAGAATACAATGCGTGCAGTTCTGCGTTGTGTAACTTTCTCTATTCTCCTGTAACTTCATCCCTTTTAGCACCAAATATTTTCCTAAGAACCTTATTCTCAAACACCCTTAATCTTTGTTCCTCTTTCAAAGTGAGAGTCCAAGTTTCACAACCATAAAAAACAGCCGGTAATATAACTGTTTTATAAATTCTAACTTTCAGATTTTTTGACAGCAGACTTGATGACAAAAGCTTCTCAACCGAATAATAACAGGCATTTCCCATATTTATTCTGCGTTTAATTTCCTCCCGAGTGTCATTTATATTTGTTACTGTTGCTCCAAGATATTTGAATTTTTCCACCTCTTCGAGAAACAAATCTCCAATTTTCGTATTTCCATTTCGTAGAATATTCTGGTCACGAGACATAATCATGTACTTTGTCTTTTCGGGATTTACTTCCAAACATATCGCTTTACTTGCTTCAAGTAAAATTTCCGTGTTGCCCCTAATCGTTTCTGGATTTTCTCCTAACATATTCACGTCATCCGCATAGACAAGCAGCTGATGTAACCCGTTCAATTCTAAACCCTCTGTGTTATTCTGAACTTTCCTAATGGCATATTCTAGAGCGAAGTTAAAAAGTAAAGGTGATAGTGCATCTCCTTGCTTTAGCCCGCAGTGAATTGGAAAAGCATCAGACAGAAGCTGGTCTATACGGACTCTGCTGTAAGTTTAATTGAGACACATTTTAATTAATCGAACTAGTTTCTTGAGATTATTATTAGTATTATTATTATTATTATTATTATTATTATTATTATTATTATTATTATTATTATTATTATTATTATTATTATTACTATTATTATTATTTAACAAAAGAGATTATTTAGCATAAGTGACTTGAAGTGTTAGGGGTTGCTAATAAATAATAATTTCCACGTAATATTCACTACGATTACTTCTTGCTCAACCATGAATAAATTTTCGCTTTTGTCGTCAATACAAGAATACGCTTTAATGAAACTATTACAAAACACAATAGCCTATTTCATCGCATCTCACGTACCATCAAACGCTACTCAACAATGGTTCGCGTATCACAGGCTGAAAAGCGTCGCTTTAGTTAACACGAAACTCGTTCACCGCCCCTGCAACGCATCCCCCGCGAATTTGTTACGGAAGGCCAGGTGCACACACACAGAGGGTGCTAACCCTTACCGAGATAAATTGAAGGTGGGTTTATCTGAGCAAGGGAAGGACACTTCAGTACTGATGTGCTCGTTACATTTTTGCAATGTTGTGATTAGAAAGCAAGAGTTTGAAACGCTATACTTCAATATTATTACACCAGAACAAGTTAAAAAGCATAATACTTGAAGTGAGAGGGGAAGAAAACCATCGATGCAAATCAAACACAAAGTATCGCGTTTTTGATGCCTCACCATTGACTATTGACTTAAATATTTTTTTCTAATACAATATGTTACTTTATAGTCAATAAACAATCCCTGATTATACATCTTGATTACTTACTTACTGGCTTTTAAGGAACCCGGAGGTTCATTGCCGCCCTCGATACCCGACCCCGGAACAATTTTTCCCTTGAAATTATTCAAATCTGCTTTACAGGGAGCTTTATCTGAAAGACTAGATTCGCATACAAATTGTTGTATGTATAAATGTTTATTTACGTAATAACTTCAAAAACTAAAACGTCACTTACCATGTTTTACTCCCGAACCCCTCAATTCTGTATTGGTTTGTTTAGTCTAAATTTGGGTATATTACGTCCATAAACTCTCCGGGCTACTTCATTAGTGAACCATTGCTATTTTTTTTCTGCTTACCTTCAGGTTCACAATTGGTTCCTGCCTTAGGTAATGTTGAAAAGATGTCGAGTAAACAAAGATGACATTTTCACTTTTTTTCGGGCATGGGATATAATTATTTTCTTCCTTGAATCGAACTAATAGTTACACAGTGCAGGTCTTACTTCAACAAAATTAGCGCTTTATTTTTATACATTATTAATAATAAATAAAATAAATTGAAAAGAACTGAAATAGTAATTATATTCTATTAATAAAAAACTATTTCATTCCAACTAAAATCTTACAGGCTACACACGGGTTCAATAAGAATTTTTTAGATAATTTCAGACATTCATTTGTTTTAATTTTTCTCTTCTCAGTGTCATTAAGAACCACAGCCGTTTCGACTTATTTCTTAACATCGAGAAAAATATGTTGGTCTGATTTATAAACGGAGAATGATTTCACCATTTTCAAAGATTGAGGAGATTCCTGTCGAGGTTATGCTGTTAACATCTGGATTAAAATTAACTTTTATTAGTTTATGAAATGCTGACGAGCATATTTTCATAGTTGGTTCATGACATAGATTCAGACATTAATTTTGTTTACTTAACAATCCGAATATCATCCAAGTTCTTTATTTCTGTCTTCCTACAATTACAATTTCAACCTCTGTCTTGTTGAGACCCATAAAGCTTCACAGCAACTGATAGTCACGTAACAAACCTGCATTCCTCTTCTGTTGTGGCATGTGAATCTACAAAATCAGAGAACTCATGTTCGATTCTCAGGAAAATAGGTATTTGTCGTATTCCTAGCGTAACAGTAGGATGTACATAAGTGTCTCTTGCTTTTTATCTATCCTGTCGAGTCATAAGCACTACGCTAACCACAAAACCAAAGATTCTTATTAGGCTACTTCAGTACGGTGTAATCGGATGGAGAGGAGGCATAAAATTTACACTTTCTCCGTTTATATTGCTTCAAAAGCAGATAATTAAAATTTGTTTAAACAAGTCAATTGATTTTCCAACAAAATTTATTTCTTCCGATTTTAATTTTTTTTCCAAATTGAACAAATACAGTATATTCAGGGTGTTTCCGACGTGATGTTACAAACTTTCAGGGATGATGGCGAAGGGCACATGTATCAATTTGAGATAAGGAACCCTGGTCCGGAAATGACCGAGTCGAAAGTTACAAGCAAAAATAGTTGTGTGGAAATGAAATAATTTTATTTATGTGTGTTTATCTGTACATCTTACACATACTGTATTCATCTGACGTTGTTAACGTTGTCTACTTACAGTATTCCAGTCAGTGCGCTGTCTGAGGGGTGGGGACAGGAAACTACACTAAAGTAATGCAGATAGCGTAACTGTAACGGACATGGTCGGTCCTGATATGCACGTCTGTAGACAGCAGTGTATCTGTAAAAGTTGCAGTGTCCAGTCGATCAGTCCTAGTGAAATGGAGGAGTACACGAGAGCGGAATAAGCAGACCTGATTTTCGAATACGGATGAGCCAATGGGAACAGTAGACAAGCTCACAGATTGTATCGGGACAAGTACCCACGTAGGAGACATCCGGCCCATACCATTTTTCCACGACTGTTCCAAAGGTTAAGAGAAGGAGGGCACGTGTTGCCAAATTACAATTCCATTTCCACACAACTATTTTTGCTTATAACTTTCGACTCAGTCATTTCCGGACCATGGTTCCTTATCTCAAATTGATACATGTGCCCTTCGCCATCATCCCTGAAAGTTTGTAACACCACCTCGGAAACACTCTGTACATATACATTATTAAAATATTATCATAAAAATCGTCAGAAATATAAAACATCACATGTTTATGGAGAAGAATGAAGCGTGTCAAATGGAAGACAGAATAAGAATTTTTTGAGTGGGTTATTTTACGACACTGTATCAAAATCTCTGGTTATTTAGCGTCTGAATGAAATGAAGGTGATAATGCCGGTGAAGTGAGTCCGGAGTCCAGCACCGAAAGTTACCCAGCATTTGCTCGTATTGGGTTGAGGGAAAACCCAGGGAAAAAACCTCAACCAGTTAACTTGCCCCAACCGGGATTCGAACCCGGGTCACCTGGTTTCGCGGCCAGACGCGCTGACCGTTACTCCACAGGCGTGGGCCAGAATAAGAAATGAAGTTGTGTTGGAAAGAGTGGTTAAAGAAAGAATGATGCTGAAACTGATCAGGAAGAGTAAAAGGAATTGGTTGGATCACTGGTTGAGAAGGAATGGTGAATGGGAGAAGAGTTCGGGCCAGAAGAAGATATCAGTTGATAGACGACATTAAGATAATATGAGGCGACAGTAGGAGCAGAAAATTAGAAAGATTGGAGAATGCTGGTTTCGCAGTGAAAACCTGCCCTTGAACAGAACACTATGTATGTATTTATGTATGTTTATTCTACCAGAATAAATTTGACATGTCCTTCAGCTGAACCTAATGTTACATAACCATTCGACTAAATTACAGCCAGAGTTACGGGTCAAAGTTATGCAACTCTATTTTATAAGAAATCCTGACCTAGGTTATTTTGAGTTTAATAAAGTTAAGAAATAAATTAAGCAAATTATTTTGTATTCATGTCCTTTATTCCTATTTTCGGTTTCATAATTTCAATATAAGCTTACTTAAAATTTATTTCAACTTATATTCTGTTCTACAAAGTATATGATTATATCTCGTGACGAGAATATTGTACGAAATGGAAATATAAAAGTTGGAAATTTATCTCTTGAAGAGGTGGAGAAGTTCAAATATCTGGGAGCAACAGTAACAAATATGACTGATACTCGGAAGGAAATTAAACACAGAATAAATATGGGAAATGCGTGTTATTATTCGGTTAAGAAACTTTTATCATCCAGTCTGCTGTTAAAAAATTTGAAAGTTAGAATTTATAAAACAGTTATATTACCTACTGTTTTTTATGGTTGTGAAACTTGGGCTCTCACTTTGAGAGAGGGACATAGGTTAAGAGTGTTTCAGAATAAGGTGCTTAGGAAAATATTTGGGGCTAAGAGGGATGAAGTTACAGGAGAATGGAGAAAGTTAAACAACACAGAACTGCACGCATTGTATTCTTCACCTAACATAATTAGGAACATTAAATCCAGACGTTTGAGATGGGCAGGGCATATAGCACGTATGGGCGAATCCAGAAATGCATATAGAGTGTTAGTTGGGAGGCCGGAGGGAAAAAGACCTTTAGGGAGACCGAGACGTAGGTGGGAGGATAATATTAAAATGGATTTGAGGGAGGTGGGATATGATGATAGAGAATGGATTAATCTTGCTCAGGATAGGGACCAATGGCGGGCTTATGTGAGGGCGGCAATGAACCTCCGGGTTCCTTAAAAGCCAGTAAGTAAGTAAGTTATATTCTGTTCTTGATTTGATTCTCTACTTTTACCTTCGTAATTATCACTGTTTCGTAATAACTGTATTGGATTTCTAATTTTATTGAATCTTTTTATTTTATTTAGGTAACTAGCTAGTAGGCAGAGTGAGTACAAATTAAAATTATAAAACAAAAATGTTTGTAGCCACTACCGTAAGAGTCAGGCTCGTGTACGGTGTGGTCTTAACCAATACTATAACATAAAATTTACAAAAAAACTGTTTACGAAATACAGTAAGTAACAATTCAAACCAATAAATAACACACAGGAGCGAAAAAAAAAAGAGAGGAAAAAAAGAAAAACACATTTAATACAAATTGGCAATCAAACAGAAGCCAATGATATTCAATAAAAACATGAATATAGTCGACAGAAATAAAAAGGTAAACAATACACACATTTGATAGTATTATATATCATGAATAATTTTATAGATTTCTTTTTTAAAAGGTTCAGTTTTAAAATATTTCAAATTTGTAAAATGGTTTGTAGGCTAATTTTATTATAAAGTTTTGGGCCGAACCTAGCACCATGTTTAAGAGCTGCACTTGTATGACATTTAGGCTCAATCAACGGGAAAGTAGACTTTTGTCTTCGAGTACTATATTCATGGCAATTAGATTTATGTTTTATTTGATTTCTGTGGTAGTAAGTTAGTAAACTATATTAATAAATTTATTCAATAGTTAATACTTGAAAATCTGTGTAAATTAAATTTGTTGGGCAATCCATATTTTTGGTCAGATAAATTTTTATTAATCTTCTGTGTAATAAAATTAATGGATTAAGTACATATGATGCTACTCCACCTCAATTTATTATACCACACTGTGTTAATGATTGCACTAAAGCTAAAAATATTATTCTCAATGCCTCCTTAGTGATAACATTTGGAAGTATTATGATTATATATTACTAGTGGCTTGTGCAGCAAATGCTGCAAACTAAGTTCATTAGACGTTCAAATGAACATTTTGCATATTTATTTTCAATGAAGAATACCAGATATTCTGAAAGTTATTTGCTTCCATAATAATGGAAGTTACTCTCTCTCTCGAGCCAATACTGAAGAGAACCACGCATATAAATATCTACACTACACCGCCATTAAATATATGAAAAAGACCCAACCCCACTTGATTAATAACTATAAAAAGAATATTTGATTTTTAATAATATTATTATCTTACGTAAGTTTTATAGCTTTCAGTAACATATACTATATGTATATACTCTATAGCTGCCACTCAGTAAAAAATAGAAATCAAAATCTAATTTAAGTTATTCTCTACATCTACTTATATAACCCCAAAACGTTTCACTTTCATATCATCAATATAGCATTAATATGTATAATTAATGAAAAATAGTCACATCATGGCATAATGTCATCAAACCACCTAAAGTTTTGTAGTTTTTAATATCCAATACACAGCTGTACCCAGAAAATTACACACCACAGAATCGAACCTGTATATTATTTTTAGTAAGTTAAGTTTTTAATAACCAATTTAATTTGAGCTCTAAATATGTCAGCATTCTTGCAGATCATAGCCTTCGTGTAATACTGTTTATTGTAGTGTATGTTTTATTTTATTCTGAAATGCAATTAGCTAGTTCTCAAAACTGACGACAGATGGATTTTGGAAAATAGGAAAATTATGTTGAAAAATTGACATTTCAATGAAAACTACTATTTTTCTGAAAAACTTTGAGTTCCAAGCTTCAAAATGAGGGGTATTTATTAAAATCCGTTCAGCCTTTTTCCCGTAATTTCCATTACCAGTTCAAATTATATATATATATATATATATATATATATATATATATATAGATTATATGTTCCATTTAGTACAAAATAATTATAGAAACCGCCCCCGAACACGAGCTTGCTCAAACGGGGGTGCGCTACATCCATATTATTTTGTATTGTATGTAGCAATAAATACTAAATACTTACGAGTATTCTAGTCAATATACATCTCCCTCATACTGGTAGTGAAACAGTCTTTTCTTGACTAAAGCGCTAGTATTACATCATGTTGACATGGCTGGAAATTCACTAAATAGCGTTGCCAAACGTCGATTCATAATTCTTAAGCAAACAAACGAAGAAAGAGGAACAAGAAGAGGAGAAAGAAAGAACTAAGAAGTAGATGATGATGATGATGATTGATGTTGATATTAAATCACAATTTAAAATGCCGGACAGGCGAAACATAACAGATGAAAGCGCACACAGTAATTTAACAGAATGCTCCGTGCCCCTTCCACCCCAGCGCTCTCGTCTGCGACTGACGAACATTTGTTTCATTTCTCAGTGAAAAGAGACTCACATCAACACAGGGTGGGCAGAAAGTAACTCTACGATTTTGAGAATTAAACGTGCTGCTGTAATACTGAGTGCTTCAAGTGTTTGCCACCACGTTTACATCTGGACTTTTTCACAGTCTGATATGAAACTAACAGAAGTGGAGCCGGGCAGTCGGACCTCGTCTAAGACAACACAAGATATCGCAAGAACAACGGTCCAGCGTCCGCGCTTCTTGACTTTCAACCAGCTTGGAATCTGGACCTTGGCTGTTGCTTTCAACACGGCTGACAATGATGATGTTGATGATGAAAAAAAAATGTTAAGTTTTATTTAACGAGGCTCAGAGCTGCCGAGGTTATATCAGCGTCGCCGGTGCGTCGGAATTTTGTCCCGCAGGAGTTCTTTTACATGACAGTAAATCTACTGACATGAGCCTGTCGCATTTAAGCACACTTAAATGCCATCGACCTGGCCCGGAATCGAACCCGCAACCTCGGGCATAGAAGGACAGCGCTATACCAACTGTGCCCATCAGGCCGACATGATGATGATACGTAATAATAATAATAATAATAATAATAATAATAATAATAATAATAATAATAATAATAATAGTAAAATAACTAGACCACGGACTTTAAACTTTAGGGGCCGTATTCATAGACATTCTTAGGGCGGGCTTCCGGTGGATGATCAGCGAACTAACACTTTTCGTATTCATAAACCAGTGTTAGCGATATGGTATGATATGATATGATATGATATGATATGATATGATATGATATGATATGATATGATATGATATGATATGATATTATTTGATATGAAATATGCGCTATACTGGACCGTGCCGTTACGTTTACCACCAAATTTAAGTAAATACACAATGTCACCAACATAAGAACATGACGTTGGTGTGTGGCGTAGTTGGCGGGAGAAATTTTTCTCTCTCTGTCTACCTCCTTCGTTCTGAACATTATTGATAGATAGCACCACTGTTAGCGACAATGTGTATTTGCGTAAATATTGCGAGTAAATTATGACGAGTGCCTTAGATGAGAGGCTCGGGACAGAAACAGTTTTGCTGTAGCGCATGCGCGGACCTCTCACGCAGTGGGAGCGTGATCCTTACTTGAATTTATTTTTGCGTGTACTTGCAGATTAAATGATTGAGATCCCTTCTTGCTCCGGTTACAGGCTTTGCATTTACGAAGGTTATGTTATGTTAGGTTAGCTTAGATTAGCTTAGCTTAGATTAGGTTAGCTTAGGTTAGGTTAGATTAGCTTTGGTTAGGTTAGATTAGTTTCGGTTAGGTTAGCTTAGCTTTGGTTAGATTAGGTTAGGTTAGGTTATGTTAGCTTTGGTTAGGTTAGGTTAGCTTTGGTTAGGTTAGCTTGATTTGATTCGTCCATGTAGTAGTTAAAATTATATAATATGATAGTTTTAGATTCGTAATATTGTTAAAAAATAATAGGCCTATAATGAAAGCGGTGAATAATTTCATGGTCCTTAAATTTTTTTTCGTAAAAGTCTAGGTATTTTTCTATAGGCCAGAAATAAAACAGCAACGCCGTCATAATTACGTACTTTACGCTTTGGCGAACATTAACCGGAAATTTACTTTCCGTCATTTTAATTGTATTCCGTGAAACACACCTTTTTTCCTGTTAATTTCCTTGTGATAACCTAGTTTATTATCTTATTACATCTTCATTTTCTTTTAATGCATTGAAAAAACCGCCGTTGTACTACATAAAACCTTGAACTTGACTAATGGAGTGAATTATTTAAGAATATAGTCGCGAATTTGACTACCACCATTTCGATTATATTTTGTTTGATACGGCTCGGTACGGCCCGGTGACTAGTGGCCAGCGAGTAGAGTCGACTATCGATATTGGTCTGCCGTGCGTATTATCCAGTTGTTCCGAAATATGATATGATATGATATGATATGATATGATATGATATGATATGATACGATATTATTTGATATGAGATATGATATATGATATGATATGATATGATATGATATGATATGATATGATATGATATGATATGATATGATATGATATGATACGATATGATATATGATACGATACGATACGATATGAATCCTGTACAAGTAATCAGTCGATAGCCGGGCTAGTTTACCACGGTCGTAGCGTGGGCTAGCGAAATGTCTATGAATAGCACCATATGTGACTAAAATAGGCATTCAAATTATTCTTAATATAGACACATTTTAGCCGAAAATAGGCCCCTCCTGAGTAAATATTAATAATGGCCTAGTTTCCTCATGAGTGATGCCTTATTGGTGTCACTTGTGGGGTCCAGACCTGTCTTCTGACAGTTGACTAAACAACAAGGTAGGTAGGCCTATTCATTAATTATACCAAAATTCTTCTACGTTTAAGCAGGAAGGGAAAACAAACCCAGAGATGGAACTACTGACTGGTCTGTAAACGGAACTGCCCTAGGCGATTGTACACACATTTCCTGCCTTTTAGTAGTTAATGAATCGTTTACATTTCAGAATTAGGGATGTTAAAATGACAAAGAGAGACTTATCTGATTAATTTACGTTAACGCACGTTTTACGAGGGAACTTGTCTTCTTTGGGTTCACCCTTCCATTCGTCCCCACCATTATGACGACACTGATTCACATTTAATGGAAAATAAAACCTCGATTGATGTAGTGATAGCGATGATCAGCGTCGTAAATGTTGATGCCAACGTCTGCGTAACTATGCAATGTTATATGAGAATATAGCTCAGAAATATGCGCCTTGATATCTGGATTGCAAGTAATTCATCATGACTATCTGTCGGTTCTTCGTTCCCATCAGGTATGGTAAAATATGGATTACAGGTGAAGAGAACAAGTCCATTAGCATCTAGGCTGCGTTATCACTAGGGCTTGGAAGTTGATGAAATATACAGAGTGATTCACTAGGAGTTACCGCCACTTACATCATATTTTCAGAAATTTAAGTTCATTTTATAGATAATTTTTCTGTGATTTTTAAGTCATTAACTTCAAAGTCCGAGTTATACTCCCCTTGTCCTCCCTGTATGACTCTTGTCCTTAATGCAGTTCCCTTCTCCTCCCTCTCCTCTTGTTCTCCTTGTATTTCCTTTGTTCTTGTTTTCAAATTGTCTTTCTTTTATTCTTTTTACATTCCCTTGTTTCCCTTGTATTCTTCTTGTTCTCCTTGTCGTCCTCTTTTGTCTCCTTGTATTCCCCTTGTTCTCCTTGTATTCTTCTTGTTCTCACCTTTCTTTCTCCTTGTATTCCCCTTATTCTCCTTGTATTCCCCTTGTTCTCCTTGTATTCTTCTTGTTCTCCTTGCCGTCCCCTTTTTTTCTCCTTGTATTCCCCTTATTATCCTTGTATTCTCCTTATTCTCCTTGTATTCTCCTTGTTCTCCTTGTATTCTTCTTGTTCTCCTTGCCGTCCCCTTTTTTTCTCCTTGTATTCCCCTTATTCTCCTTGTATTCTCCTTATTCTCCTTGTTCTCCTTGTATTCTTCTTGTTCTCCTTGCCGTCCCCTTTTTTCTCCTTGTATTCCCCTTGTTCTCCTTGTATTCTTCTTGTTCTCCTTGCCGTCCTCGTTTTTCTCTTTGTATTCCCCTTGTTCTCCTTGTATTCTTCTTGTTCTCCTTGCTCCCCTTTTTTTCCTTGTATTCCCCTTTTTCTTCTTGTATTCTTCTTGTTCTCCTTGCCGTCCCCTTTTTTCTCCTTGTATTCCCCTTGTTCTCCTAGTATTCTTCTTGTTCTCCTTCCCGTCCCCTTTTTTCTCCTTGTATTCCCCTTGTTCTCTTTGTATTCTTCTTGTTCTCCTTGCCGTCCCCTTTTTTCTCCTTGTATTCCCCTTGTTCACCTTGTATTCTTCTTGTTCTCCTTGCCGTCCCCTTTTTTCTCCTTGTATTCCCCTTGTTCTCCTTGTATTCCCCTTGTTCTCCTTGTATTCCCCTTGTTCTCCTTGTATTCTTCTTGTTCTCCTTGCCGTCCCCTTTTTCTCCTTGTATTCCTCTTGTTCTCCTTGTATTCTTCTTGTTCTCCTTGCCGTCCCCTTTTTTCTCCTTGTATTCCCCTTATTCTCCTTGTATTCCCCTTATTCTCCTTGTATTCCCCTTGTTCTCCTTGTATTCTTCTTGTTCTCCTTGCCGTCCTCTTTTTTCTCCTTGTATTCCCCTTTTTCTCCCCGTATTCCCCTTGTTTGAGTGCATCCCCACATTGTTCTACGTAAAGATATGCAGCATTGCAAGGCTATGTAACTTCAGATTTTCTCTCGATATGTATTTCACTTTATTACTTGTCATTAATTCTACATAATATCAAGAGAAAAACACGAAGAAAATCGTCTGCCAAGGGTTGAAGTGAATCACTATTCTGTATTTTTAATTTTTAAATAAAGGCCGGTTAATTGTTTACTGTAATTATTATTATATTTTACGTTCATACTTCTCGAATTAATTGACACGTAGATACTGAATATGAACAAAACCCGGCAAGTAGTTCAGGAGAAACCACAACACTCAAACCTAATATTTTTCGGTATCGGGGATGCTGAAAATCCCGCAAAAATCTAGAAATATATTTATTTTTTAAAATCACTTCGTATAAACGAAAATAGTTGTTTTTACAATTGAAGTTTCTTGTACCAACGTAAAATATGGGAGATATGCATCTGGATTACATGTTGAACATTCTTCATGTCTTACTGACAGCCCTATTATGAACCCATCCATGGCCAAAGTACGGGCAAACAACCCACAGAAGAAACGTAAACAGGGAATGTCATACTGTTTTCTAAGCATCCTAACAAATTACGTAATCTTATGACAACTTGATTTCCAAACAAGATAATGTATCGAATATAATATGTTATCTTGTACATAAGCTACTGTACATTCTTCATTTTCACGTGCATACTCTTGTTTCCGACCAAGTACCTTCCTGGAACCAATGAATTTCTATTATATTATATTATATTATATTATATTATATTATATTATATTATATTATATTATATTATATTATATTATATTATATTGTATTGTATTGCATTATATTTTACGCTCCACCATGCCGAAATGTAGTAATTATACACCTGGTAGCAGTCCTTTAATGCATGTCATTAAAGTAGGCCTACACCTATTCATTAAAGTTCGGGTTTTCGATTATTCTCGGATATGCAATCGAAAGACAACTAGGAAACGTCACGGAGGCTGGAAATCCAATACTGTCGCAGAACGTTATGTTCTGTTACTATAATAAGTAGCGTTAATTGTAAATAATATTCAAATATATTCAATTTGTCATCTCGTTTTTCAATTCTAAATCAATTTCCAGGTTATACATTCTCTGCATTACATCAAGGTCAATTACATTATTGTTCCTCGGAAAAAAATCAATACTTTCGAGTCTGCGCACATCTCACAATTCACGAGCTATGAACAAGGTCACTTCCGATCTTCTGTCAGATACAAATAAAATGAATATTTCTGAATACTTTCAAGTTAGAAATATGGTCGAGCATAAAAAGTCGTATGAAACTTGCCTATAATGGTAATTAATAATAATAATAATAATAATAATAATAATAATGATTTATTTTAGCTGGCAGAGTTAAGGCCGTAAGGCCTTCTCTTCCACACAAACAGCGAAAAGTGTATATACATATGCATGAACTTACAAAGAATTCAACAATTTGATTTAGATGAGAGTTACATATATACAAGAGTTATTTACGAATTAAACAACAAAATACTATGAACTATTAATTAAACACTGAAATAAACTGTGTAGCAGAATTAAACTAAAATACATAGAATGTTAATATATTTCAAATTATATTAGATAATAGAAAGAGATTATTATGAGACAATTTTGAAAATGCAGCACAATCAGGATAATGTCTAAAGAAAAAAGCAACAGTGTAGTCTGTAATATTTTAAATCAGTATGATTGAGTGAAATGCTAATAAGGTTATCTTTTAAGCTGTTCTTAAAGGTGTTTGTTGTCTTGCAGCCCCTAATACTTTGTGACAAGGAATTCCATTGACGCGAGGTGGATATTGTAAAAGATGAGGAATAACAAGATGTTCTATGAAGAGGTATATTTAGCGTGCCACAGATAAGTGATCTGGTATTTACGTCGTGGTTAGAGTATAGATAAGAGAAACGAGACGAAAGGTAATTTGGTGTTGAGGTGTGCAGAATTCGAAAGAGTAAAGACAAAGAGTGTAAAGTTCTGCGTTCTTTAAGTCGGAGCCACGAGAGACTTGCGAAGGACGGCGATATGTGATCATATCGTCGGATGTTGCACACGTATCTGATGCACATATTCTGAGCTCGCTGTAACTTGACTGACAGTTCAGAACTTAGATCACTTAACAAAACGTCACAATAATCGAAGTGCGGCATTACTAGGGTTTGTACTAGGGTAAGTTTTAGTTGCTGGGGCAAGAAGTTTCTCAAGCGACTCAAAGAGTGAAAGGAGGAACAGATTTTTTTATCGTTTCTTTAACTTGAAAATTCCAACTTAGATTATTATCAAAAAAGAAGCCAAGATTTTTTACGACAGATGAATAAGGGATTAGCGTGTTGTTAAGGGTAACAACTGAAAGATTACTGTTATTAAGGGAGTTAACTAAACGCTTATGTCCAATAATTATGGCTTGAGTCTTACTTGGATTAAGTGCGAGTCCGAAATTGGCCGCCCAAGTGGAGACAGTGGCTAGGTCACAATTTAACTTGTCAATCGATTCATTGATCGTATTGGGTCTGGAATGTATGTAAAGTTGTAGGTCGTCGGCATAGAGGTGATATCGGCAATACTGTAAGTTCTTTGATACGTCATTAATGTAGATAGAGAAAAGTAGTGGTCCTAACACGGAGCCCTGCGGCACTCCCGCCTTTGTGTATCGCCATTGGGAGACTGCTTGCGCTCGTTTCATAAACAAACATACTTGCGTCTTAATTACTATCATTATAAGCTCGTTGCATAATGTACTAATATTATATTATATTATATTATATTATATTATATTATATTATATTATATTATATTATATTATATTATATTATATTATGTAAAACCAAACAAAATAGGAAGACATTTGCGTCGATATAATCATGAAACCTGGTTTCAGATTTTCGGATAAGCCACGCGTTTTGATTATATCTTTGCTGGCATTTATAGGAATAGCTTACAACACTATCGTAAAACAATCGAGCACCGATCTCTTTGTATTACTGATAATTTAAAATAGCAGTGTTGTCTTATCAACATTGAATACGGTTTGCAGTTGAAGGCGTCACTTAAACGATTAAATTGAAATACCTCCTATGAAAAGTATGAGTCAGAAACCTGTAGATTCTTTAGAGCTTCTATAGGCATATACGTCGTTGTAACGGGGAACGATTTATCGGAGGGAAAAAATGTGTTCCACCCTATTGCCGTCATATCTAGTTTACGCAAAAATGATCTTCCTCAATGATGTATATTATCTCTTGATATATCACACACGGATTTCTTCGCTCCGATGCGTTTTATAAATGAGACTGAAATCGAAACATCCTCCAAGTTTATAAAGCCGTGACGCCGTATTTTCTGTGGAATTGGATTACGTCCAACAGAGCTGTCTTATTTCAGGGTTTCGCGAACGAAAGCGATAAGGGACGTAGCGAATGTTAGATAGATAGTTGCGGATAGACTGCTATTTACGAGATCGTATTTTTATTATTTTATGTTTTATTATCGATTATGAAGAAATAAATCATAATCTTATTATTATTAATACCAATATCCAACTAATACCTTTGTAAGAGCAAAAATATTACGAAAAAAAAAAACATTCTTCCACGTCTTTTGCAGGAGTAATTCAGAAAAGGTCAAATTATATTTCAGAATAATCAAGTGAATTTCAGAAAAGATCAAATATAATTGAGATGTTGTCATTGAAAATCAGAAAACAACAGATGTAATTTTAAAAACATCAATTTATTGTACAAAATTCAGAAACCATCATCTGTAAATTCCATACATATTAAACGTTTGTGCGAGATCGTGCGTATTTGCTTGGTTTCCGCACAAAACCAATCCGCGGAAGGTCTAAAATTTCACATTCAGTATTCCCAACCTAACACACATAACAATTTCCCTCTTCTTACCGCTTAAGTGACATATTGATTTTACTGCTTTAGACTTTTAACATATTATTTTTAGAGACGTTCAATATAGTAATAATTATAAATCGGAAACTTACCACTGCAATTTCACCTAAATTGCACTGTTAATTATTGTTTTTAAATATTTTCAAAAATTAAGTAAACTCTACAACTCCACTAAAGTTACTGCATTCGTGATGCATGTAACATTAAGGAAGCCGTGAAAAAATCAACAAGATTCCACACTCATCATAGACTGGGGGGGAAAGAAAAGACAAACCTATATCACGGCTGCTGGAGTATAGTAAACACAGAAAGCGTTTTAAAGCAACAATGTTGAAGATAGATATGTTTGTTTTGCAAATTTGCCGTCATTGAACAGAAACCAAGATGGAGATTTCATTGCAACTAATTAGAAATTCCTCTTTCAGGTATGTAATAAACGATCTTCGCACAAAATAATGTACGATACACGAGCGGTATGTTTTCTTTCAATTCTCGGAAATTAAAAAAGCTCAAATACGTTTCGCTTTTTCAAACTTTTCCTCGAACATGAAAACTTCAACATACCGCTCTTGTAACGCATATTACTATTTCATGTTGGCATATAATCACATAAACAAAACAGGCAGTTGCCATGACTACCAAACAAATGATCGTTTCAGAATTTCATTTTCATTGCACAATCTGCATAAAATTAGTGTTTTTATTGTTTTTTCTTGAACTTTGCATTTCTTATACTCAGTATATTATCACCATTACTCATTCTTCGCCTGGGTTCATCATTATTACATTGGAACTTATCTTTCTCTTCCTGTTTTTTCCTATAAAGTCTCATACATTCCGCGCAACTGCTTCCTGTAGACATGTTTATCTGTGCGTGACATATGCTTGCAATTGTTAAGGTTATTGCAGCGTATAGGGAATTACAAGTATGAACATTTCGCGTCGGTACCTTTGATTTAACAGGACTGATTTCAATGACTTCGAACCAGCTTGAGCGTGAGATTCTGCTTTTTCCCTAGAGTTGGCGCTGACATCACACCAGTTAGCAGTCTACACAGCGGAATAGGCCTATAACAGGTACATTACGTACTCAAATAAAATGAATTGGATAGATGAAATAATAAATCCGTTATTATCTGTAATTTCTAGACTCTAGAGTTCCTTTATAATGAGAGTTGAGACGTTGATCCCATCAACAATTAAAATATGTCATGATTTGATAGCGCTGAAAATGGAAAAACAAATCTCCTATGAGAAGTAAAACCATATGCCTATATATTGTATACAAATATTAAACGAATTTTATATATAATTTATTATATACAAAACATAAAAAATTATTATTACAACTAGTTTATCACTAAGAAATAAGGAAAAGCTGTTAACTTCAATTTATTTGAAGCAAAGCGTTACTGGATTATGCAATAAGGTAGGAGATGTTTGGATCCTGTGTCTCAACTCTATACTCAATTATTAACTTAGCGTATGCTCGATTACAATAAACTCTAGCGCTTGAAAGTGGAACTAAACGCCGGCGCACAGAGAAACAAAACAGGAAAATTCGCTGAGTGTCCATTCTATATAATCCTTATTCTCTGGTTATTGCGTCATGCTCTCAGCATAACAATTACATAGGCCAAACAAAAAATGATCCTAACTCCCAAACCGCAAGAGGTGGATGAAAACGGATTGCATTTTTGAAAAGGTTACAATTATTAACATATTTCACTCGCAACATGTCCCGATCCATTTTTCACGGTTTAGACGTTTCAAAAGGTTGAATCTCTGTAAAGTTAGGAAAAGTATTAAATTTTTTGGGGTTATTGTTTAAATAAAGTACAACTTTATTTTCGAAATAAAATGAACATATCGTTAGATCACTCTTTATATTTTTTATGCTCGACCATGCCGAAATGTAGTAATTATACACCTGGTAGCAGTCCTTTAATGCATGTCATTAAAGTACACCTACTCATTAAAGTACAGGTGTTCAGCCAATGACAACTCAGCTTACAGGTGTTCAGCCAATGACAAGTCAGCTTTGTACCGTTATAAAACCGCAAGTATCGATTATTCTCGGATATGCAATCGAAAGACAATTAGCTAAAAGTCACGGAGGCTGGAAAGCCAATACTGTCGCAGAAGGTTATGTTCTGTTACTATAATAATTAGCGTTAATTGTAAATAATATTCAAATAAATTCAATTTGTCATCTCGTTTTTCAATGTCAAATTCAATAATCAAGGTTATATCAAGTTTAACGGCATTACATCAAGGTCAATGACATTATTGTTCCTCGGAAAAAATCAATACTTTCGCGTCTGCGTACATGTCACAATTCACGACCTAGAACGAGGTCACTTCCGATCTTGTCAGATACAAATAAAATGTATACATCTGAATACCGGTAATTTCAAGTTAGAAATATGGTCGAGCATAAAAAGTCGTATGAAACTCGCCTATAATGGTAATTAAGAAGCTCGTATGAAAATTATGAAACTCGCTTGCGCTCGTTTCATAAAAATCCATACTCGCTTCTTAATTACTATCATTATAGGCTCGTTGCATAATGTACTATAATTTACATAATTAACATGTTCTTCTAAAATACCTCATAAGTATTAAGTTATTGCTTAGCAACCATAGATGGAGTTGTGTCAGTGTTGCGCGAAAATCTGTCCGTTTCATTCTAGTGACTCTGGAATAATATCGTTATTCAACGATAAAACAAGAAATATGAATAAAAGCTGAAAATGTTCGGCGAAATAAAATAATGAAAAAATGAAAAGAAAATATTGCCATGAAATCTGAAGTACGTACATTTGAACTTGATCAAAGCCACTGTACATAGTGACATCGTTACTTTTCCTGTAACTACTACCAGATGAAAACCCATTTTTAGTTAATAGCCTATACAGAGTAAACCGTAAGTAAAGTCATTGATTTCAGGAGGTTATTCTTTGAGTTATTTAAAAAAAAAAGTAATTTATAGCTATGCTCGTAGTAATTTTTGATAGAGTTATGAGAACAAAAAGTGGTACACTGTGGAAGATACTACTTTATTCTTCATCTTTTTTGCTAGCGTACCCACAAAAACTTTTTTTTTACTTCGTGCGCCCACAATGCATTGCAATTATATAAGGAATAACAAAAGACTAGGATTGATGTTGTGTACAAAATATATTATTATTATTATTATTATTATTATTATTATTATTATTATTATTATTATTATTATTATTATTATTACTATTATTATTAATATTATTATTACTATTATTATTATACATACAACAGTTATTAATGCAATAATGATAGTATTCAATTACGTAAAATATTATTGAAGCAAGGAAAAACAAGAGTTGATATTGTAAAAGAAAATATGTAAATGCAATAATTATCAACAATTATAATAATCTGTAAAATAAATATGTCAGCAATTTTACATACCTAGTCAGTGGGATGCATAATCCTTGAGACAACCCCGCGTACCCCTGGGGGTACGCATACCATAGATTGAATACCACTGATCTAGACTGAAATCAAATGCGTAACGGTGGGGCGTAATTTTAAATATGAAACTAATTTCCTGATAAATGAAACATTATAACTAAAATATTTCCTCGTTCTAGAAATATTCAATGTTAAATAAGTTTTATTTTATCACAAGAGTTCTGAGAGGAGACGTTTCTTGAGATGGAAACGGAATTCTTTACTTATATAGCGGCAATACCGTCACGAAAGTAGTTCCAAACAATAACTCTCTGCTTCTATAGACCGAAGAATCTCTATACTCCCTCGGTTACGTCCTTATAAATCTATAAAATGATGAGATAAATGTACGTTGAAGTTAGTTCAGTCCATGATTCCGACTTCTGACAAAGACAACGGACTCTTTTCTTTGCCATAACGTCTAGAACAGCTAAAAAAAATTTCCGTGCAAAATGCCTGCATTGTAGACAATTAAGGGAAGACTCCACTGAAAATCATGACAATTTTTCCAAACATTTTTAGCTATTTCACTTATTCAGAATTTATATTTTCATATCCCAAATGGATTCAGTGATTACAAAAAAACAAGAGTTGATATTTTTTAAATTAAAATATGGAAGGGCAATAATTTAAAGAGCTGTCAAAATAATTTTCATCGAAGAATTCTTTTTTAAAATTTCTGATTACAAAATCTAGTAACTTTTGTTGGCTCCCTGAAGTTACTAGATGAATGTACGCATAGGAGAATTTAATTTACATAAATATTCAAATTATTTTCAAATCTATTTTTATGAAACATTTTTTGATTCAACACCAACTTTCTTAAATATATTAATCAATCTGAATGAAATTTTTTTTACTGCAAGTATTTATGAGGTAGCTGCATGTTTCTATGCATTTATTTTGTGAGAAATGCTGCTAGTTTATTTTATTAAAATTTTTCTCACAAAATAAATACATATAAACATGCAGCTACCTCATAAATACTTGCAGTAAAAAATTTTATCCAGATTGATTAATATTTGGCATAAGAAAGTTGGTGTTGAATCAACAAAATGAACACAGAAAAATAGATTTGAAAATAAAATGAATATTTATGTAAATTAATATTCTCTCCGAACAGCATTCATCTAGTAACTTCAGGAGCAAACAAAAAGTTACTAGATTTGTAATCGGAAATTTTAAAAAAAGAATTCTTCGATGAAAAACTATTTTGACAGCTTGTTTAAATTCCACGCCCCCTTCCAGCCTTAATTTAAAAAGTGTAAACATACGAGTATGTGTAATCAGAATTGAGCTGAATCCATTTGGGGAATGAAAATATAAATTCTGAATAAGTGAAATAGCTAAAAAAAAATTGAAAAACTTTTCATGATTTTCAGTGGAGTCTTCCCCTAAGTCACGTAGCTGTTTCATAATAACTAGGGCTAGGATTTTGATGACCCATAAATCATGAAAAAATGTCCCAAAAACAATGCATTTATGACCTAAAAATCTTTCAAAAATGCCTTAAAAATTGATCTTACATAATTACCTTAGTAGGAAAAGAGGTTTTGTACTACTTAATATTTAGACTAGTAGTTAAATTAAATTTTACATAATTTTTTCTAAGTAGTACACTTTAATTATTTTATCTGATGTAATTTCCATGTATGACCGTTCACCTCTGCGTCGGCGTGTGGACGTGAGGTCAGTAGTCGGCTGGTCGGTCTTGACCCTTCATGGGCTGTAGCACCATGGATTTACTTTACTTTGAGTTTCCGTTTACTCTACCACAAGGACACTCTAATATGGAATTAGCATGTATAGAGGAGTCTATATTGAAGGGGTGGTTGGGCTGATCCATTACGTGGGGTGTACTACGTTAAAATGGCGATATTTGTGTAGAAAAACTATTAAAATATTATACAAAATAATGAGTATTAATGGACAAAATATGTAAAGAGAATATAAAAGGAAATAGACATTATTTTACATTAATAATGGGGATTTATGGCCAAAATTAAATGAAAATGCCTAAAAAATGACCGAATAAAACAAAAGATGCTCTAATGAGTTGAAACAGGCAAAAAATGCGAAATAAAATGACCTTACAAATATGTCTTAAAACACTCAGTTTATCACATAACACATAAATACTACAGCAGCAATGTTTCTGACTTACTAGAAAAAAGATGCAATTTCAGCAGAATCCTAGTCCTAATAATAACTATTTCAATTTTGCCTATTCACTAAGGCGTTGTTTGTGAGAATTCATTGAACAGATACCAATCACATTCATCTATCAGTGCAACATTCTTTTCTTAAGACTTGGGGCTTTCTTTTGTTTTATTGCAATATGTAGCTTCTTTGAAAAAAAAAATGTCCATACCCGCTTTAATACTTCCCGGTCCTATTGTGTTCAACTGCCTTTTGTACTGCAAAGTGCAAGTTTTTATTTTATTTTGGTTTATTTTATTTTATTTTATAAAAAGGTAAGCTCTCTGGCGAAATATCTGCATTCAAGGAAAGGTTTAGGAACTTTTAAAGAGAAGTAATAATATAATAAACCCGTATAAGATTAGAAGTAGATTGGCTTTACAAAAACATGTCAGTAATCATTCCATCATAATCGAAAAAAATCGAAAAATCGAAAGAGAATTGGGAGGACAAATTTAAAAGGTACGCAAAACGCGTCCTTGCAAGGGGTTGGGGGCTGTACAAAACTAAGTATGTGAGCTCCAAGCCTGTTGGCCATTCTCACTGGGTTACGCTACTCCACTGAAGGAGCTCAAACATTTTGAAGGGGAAGCCTTAATTGGACGTAACCTCTTAGGTACCACATACGCGAGGGGGACTGAGATTTGATCAAGTGATCACGGAACGGGGCGAGGAGGAGATGGCTGGTTCCATCATAACTGAGCTACGAAGCTTAAATAAAAGTATTGTGTAGCTGCAAAAAAACTGATTTCGAAATTTTTGTAAAATAACTTCTGACACAGAATAAAATAAATCGTTTTCTCCCGTCTCTTTATCTTTTTGTGCAAGGCAGTTTCTAGCAAACTATTGCTCGAATTTTGTTCATATTCAATGTCTACCAGCAAATTTATCCAAGAATTATGCACATGAAACATAATAGATACATTTTATGAAACGTTAGTGAGCACCTCCTGTGTTTGCGTGACGCCGAATCTGTGAAATAAAGAAAGAACTATAGGAAGAACCCTGAAAATCTTGACTTCATCCACTGCAAATACAACTCCGTCATCCCCGTGATCCAAACTCGGGTCCTCAATCTCCGTATACCAGCGTTCTGCCAACTCAGCTACCAAGGCGTCCGTATCTACGAAGCCAGATTGTTAAGCTCATTGCAAAACTGTCCGTTCAATAGAGTTAATGGCGGGAATCCACGTTTTCATTGAGCGTCACGCCCACACGCAGTGCGGACGACATCTGAACTTCATCTTCACATGAGCGGATTTAAAACGCCCTTTTCACCTTTGTTAATGAAAGCAACCTTCCACCTTCGCTAATCCACTGAGCTGTGTGTTTATTAGCCTTTAGGAAAGCGAAGGTCACCGCAGCACAGATCGATATCAACATCAAATAAAGACAAGTTCATAATGCTCCAGTCCACAACCATCTTTACGATCCTGAAGACACAACAGTAAATACCAACGCAGAGCATTCTAGAGATTCCAAACCAATCGATTTCACAATAGGACTCAAAGCAATGCCTGAATAAACAAATTATTGGCATTTCACTGCAGCAACATCACGGTTTGCTGGACTTCGACCACATTAGCCACCCACGTTGATGTTTGAAAGCAAACCAACTGTATGAAGTACCGTTGGTTTAAATTTTCTTCAGGCATTTCACTTTTGACCATTCAGGCATTTTCAGCGTTACACAGTAACCTAGCCTATCCAGTGGGACTAGCATGACACCTGACGCCGCCTACGATAACAGGAAATTACAGTGATAAAGGACAAATTCCATACCATCGACGGGGTTCAAAATCACGACCTGGACTAAAAAATCAACATTAAGTTTTCGTGTATCATACATTGAATATACAGGGACTTCATTTTATTTTTAAACATTTCTAATATTAACCTGATAAGACTGACTAAAATATATATATATATATATATATATATATATATATATATATAGGACAACATTAAGTTTTCATTGCTGTGTAAGATTTTCATAGTCGGCAATCATGAATATAATCAGGGATAAATCATTTTTTTTTCTTATATTTAGTCTGTCATACATTTTGTGTGAAACGTCCGGTGTCCTAATATTCAACTGGGTTAACTGGCTATACCTTTGGATCTATGATTGAGAACCGGAAACACCGTTTGCTACCCCCTTCCACGACTGGAGTTCGATGATACTGGCGTAAAATACAAACAAATCACTCTACTAGGTATAGGAAGGAAGAAAAGTAGTTCATCCATTTACGTAAACTAGGAAATATCGCGATTTTGAGTTTGATAATTTTCATTAGGTTTTGTTTAATCAAAATACAGTACAGTATCAACAATGAGTGTTTTTACTCACGAACTGAGTTATCCAAGCGAACGTATTCATTATGCGGTGTATATTATACTGTCTACAGCACATTAGCGTACAATATAGAGAAAGAAGTTAAAATGAAAAATAATCATAATATGGATATTTAAACACATTTTTGAAAATGGTGGCCGTTCATTTCGATACAGGCTTCAGTTCTTTTGTGCATATTGTCGCACTATAGACTATTGCATCTAATTTCAATTACCAGTTTCGTCCTTCATACTTAGTAACTCATGTTGAAATAATTCTGTACCTATTCTATAAAAGAGCACCTTACGTACTGTAAATTCAATCTTCACTTCTGCCCGACCCGCACAAATAAAATTATTCAGACGTGCTATCTACTGTCCGTCCAAGTGGTTTTTGTCGCAGGATCGTAGAAGGGGGAAATCACGTGACAGTTAATTACTTAACGAAGCCCCTTTTATTTAGTAACATCTTTAGTAAAATCCTTTTATTTAAGTTTTTTAAACAATTGTATGGGTATAATATTACGTAGACGTTCAATTCCTAACAGAAATTAATGTTCTCAGAAAAGAGGTAAGACACCCCAGCCATTAGCCTTTACAGAGAGGCGAATAGAAGCAGGTGGGGGAAACCGGGATGCGACATAGGCAAATGGACGACAGTACCTGGTGCGAAAATGATTCAATATTGAAAGCTCTTTCGTCACTGGAAAACGCGAACATATTTTTGGAACGTACTGTTTACTATGACCGTAAGGCTACTGTGACTGTATATGCGGTCTTGGATCTGTGTGGAGGACGGTTGAACTTCATTAATAGAAGGGGTGGGAGTGAAGTACATTCAAAAACTCAGGTACAATAAAAATTGAAGTAAAAATAAAATGATGTCCCTGTACAAGGTGAGCCAATGAAACGGGTGATTTTAAAACTTTAATAATTTTATTTCACTGATTACGTTGAAACGAAATTTTCACTTTACATTTAAAGTATACACAATAGCATTTACCTGTACCTCATGAAATTCTTATTTTCCGAACACTACATCCCGCAGGTGGGACCCATTTCGTTGCACACATTCTTCAAGTCTAAGTCTAGCCGTGACTGGCCGCACCATCCTGTTGAAACCACGTGTCTCTATTGATGAGAAGATTATTGGCAATTTGTGGAGACAAAAGTTATTGAATCATTCGGACATATGGCTGTGATATTACAGTAACAGATGTCCCATTATCGCCCCATTATCGGACCAATTATTCCAAATGACTCTATTGCACACCAAACTGTGACTTTAACACTGTGTAATGGTTCCTCATGCATTTCATAAGGGTTAGTTGGTGACCAGTAACGAAAGTTCTGTTTACTGACGTATCCAGAGAGATGAAATTGAGCTTCATCTCTCATCAGCATATTGTGCACAATGTCTTCGTTAACATTTAGATCCAAGCAGTGGCGGTGCGTCAATATGAGCACAAGAGCACGTGAACACCTTGTTTCCATTAATGCACTAGTTTTATTATTTAATACCTTATTGACGTAGTGGGAATGTATAATATCAGAATCGAGTATTTTAAACTTCCCGCATCTTGCATAAACTTCTTATGTAAACTTGGCAACATCCGTTCACGTACAAGCTGCGCTCTTTTCAAGAAGGTTACAGGAATTTCACGCATGCGCGGGAGAATATTCTTTCGCTGGCCGCCTATTACTCGTCAAGAGCACAAAGCGTTAAGTGAACAGTGAATCTATCCTACAGATGTCAGGTGCAGCGATGCTATCGTTCACGTGCTATATCTCGAGGACGAATTTTAATAGTCTGTATTTTAGCCTGCAGGTGTCAGCATCTCACTGTCGGAACGTTTACTTTATGTGGATGTGTGTACAGTGCTGCTACGAGAGTGTAGTTTTGAATTATTATACTTCAGTGTCAGCATAATAGCATAGCTTGGCTTTCAAAGACGTGCTGGCTGAATGTGGTGGTGATGTGAATTTAAGTATCTGTATGGTAGTGTATAATATTTAAGAATAATATTTACTGGCATGTATTTATAGTAGTCAATCTTTGTGAATGGGATTACAGTACTGGTATAGGCTATAGTGTATCAGTGTGTTGTGAATCAAAATATATTACTGAACACACGCTTTTGTAAATAACAGCATTGTGGTATGTATTCATTTTTAACAAACGTAAACAATGAATTCTGTTCAAGTAATTTTGAACAGTAAAAAACTGGGTAAACTGGCTTACCAGGAAAAATTGGAAATAAAAAACTGGGTTTTATTATTATTATTATTATTATTATTATTATTATTATTATTATTATTATTATTATTATTATTATATGTTCTTTTGAATTTATATACGGTTTTTTCGATAGTGAAACATTGGAATCATGACATTTTATATTAGGCTAAAAGTACGATTTCAAATTCTCTTCGATTTTGGAACACAAAATTGTGAACACAAATAATATTTTATCACGAGCCGCCACTGGATCCAAGAATTGTTGGTAAAAAGTCATGCGGTTTACTTTATCATCATCTTTTAATGTCTGCACTACTTGAATTTTGTATGTATGCATGTGTAAGGCCTTATGAAGAACTCTTCGTACACTGGTGTTTGACAAATCAAGTGAAATTGCATGACGACGGGCAGAACGTTTAGGACTACGGATCATAGCAACTCTTACGGCGTTGATGTTTTCCGGGGTACGTACAGATCTTTGCTTACCTGGAGACTTCTTCTTTAACACAGAACCAGTTACTTCACAGTTCTGAATCCGGATTTTTATTGCATGGGCTGATGGTATCGGATCATTGCGATGGATATTGTAATGACTTGGAAATAGCTGTTGTGCAGCAATATACTATTATTTTTGTAATATGCTTTAATAGCAAAAGTACGTTGTTCACCCGTTCAAAGATCCATTATAAACAAATGCTATCGAATAAAGAATAGGGGAGAAGTGGGTACAGTAAGACAGGCAGAACAGTGAGACATTTTTTATTAAATGGTAAATTTTGATGTTGAGATGTTGGTAACAGTGGACTTGTATGTTGCATGAGTAAAGTAACAGTATTTTCATACTCGATTTGATTCTAGTTATAAAGGTGAGTGATGAAAAAATAATTCGTAATTTTTCACTCTAGAAGTAAAATTTTGGCTTGTGTTTAATGAAGGTTATATTGGATATACAAATGAGATATAAATATGAATGTTTTGTTACCTAATACTATGGTATTTGAGATTATGTTTGGCAAAGTTTCGTCTTTCTTGTTTTAATTTTGAAGTGATGGCGTCATTTTTAAATGAACTGTGCGTAAAGGGAACAGTGAGACATGCCATTGAAGGGTACACTGAGACGTCTCTCTGTTCCCATGTACCAATGATTTGCAAAAAAAACAAACTGTAATTATATTACATTTACCAGTAACTAACATTAAAAATGTACATACTAGTAACCAATTTAGGAACTGTAGCTTAAAATAATGGATACATTACATTTTAATGGTTTCATAATTAAAAATTATTCACAAAATTTAAGAAAATGTTAAAAAATAATAAAGAATTACATTAAATTCTTATAATTATAAGCTTTGTTGTCACCAAAAATTAATTTCATTTTTTCGCAAAAGTTTGAAATGTCATGGAAAATTCACTTTTCCAAATGTTCCAGATGTTTCAATGCTTTCGAAGTCAGACATCAAAATGATTCTAAATAAGCCTACAGAACATGTCAAGATAAAGAGACAGCAAGCTTTATTTTCTTTTGAAATAAATATAAATCATTTCAATGTCCGTTAATAGATACTGTGGTGTCTCACTGTACCCTCCTGAATGGGAACAGTGAGACATTTGCATTTTTTTGACAAACACGTATTGTATATTATTATATTATGTCCTTTATCTATTAACATTTTTGTTTATGTATTATTCTACTCCATATTTTAATATCTATTTCTATTGCACTTGATTTCAAAAATACTTGAAGTATCACTTACATACATATGTCTTAATATGTTGTGTCTCACTGTACCCACTAGGCCCCTATATTGTTGCATGTAACAATTAAAATACCCGACAACAACCGAAAAGACACGAATCTGAAAATCGTCCGTTTCATTGGCTGTTGAAGTTGAAGGGCGGATCTGCTACTCTTCTGCAAAACCATATCAATATGAGCAAGTTGATTTGTTGTTTTATTTCATCTGTAATCTGTTTGGAATTTGGAAATTTATGAAATAAAATTTCACACACAACTAGAATGCACTCCTTAGCAATCTCTGCATCTGTAAATGACTTAATTTCTGCTATTTGGCATGATGCTTTTGTTATAAAGTCGTTTCTGTGTACAGAAGAATACATTACTTTCTGAATAGATATTACCGACATTTTAATATTTTCAGTTTTTCTGTCCTTGATTGAGAATGTTTTATGTACCTGTTATCAAAATTGGAATGCACGATATTGTAATGACTAGAGCTAGGATTTTGATGAAATTGCATTTTTTTTCTAGTAAGCCAGAAACATACCTGCTTTAGTATTTATATGTTATGTGATAAATTAAGAGTTTTAAGACATATTTGTTAGGTCATTTTTTGCATTTTTTGCCAGTTTCAACTCATAAAAGCATTTTTTGTTTTATTCGGTCATTTTTTAGACATTTTCATTTAATTTTGGCCATAAATCCCCATTATTAATGTAAAATAATGTTTATTTCATTTGATATTTTCTCTACATATTTTGTCCATTAATACCCATTATTTTGTATAATATTTTAATCGTTTTTCTACACAAATATTGCCATTTTAACGTAGTACACTCCAACCACCCCTTCAATATAGACTCCTCTATACCTGCTAGTTCCGGATAAGAGTGGCCTTGTGGTGGACTACATGGAAACTACATCAGGTAAAATAATTAATTAAAGTGTACTACTTAAAAATTATGTAAAATTAAATAAACTTAAATGTTGGTACTAGAATTTATTTTAATAACGAGTTTAAATATTAATATTCCTACTAAGGCAATTATGTAAGATCAATTCTTAGGGCATTTTAAGGGCATTTTTTTTTAAGATTTTTAGGTCATAAATGCATTGTTTTTAGGACATTTTTTCATGACTTATAGGTCATCAAAATCCTAGCCCTAGTAATGACTATTAAGATAAAATCATTTATAACCCCATTATCAAAATAAGACATAATAAGCACATGAGACAGGCCATTTACCTTTAAATAAAACAAACACGTGTCGTTCAACGCCTTCACTGACACTAATGATGCAAGGTAACCAATGTTTTCTCCAGTTGGACATTAGATCTACTAAAGAAATTAAAAAATAATTCTCAGAAAGAGAACAGTAATAGTAATATTATTTCAAGAGCAGATATAA
The DNA here is from genome assembly GCA_025594305.2 of Periplaneta americana. Lineage (NCBI taxonomy): Eukaryota > Metazoa > Arthropoda > Insecta > Blattodea > Blattidae > Periplaneta > Periplaneta americana. The sequence goes on along the minus strand of JAJSOF020000003.1, from coordinate 190,524,543 downwards.
ATGTCTTCGAGAGCCGCATGAGGGCCGCGGGCCGCGTAATGAGTTCCATTGCTTTAAGATAATTAATATTTAATTAAATTTATGGTGTAGAAGGGTCTCGCGGTTAACTATAAGACAATTAGGCGATTAATGCGTTGCGCTGAAAGCCAGAAGTTCGTGAGTTCTATTTCCAATGAGGTCACGGATTTTCTTCATTGATCCTATCCTTAAAGCATCACCATAGTTCACTTCAGCTTATAACAGAAAAGAGTACCAGATTTATAGTCCTTGAAACAGCACATAGAACTGATATCCCTACTGCTATTCAGTGCAGATTATCTCGTGAGGTGGGAGATTCAACATCGCGCCACTCTAGAGGTCTTTCGGGATATCTGATGCGATAGCGTACTTTTTCTGTTTTATGTGGAATTTACTATGTGACTGTTGTTCCCTGAACGATATGCAACCAACATGACTTCACTGTGTTGGTTTCTGGTTCCATGATGTTGCTCTATAAACAGATTAAACGCCTGTGCCTTTATGGATACTTACTTACTTACTTACTTACTTACTTACTTACTTACTTACTTACTTACACATGGCTTTTAGAGAACCCGGAAGTTCATTGCCGCCCTCACATAAGCCCGCCATCGGTCCCTATCTTGAGCAAGATTAATCTAGTCTCTACCATCATATCCCACCTCCCTCAAATCTATTTTAATATTATCCTCCCATCTACGTCTCGGCCTCCCCAAAGATCTTTTTACCTCATATTACCAACTAACACTCTATATGCATTTTTGGATTCGCCCATACATGCTACATGCCCTGCTCATATCATACGTATGGATTTAATGTTCCTAATTTATTATGTCAGATTCATTTCACTTATAAGCCTTTTTCCTTTTTTTTTTTCTCTTGATCGCCAGATGAATTTATTATCGTACCCTTTTTATTGTAGATTCTATTTAAATTTCATATTTTTTATTATTTTTTTTTTACATTCCATTTGTTGTATCCTTCCTTACGTTCTTTCCTGTTAACTATCTGTACAAACTGAGTTGCTTTTATTATATTCCAATCTTTAGAACTGTATTTTACTTTCTTTTTCCTATTATGGTATTATTTTTATGTTGTTTATTGTTGATTTTGTTATGCTATTATTTTTTTATATTTTAATATTCTGTTCTTTAACTTTTTGTTAAATTTTCACTCCTTGTATACTTTGTCATCTGGTAGAAGCTTCACTTAACAAAAAAAAAAAATAAAAATAAAAATTATCCATTTGAACACGAAATATTACAAGCACCTGAATCATTTTTACTCCTTCACATTGAAGTTGATAGTGAAGTTTGTACGTTGGCCAGACTGCTAACCTTCATTCAGCTCGCTCTGATATTTTTTTCAAACTTTTCCTCGATTTTGTAAAAAGCACTTACTAACTTTGTATCGTAATATACTATTTTATATAAGCTGAGACGAACAGAGGATAGATGGAGATATGATTTGTATTAAAATTATGAACATTTGATTAGTACTAAATATAGACCTATTTTGGTTTTTAACATAAAACTATCCGGGAAAGAATGTATAAAGAATGTATTCATAAAGTCAGGTAAAGATTACATATTACCAATTGTACATCTCCGGATCTGTGTATTTATCGCATAACAAGTGCCTCAAATTCATCTGTTCGTATTAAAATAATTACTTTTTGGTTGAAATGTTTGTGTAAATACCTTGTTAAAATCCTTGTAAGCCATAGGGTACATTCTGTTCACGTAACAATTGATATTTCTTATCATCAAGGCAATCAAAATATTGTATTTGTCACGTTCTTCAAAATGAGTGGTACGATAGTTTCTTCTCTCACATACTAGTGCTGTTCAAATACTTTGTTTAATACGCTTCTTAAGGAGCAAACTACTTCCTCGCTTGTGCTACACTAGCAAACAAAACACGGTGATATATGACTTGAGGCTTACCCGGCGTTTGATGTAGAATAACTCTTCTCGGATTCTCAGCCAGGTGATGGCTAGCTCTGCCATCTTCTACAGGGAATGAAGAAGATGGCAGAGCTAGCCATCGAAAGCTTGGAAGCAAATCTCCACCTCACCTGGCTGAGAACCCGAGAAGAGTTATTCTAAAACACGATGATGACCGAAATGTTCATAGAAGATCTTCCTGCTCTCATATAATCCAGCTTGGAGATCTTGGATTGTGTGCTTATAAGAAGAGGATATGGCAGCAAATACTTGAAATGTTACACCCTGAAAATACAGTATCATTGTTATTTATTGGTATTTATTTTAGGAACTGAATAATTGGTGTGCTTTTATTACAGTAGTATAAACTATTCTATAAATACATTAAAGCTGTATAATCATCCAAGAATACAAATTAATGACTATGTTAAGAGCTATTTAAATACACTTTCCTTTAATATACAGGGTGGGCGAAAAGTAACTCCTATTAAAAATCGTTAATAAATGTTGTATATATTAGTGTAGCCTATTGTCTTGAAACTTAAACAGTGGTAGAAAGTGACCCACAATGGCACATCGAAAGACATTGCAGAAAAGAGCTCTAGGTCACAGGAAAATGTCCAGTTTGGTATGGGATATGTTCAATAGAAGTCCCAAGAAAGTCCACCGAACAGTCACAGTCTTGCGTCGATAGTTCACGACAGTAACGCGCCTTCAACAGATGAATATTTCATTCGTTTTTTAAAACATTTCGGATCGTGTAGCGGATAAGACCACTTTCAAGAGGAGCCTGTCGTTTTGACGCTTTGTGGCTTTTGTGAACATATCCTACACCAGTTGCACATTTTCTTCTGACCTGAATTCGAAGGACGATCACTTATATCCACCACAAATCCAGTGTTCAAGATTTTGTAATGACAATTTAATTCTTGATGGTTTTGGGATCCACTGTAGCGCGAGGCTCGTGTCTCTTCGCCGTCATCTCCGCACCTGTATGACGGAACGCCAGACTTAGTAATGGGCAGACAAGTGAGTTTTTCCTGTAGTATCGTGCGTTGTACCATTATGGCTCACTTTCTACCACTGTAAAGAAAATATTCTGTGAATTTAATATATACATTTATTAGCGATTTCCAATAGGGAGTTACTTTCCGCTCACACTGTACTTAGTGCCACTAAAAATAGGCCTACTCAGAGTGGAAGAAAATGAAGTTCATTACATTTATCTGATAACAGTCACAAAAGAAGCTGATGCTTCAAAATATCTTCAGTCTGCTCATCATCTAGAATTTTCCTGGAACTCCGCTTGTTCGAATGTTACGCTCGAATGAGTCCATTTGGAATCACTAATATTTCTGTAATCTCTGACTCCTATGATTTGCCTAATGATTTCATTTGGTATACTCAGAAGTAGTTTCGTTCTTTACCGATAGAGTGCACCATCCGCCAGTTCCTTGGCCAGCTGTTATCAGGAAGAGGATTGCTTTTTTTTTTCTTTTTTTTGTTTCTCCATGACGTCTCAATGACCTTGTGCACCCACAATCAAAAAATCACAATTTTAAAAATCAAAAACAAATTCAGATCAGATGTAAATGTAATTTCTGAGTTACAGGCATCTGAAAAGTGAAATTAATTCTTTACCATTGATGACAAGATGAAATTTCTAAGGTGATTATGACCAGCAGCGTTGACATTGGAAATGGACTAGAAATGGCTAGGAACTTTTTGAACAAAGCTCTTTAATTCAAAACGTAGAGATGAGGAGGTTCTTCAGAGTGCCTCAGACTGGTGAAATGTAACTGACCCTAGGCGAGATGGACAATTTGCGAGATTTCTGTGTTTAAATCTAATTAACTTACAAAAAAACGATTATATTTGAATCGGTCATTTGTAAAACCACATGAGTCCACATTTTTACGAAAATGAGTTACCCGTATTATAAGAAGCACTATGGGTAGACGCAGCATTTCCAGTCAAAACAACATGAGTTCGATCATTATTAAGCATTTTATAAAATCTTAAAATATTGAGTTCTTTCAAAACCACATCAGTCCCGACTCATGTGGCTTTAACGCTTAACGCCATGATGCATTTCCTATCATGCATTTCTTTGTCAAGGTGTTGGACAGTGAGTGCAGTTCCAAGAGTTCTGTAGAAGAAAAAATAATCAACAATGTTCTATGAAAGTACCTGTACCAGATAGAATAGACATTTTAATAAAACTACGTCATTTGAAAGCAAAAATGAACAAGATGTGTACCTGTGTACCTCCAAGGACTTGTATAAGTGCATGATATAAAGAGAAAAAGTCCTCGAAGAGAGATCCCAAAGCAAGAAACACCGTCTTTTTCGGAGGGATAATATGCAATTTATGTTATTTTCTTAGTGTGAACTAAAGATATGCCTGTACACATTGCCATTAAACATGTGACACACTGTTATGCAAATCAAATACTCACAAATAACTTTTTTTAAGTCGGCTATAATATTTTGAATTTAATTTGTGAATGATATGAATCATTTTGAATATGAAATAAAAATAACAGTATAAATTGATTGAAAACTGTATAATAATGTATTTCACACTACAACAAACAATACACTCCATATTTTGTCAGGATACTGGAGTTGTTATTATTGTTACTTATTAAAACAACATGAGTCCAAGAAATTAAAAAATATTTTAAGGTGATACGAAATGAAATAATTAAGATGCAATGCTTTTGTAATCAGACATACTAATGTATGGCGCTCCTGTAAAAATTTCACAGACCTAACAGAAAATCCATTAACTATAGGTAGTTTTTTCTATTTTTCTCGAAACTTATTTTCTGTGACTTACGTGGTTTTACAAATGACCGATTCATTTGTATGGAATGCAAGGGATAGTTCCCTCCTCCAAAGCTAACTGATGCCCATACTTCTGGAGTGCCCATCAACTACACTTCAGTTAAAAATTGTTTCAATCCAGTGGCGGTTCGTGATATAATTTATATATGGTTTGAGTTAACTTATATCTAAAATGTTACGTTATTAAAACGGCCTTCAAACCATGAAACAGATTTAATCTCAACAGAATTATAAGGAAAAGGGGTTTCTTTTAGCAGTTAAATTACGAATAAGACACAACATGTAATAATGTAATAATATGTAATAATATGTACCAGGATCAGCTTTGTAAGGTTGCAACTGCAACCACCATTCGCAATACACAGCTTAGAGCAGCGGTGACCAAAGCGGGTGTCGTGATTACATCGTGTAATCACAGACATTTAAACGGGAACGAGGAGTTTCCTGTACATTGCTGTACATTTCATTCACGTACTGAAGGCAAGCAATGGCGGTATCATGTCGCTCTACAAACTCTGTCTCTACAAACAGTAAGAGGTGGTTTCGTAAAGAATGAAGGAGAACTTCTTTGTTTTTCTGTCGGACAAAATGTAATATGTTTACTTTGCTCAACGGTTCAATTAGGAGTATATATAAACATTATTTGCCACACTGAATAATTTATTTTTGTTGTTGTTATTATTATTATTATTATTATTATTATTATTATTATTATTATTATTATTATTATTATTACTGACCACTAAGTATGTGTTTCTATAATTCTTCTGTACGTGCATGAATATTTATATTTTTAGATCTTCTCCCTACAAGGATAAAATTATTAGGTTTTATCTCAATTTTAACCTCCTTAATTTTTAGATGAGGGTAACTGTTTATTAGTTATTCATTTAATAATAATGTTGTAGAAAAACTGATTCAATATTATGTGCCAGCGAACTGTTAAACGCCAGGAATTGACATGTCTTAAATCATAGCCAGGAAGAGAAAGATGGGATAAATAAATGTAAGGTAGTCAGCTACCTAATGGGGTTTGAAATATCTCGTGCTCTAAAGCCTTTTAATAGAACAGAATTTCTCAAAAGAGTAGTGATTAAAATAGCTTAAATAACTTGTCCATAAGAAATTTTAATTTTGAAAAACTACGAATTTCTGGACCAAGTATCGAGAGAAGAATTTAGAAAATTCCTGATTATAATCAAGAGAAAGGTTGAAAAAAGAAGTAAGAAAAATCGTATCTCATTCACTGGCTCACAGCAAAGCTTGAGATTTTTATCCGCGGGATTGATCAAGATGCTAGTACAGGAACCACCACTGGTTGTAGTTTTCATGCCAAGTACCTTTCCTCCGTCTCCTTACTTCATAGGCTGTCTGTCGCATGTAATCACTACAGCTCGAGTTTTGGTCACCGCTGGCTTAGAGGCTCTGTATGTGAAATTGCTATGCTAGATGCGCGCGCACGTGAAACGTATGAGAATTCCGATCGTCAGCTGGATGGCAGAGTAATTGCTACACCTCGCTGTACTGAATGAAAACGAATGTTGTGTGACTGTTGAACGAATCGCTGCTCAGAAAGAATTAATTGAGAAGTGACAATTCAATTTGTATTAAATAGAATAATATAATAAAGCTGGTGGTTGCTCAAATCTGCAACTAGGCCAGAAATTGTCAAAAAATAAAATCATTCTTATACCATGTCTAAATATTGAGATCAGAAGACGAGAGAGAAAGTTAATCTTGATTACATTTTAATGTGTAATGATTAGGGCCCTGATTTATATGCAAAATACATAAGGCTTACAGATCAATTTAACTTATGCAAACATGATTTTTTTTTCTCTTATCATAACAATAATACTCACATTACACATATTTGTTAGTGCATAAAAGTGCATATTTTAACATTTACCGTACTTACATTCCATGCATATTTTCCTATTTTGGTACAAAAACTGCATATTCTGGACATAGAATTCTCCCTCTCTCTTTTTAGAAATATTAAGGCTTCTGTTTTCAGTCTTTCTATGAATTTATTTAGAGATTTGAGTCTTAATATTGTTACGTGTTACATCAACAAAAAATAGTCTACAGATTTTAAATATGTGATCTAGTCATAATTTATTTTTAATTCGATCTCAGTTATAAGTAATTCGTAAAAAAAAAAATCTTCCAATGACTAGCCGAAAGAAAATTCATGTTATTATAGACCTACCGGTACTTAATTTTCAAAGTGAAAAGTATAAGATATTTTATGGCATTTTTGGATAGACGCTCATAACATGAGTCATACAAAGAGGTTCCCTTCACCTTTTGCCTAAAAAGGACTATTTAATGAGTTACTTAAGCCAATGACTAGCCGAAAGAAAATTCATGTTATTATAGACCTACCGGTACTTAATTTTCAAAGTGAAAAGTATAAGATATTTTATGGCATTTTTAGATAGACGCTCATAACATGAGTCATATAAAGAGGTTCCCTTCACCTTTTGCCTAAAAAGGACTATTTAATGAGTTACTTAAGCCAAGTTCTAAAGTAACAAAGAAATAATAGCAGGAGGACAGTAGAAAGAAACAAAAAATCAAGGAATTAAATTAAATAATAAGCTATTACTAATAGAGAAAGAAGCGACCAGAAAGAGAAAGGGAACGAATAAACAGCATAAGAAGAAGAACAATTGAATTAATACATCAATTAATTAAAGTAGGTAAGAAAAAAATTGAGAAAGAAACGTACAAATAAATTAAATAGAAATGAATAATATTATTACTTAATAATAGCAAGAAGAAGTAAAACAAAAAGAAGAAAGAATAGCATGAAAGAAGGAAAAAAATGGTAGGTAGTTAAGAAAGTAAGAAAGGCACAAATATTTGAGAAGACAGAGATAGGGCTATGACCAGCGTTATACGTTGTTGCTTCATAAAAATGTTTCAGTATTCTTTCCAACTAAATCACTCGAATCGACGCATAATTCCAGAAAATTATTTTTTCACAATTTCATTCTTGTTTAACACAAGAGTCTAAGACGAACAATTAGCACATGTAAAAATAAATCATGAGCTAAATTATTCCTTCTTCGTTAGCACCATTGCAAAAGCGTACCAATGTACAATCGTATAGGATAAATATTCTTCTTAAAATATACATACTGGTAACTTGATTTATTTATATTTATACGGGGGGGGGGGATCATTTCATAAGTCATGGCAACTATGATGTATCTTCTGAATAACCGAAAATGTAGTTAGTTCATATTATACGTTTGAAAACCTGCTGTACACTGTATGGGATGCTACCACCAGATTGCGTCTATGTACATTGGGGCTAGTTGGCAGCACACGCAAAATTTAATATGCTAGAGACTGTGTTCCAAGATGGATGTAAGCAAAGCTGAACAGCGGTCATGCGTGAAAATTGAAGATCTTCGTGGCAGAAATGCTCGTCAATGTCATTCTGAGCTACGAGAAGCATAGGGTGAAACTGTGTTGGAACATCCTTCCTACTCGCCTGATCTCAGTCAATGCGACTTTGATCTCATTCCGCAATTAAAGAAGCCGCTGCGTTGGAAGCGGTTTGCAAACAGGGAGGGCATCTTAACAGCGTTTCGACGAGAGGTGGTACACATAGACGAATCACACACTGCCGATGGTATTCAATGTCTGCATCATCGTTGGCAAAGATATGTGAAAGACTCGGGGAATTATTTTTTATACTTGTTTTTTTGAAAGATGGGACATGACAGTTAAGCGGCCGAACTTGGAACTACAGTGCCATGTTGCCAATATGGATTACCACGCTGCCAGCTGATGGAAGCCAGCAATTGTCGTGAAGATGGCTGACGTTAAAACATTCATTTACAATTCACACGGAGGCAAGAAACAATACAAAAATCGACAGAGAATCAAAGCCGAAACGTACCAATGTCAACATTGTGTGTATAATAAATGTCGCCAAGCGAGCTATTAAGCTCTTGCCAAGGGGAAGTGTAAGTTTGGCAAATCAACCGTTGTTACCATACAAAGAGTTTGTAATACTTACTAGAGACACATACCCGTGAGTGGCAGGCAAGAAAATGTCACAAATTGAATCGGCTAGCATCCGCCATTAAAGGGAGTGTTTGCGGAGCGAAATTCGAAAACAGTGCCATAATACATTGATGTAGCCTGGTGATAGACACTGTTTTAAACATTTTTATAAAGAATGAGTCGTGATGAAATAAGCATGAATGAAGAGGAGCGCTATATTTATTAAAGTATTATAATGATTCATCTTTGGCGATATTCTAAAAAATAAATTAAATCACCCATATACACTCGGGATAAGTATGTGGAATATTGAATAATGGCAATGTCAACATTAATTTTCGATATTACTAGTATTGTTTTATTTTTACAATAATGGATATTTACTGTAATATTTAAAATGATCTATATTTCAGTCCTTTCATGCAAAGAAAGAGGAAGGTATATGGTGCTTAGAAAATATTTAGTGGTGAAATATGAGATCATAAAAATTCTGGAAACTGATTAAAAATATAATAAAAATAAATTTTATCATAAAACAATCTATTCATTGTTATAGTTAATGACCATCAGGTTTGAGGTCAGTACAGACTTTTTGTTTACAATTAGTAGCTTAATAGTAGGCCTAGTAGTAGTGGTAATAGTAGGCCTAGTAGTAAAAAATAATAACCTAGTAGTAGTGGTAATAATAGGCCTAGTAGTAAGGTAATAATAGGCCAAATAGTAGTAGTGGTAATAATAGGCCTAGTAGTAGTGGTAATAATAGGCCTAGTAGTAGTGGTAATAGGCCTAGTAGTAATGGTAATAGGAGGCCTAGTAGTAGTGGTAATAATAGGCCTAGTAGTAGTGGTAATAATAGGCCTAGTAGTAATGGTCAATAGTAAATTATTCCTAGTAGTAGTGGTAATAAACAGGCCTAGTAGTAGTGGTAATAATAGGCCTAGTAGTAAAAATAATAGGCCTAGTAGTAGTGGTAATAGGCCTAGTAGTAATGGCAATAGGAGGCCTAGTAGTAAAGGTAATAGGAGGCCTAGTTTTGGTAATATTAGTAGGAGTAGTAATAGTAGTGGTAATAGTAGGCCTAGTAATAGTGGTAATAAAAGGCCTAGTAACAGTGGTAATAATAGGCACTAAATAATAGTGATAATAATAGACCTAGTAGTAGTGGTAATAAAAGGCCTAGTATCTTAGTAGTGGTAATAAATTTCTTGGCGTAGTAGTAGTGGTAATAATAGGCAAGTAAAGTGGTAACAGTAGGTGTATAGTAGTAATAAAGTAGTTAGGTCTAGTTTTTGTAAATAGTAGGCCTTAGTAGTAGTGGTAATAATAGGCCTAGTAGTAAAGGTAATAGTAGGCCTAGTAGTAGTAGTAGTAGTCCTAGTTTTTTGTAGTAATAGTAGGCCTAGATAGTGGTAATAATAGGCCTAATATTATGGTAATAATAGGCCTAGTAGTAGTGGTAATAGTAGGCATGTAGTTTTTAAGAAATTAGTAGGCCTAGTATTAGTGAGACCTAGTTAGTAGTAGTGGTAATAATAGGCCTAGGTAGGCCATCAGCTATATTTTCACTAATGTATTTGCATTTAATACAACCAAAAACAAGAAGTACATACTGAATAAAACGGAAATTACATGATTAATTCATTTATAGTGATACAAAACAGTTTCATACAGATATAGTCTGAGGATTTTCTTATGCGCTCTGCTATTATAATCCACTGTAATGTGATGGCATCTAACCCTTACATACATTGTTGAAATCAACCTTATAAACCCGATTACTGTGTTTCTGGAAAAACTTTATCCAAGAAATATTCCGACATTCTGTAAACACATTCAAAGGAGGAAATGCATTTGGAACATTCTTCCAAATATTAAGATATGTATGCTTTCCAGAGCATCCTACAATAGTAGCTATGTTCGAACAATTATTTGCGGCGCAGTATTTCACCATTTTCTTATTATTTCCCTTCAAGTGTACTTATATTTATTCGTATTCCTCAATAAGCATGAACTGCTCGCACTCCCGGCGAAGCATCAACTCCCTTTAATGGCGACCGAACAGCGGTTCAATTTTGTACTCGAAACTAGCGCCGTTGGTGTCTCTAGTTGCATATTACAAACTCTTTGTTACCATACCTACCACGCTATGTGACATTCAGTTGTTTTTTCCGATCGCAACGCTCCTGTCATGTCCCATCTTTCAAAAAAATAAATATAGTTGTGAGTAATGTATACTTTGTTTCTTTTTGTGCATAATAAAACAATACTAGTGGCTTGTGCAGCAAATGCTGCAAACTAAGTTCATTAGACGTTCAAATAAACATTTTTCAGATTTATTTTCTATGAAGAATACCAGACATTCTGAAAGTTATTTGCTTCCATAATAATGAAAGATACTCTCTCTCTCTCTCGAGCCAATACTGAAGAGAATCACGCATATAAATATCTATACCACACAGCCATTAAATATATGAAAAAGACCCAACCCCACTTGATTAATAACTATAAAAATATTTGATTTTTAATAATATTATTATCTTACGTAAGTTTTATAGCTTTCAGTAACATATACTATATAGCCACACAGTGAAATATAGAAATCAAAGTCTAATTTAAGTTATTCTCTCGCACATCTACTTATATAACCCCAAAACGTTTCACTTTCATATCATCAATATAGCATTAATATGTATAATTAATGAAAAATAGTCACATCACGACATTAACTACAATAATATTTCATTTCTAATAGTAATAATGTCATCAAACCACCTCAAGTTTTGTAGTTTTTAATATCCAATGCACAGCTGTACCCAGAAAATTACACACCACAGAATCGAACCTTTAAATTATTTTTAGTAAGTTAAGTTTTTAATAACCAATTTAATTTGAGCTCTAAATATGTCAGCATTCTGCAGATCATGGCCTTCGATGGTAATATTGTTTACTGTAGTGTGTGTTTGTTTCATTCTGAAATGCAACACGGTCGACTTGATGCTCATTGACTTTCTCCTGAATGCAATTAGCTAGTTTTCAAAACTGACGACAGATGGATTTTGGAAAATGGGAAAATGATGTAGAAAATTGACATTTCACTGAAAACTACTATTTTTCCGAAAAACTTTGGATTCCAAGCTTCAAAATGAGGGGCCATTTATTAAAATCCGTTCAGCGGTCTTCCCAGTAATTTCCATTACCAGTTCAAATTATATATATAGTTGTATAATATATGTATATATATATTTGTGCATAATACAACAATATTTCTATTTACGCATCTTTCAATGTCCCTTACCCATTGTCTCCTGTACCCGGACCCAATTTGGTACTAGCAATGCGAAGCAAATTCCAGTGACCTTGAATCGCATATAGTGAATTTCTATTCCTGCAGCTTTATTGGCTGATATAATATAGTTGCCATGACTTATGACATGACCCTCGTATATAACTCATTTTATTAATACTTACATTTGCGTTCACACTTGCGTTTCTTTTTAAGAACTACAAATCTACTAATATAAACACGTTAAAACAAAGTAACGGATATTTGATCATTTTATGAAGCATATTGATACTTTCTCTCAAACATTACTGTAAGAAAATATCAATAATAACATTCCCTCTGTTTTTTTCAGACTTTCAACCTGGAGCCTGACCAGCCACCAGTTACAACCTAGACAGGAAGATCTTACGGCAACCATTCAGCTCTAATGTGGGGCAGCAGGACACACACAGATGCCAGGCACATCGAAAGACAGGTAGGTGGCGTGACAGCTCTCAGGCAGCCATTCCGGCATCTTGATTGCCGAAGAAGGCAGCTTCAGCTTCTCGGTCCAGTTCATCAGATACTCCAGATCTGGAGGGCAAGACTGGGTGAAGGCCTCATCCATGTACGCATGAAACAGGTACATCCACAGACGATGTAGTTTCCCTGGAATGCTGCAACCTGCATAAACGTACAGAATTATTACTACCATGGTAGCCACAGAGTAACTAAGTCTGTACAGTCCTAAATCCAAAGGAGCGTGTATGGGCGAAAAGTATTAAGGCTTTCGGCCTGGAGGTAAGTGTCCAGAGTTCAGCGGCTGCTTGAATTTTTCCGTCAGTAGCGTTCTCCAAATTAAACAGGAGAAAATGTAATTCTGTGGCCGGGAGGAAAAAGGTCTTAAGTAAAAATTTTGTACTTTTCAGGAAAGCAGTAGAAAGATTGAAATTGGTGTCAATTATAGAGTTTTCTTAATTAAGAGGTTTTTCCTGGATATTATTTGTTTATATTTCTTCAAAAGTAGATAATTTTGCTTATTTAACAATTTTCTTGATTATTTCCAAAAATAGCCTCACTTAACCCCTCTTAAGACTAGAAGCCAAACTGAGTAGAAGGGACTATTAAACATAAGACCTTTTTCATGTCAAAATAAATGAGAAATGTAAATCATTAGGAATGCAAAATGGGTCTTAAACAATTATAGGACTGTTTACCCTGGTGCTTAAAGTTTTAAAAGGAAAGGGCATCCGTATGTGATAAATTGCGTTATTTTACGACGCTGTATCAACATCTAGGTTATTTAGCGTCTGAATGAAATGAAGGTGATAATGCCGGTGAAATGAGTCCGGGGTCCAGCACCGAAAGTTACCCAGCATTTGCTCGTATTGGGTTGAGGGAAAACCCCGAAAAAAACCTCAACCAGGTAACTTGCCCCGACCGGGATTCGAACACGGGCCACCTGGTTTCGCGGCCAGACGCGCTGACCGTTACTCCACAGGTGTGGGCAGTATGTGGTAAAATGGCTAAAATACATTATGTGAGCCCCTGATATGGGCACATGCTTGCACAAGTACATATTTCACATCTTGTTTCATTTCGAAAATATTTGAGGTCGTAGAATTAGGTGAGACCTCCTGTATATTGGCTGGGTCACTGGCTAAGAAGAAACTGCCTTCTGAAAGATACACTGGAAGGAATAATGAAAGGGAGAAGAGTTCGGGGAAGATGAAGATATCAGATGATAGACGACATTAAGATATGAAGAGTCCACTGCAAGAATGATGGATGTCACTTTCTTGTCGAAAATGAACCAAGACTGTCAATGCATAGCTTAAGACATATAGAATGTATATACAGAATTATATGGCATTAACACTGATAGTCATTGTCCAGAAATGAACGGAAAATCACAGTTAAGCTTTGAGCGCTAAGCATTTCAAACTTTCAATTGCTTCTCCTGCAAAATGTATTCCAAATGACATCCATCATTCTTGCAGTGGAATCTTCATATATGGATCATATGCGGAGACAAAGAAGAAGGCAGAAGGAAAGATTGGAGAATGTTGGGTTTGCAGTGAAAGACCTGCTCTTGGGCAGAACACTATGAATTAATGAATTGTTGCGGTTAGATCTTCAATTTAAACTCACAGATTTACTTACAATGTGATGTTAGAAGAAATCTAGATGATTGTAAGGACTTGGCAAATGTTGAACCTTTCATATCTTTGTCAAAAAATAAATATCCGAAGCTTAGTTTTTCGCTTGCTCCGTTGAAGCCATGTTCGCTGCAACTTACGTTTGTGAAAAATTATTTTCAACAATGAAAACAGCAAAAACCAAATTTAGATCACGACTGACAGACAAATACCTTCGTGATCAACTACGATTGGCAGTAAGCGACATAATTCCTGATTTTGAAACTCTGTCGCAGAGACATTTTGAAGACAGTTAATTTTAGGTTGTGATAATGTGTCCTATGTTTTCTTATTCAATTCTTTCTTCGTTACACGTACTGAACATTAGTTCGCAACCTTATACTGTATAAAATTATATTTAAGTGCTTGACGTAAGGAAAATGAAAACCCGTTAATAAGTCAGACAGTTGCTTCACTTCCTTGTGTCCGCCTCCCTCCATAGGTGTTATGCACGTTGCAGGTTACACAATGGCTCGGCGCACGATTACATTTTCGCCACGGCCGATGTACACCATACTTACTCACCCTTAATTCGGTCTACTACCACACGAACTTCATGCAGCTGTGGCAGCACCTGACAATCCAGTAGTGACATTTCATCTCCGAAGAGGAATCTGAAATCCCTTTTGCTTAAGAACTCGTCCAAACTCTGAAGTGCTTCCTGCAGTCCACTGTAATCATCTTCATACATGTATTTGCAAAACTGCAGGTAGACATCTCTGTAAGGGGTTAAAAGAATTCAATAAAGTAACGTATCAAATTAAGCTTCATTTACACTAACATCAGATGTCAGATGATACGTAAATTACTTTGACATTATACCTCACGTTCAATTTTTTTAGTTGGTTATTTAACGATGCTCTATCAACTACGAGGTTATTTAGCGTCGATGAGATTGGTGATAGCGAGATGGTATTTGGCGGGACGAGGCCGAGGATTCGCCATAGATTACCTTGCATTCACCTTACGGTTGGGGAAAATCTCTGAAAAAATCCAACCAGGTAATCAGCCCAAGCGGGGATCGAATCCGCGCCCGAGCGCAACTTCAGATCGGCAGGCAATCGCCTTAACTGACCAACTTCCCATAATGCACTGATGAACATGCAAAAGAGAATACAGACAATATAGAGCCATCAATTTCGTGGCGTAGTGACTCACCTAGTTACATTTTCGATGTCTTCCAGTTCTCGCTATCACTAATCTCATCGAGGCTAAATAACCTCGTAGTTTATACAGCGCCGTTAAATAACCAAATAAAAAAGTACTCTCTCCCCGCTCCCCCGTCAAACTTGAGAGTCAAGGTCGTAGAAATGCTTTTGCCTTGAGCCTCGCTACTCGAACTGCTCTCTCCATACTGGAATGACTGTCAAAAGTGAACTTAATATATGAAGAGTCCACTGCAAGAATGATGGATGTCACTTTCTTGTTGAAAATGAACCAGACTGTCAATGCATAGCTTAATACATATAGAATGTACATAGAGAGTTATATGGCATTAACACTGATAGTCTTTCGGTGTTGGACTCCGGACTCATTTCACCGGCATTATCACCTTCATCTCATTCAGACGCTAAATAACCTAAGATGTTGATAAAGCGTCGTAAAATAACCTACTAAAAAAACACTGATAGTCATTGTCCAGTAATGATCGGAAAATCACAGTTAATCTTTGAGCGCTAAGCATTTCAAACTTTCAATCGCTTCCTCTGAAAAATGTATTCCGAATGACATCCATCATTCTTGCAATGGACTCTTCATATGGAACGATAGGAGTGCAACGAAGTGTTACGAAATATTGTTATTACAAACTAGTAGGCGTACTATTATTAGGAATAATAACTCAAATGTTTTGAGTAGGCTAAGCCTCAAAAGCTTCGTACGAGCTTCGCCGCTGACTCCGTTTATACAAAACCGGTAGGTATCTACTTTCTTTCAGTACTTCGCATAATGCACTGATGAACATGCAAAAGAGAATACAGACAATATATAGCCATCAATTTCGTGGCGTGGTAACTCACCTAGTAACATTTTCGACGTCTTCCAGTTCCTCCTGTCCTGAGTTCAGGACCCCTCCGGGGTATTTTTCAAGCAGTACCTCCACGACGTTCTCGTCGCTACCGGTCCCGTCAGAGTGCAGCACTGCAGGCACACGCGCGAAGCCGGCACTAGTGAACTCTAGCGGCGGATTCTCCACATCTACCAGAACGGGATTGACGTGTTTTAGCTTCAATCTCGCTAACAGATGCGCGCGCTGACTCTCTGAACACGCGCCGAGCGTGTCTGGCGATCGGCCTGCTTTCACGTACAAGGTGATTTTCTTCTCTTCTGTCATTTCTGTTTCTTAGCTGTATTGTCCTTAAAACAGACACTAGCTCTTGACAGTCAATATTCCAGCTAAAATGGGCGTTACCCAGTCCTGCCAACACAACGCCAGTCATTACGTTTCATTTGTCAGATAAGGTTCAACACGTTCAAAAGAACTCCCATTCACCATTGAATACTTTTTTTTTCACTATAGTTAAAGATGGAGTAATAACTTGTCTTAATTGTTAAGGTAGTTTACATGACAATTTCAGGAAACTTCCTTAATCCACTTTCCATAATATGAACATTTTCACTCAGGTGTAGGTATGAAAAATTTACGACACAACGTTAAAACATTTTGCAATGTTATAATCAAAGCTCGGAAATTGGGGACTTGTGTCTTTGCACGTGGCTAAGCGACCGGACTTCAATGTCAACAAACTCCCGCTTCCAGCACGGAGGTACTGTCAGGTCTGCTATAAAAGTGGTTTCTGTCTGGAACAACATATTGATAGTATTATGGTAGGTTGAAACACGTAATTTTACACCATATATAATAAAAATAAATATGAGAAATATATCAAATTTACTGTTCTGCTCTGTACATTTTATTACAGTGTATGACTACGTACATTCCAATATTTTCAAACCCATAACTTCTTCGCTGATATGAAACAAGAAAAACTTATTTCCAAGTCACATGAAGTGACGGGAGCAAACTTAAAATACTGAATGTTTTCACTGTCACTGTTTTCTGTTTGATTTTGAGCAATTGCTAGCTGATCTCGTATGTGAGAAAGATAAGTATATCCTAAATTTTTCTCAAAAATAGTTTTCAATTTGTTCTACGGTAGGTTCCTCGGCTACTTGATCCATGGCTATGGACAAATTTTCCACTAATTTAAGGGACTGTAAAGTCTTTCAATGAATGCCGGTTTCAGCCTTTAGTTTGTGTGTGGCACAACTTATAAAATATAAACTATCCATTCAAGAAAATAATGTATCTCCTTCGAAATTCCTCCATTTCTTACCTAAAGTTTACAAAAATGAATTTTGAAACTTGTATAATATGCATTCGAATAACACGTATTTTCTAATTCCTCAAACAGACCATTTTTCTGTAATTCTCTGAATGTCGTTGTCTTCGATATGCCACAGTTTCCTCGTCCGTCTTCCTCTCATTCGATGTGACCACTTCTTAGTATATACGACTGTCCCTGAGCACTTGCAGCGTGAGCTGTGTGTACGTTGTACCTGTAACCTTACTCGTGCACATGAAAAACAAGTCCCCAAGTTCCGAGCTTTGGTTATAATCCTCATATGTATTCAGATTTCTATATAATTTGTTTCTAAGGTAGCACAACCCTTCTAAAAAAATGTATCATTAAGTTTTAAATATAATTTATCTAAAATATTTCAGTATCATTTGGAGATACGTTTAGCAATAAAGCACTGTTTCTCGAAGTGCATCAACTCAATCGTTGTGTTGAGAAAGTCATTAAAATAAAATTTTCCTGTTATCCTTACGATAAGGGACAACGTGGGACTTAAAATATAATGCAT
Organism: Periplaneta americana; assembly: GCA_025594305.2. Taxonomy (NCBI): domain Eukaryota; kingdom Metazoa; phylum Arthropoda; class Insecta; order Blattodea; family Blattidae; genus Periplaneta; species Periplaneta americana. The sequence continues at coordinate 190,506,379 of JAJSOF020000003.1, read as the reverse complement.
TCCTATAAAATCTGTCGCATCGAGGACTGTCGCATAACCAAAGATCTCGGGTTCGATACCCTGGAACAATTTTTCTCTTCAAATTTTTTACTATTTAGTAAATTCCACATCTTCAAATTCTAACTTACATTTTCACGCGCAATGACGTTGTTCACATTCCCTCCAGTTCCAAATATCAAATTGGGATTTATGTTTAATCAGACACAACTGTTATATGAAGAGATCCACTGCAAGAATGATGGATGTCATTTGGAATACATTTTGCAGGAGAAGCAATTGAAAGTTTGAAATGCTTAGTGCTCAAAGCTTAACTGTGATTTTTCGATCATTACTGGACAATGACCATCAGTGTTTAATGCCATATAACTCTCTGTGTACATTCTATATGTCTTAAGCTATGCATTGACAGTCTTGGTTCATTCTCGACAAGAAAGTGACATCCATCATTCTCGCAGTGGACTCTTCAATATAATATTTTTGACGTCAATATGTCTTTGTTCGAAGTACAATAATTGATGAGATACTGGAAATGTAACTTAGAGTTCTGGTTACTATTCATAGCGAAAATATAACAAACACACATACAATCTGATTTTAAACAATGCATTCTTGTTTATACAAGCAGTTAAATTTAAGCAGTTTCATAGTATAATAACTTGATATCGGCATTGCAACATAACTATGCAGCTGCATACTATTACTCTAACCAGCAGTTAAATTAAGCAGTTTCAAATAATAACTGATACCGGCATTGCAATATAACAATGCAGCTGCACACTTTCCTTTTACTTAGCATTAAATTTAAGCAGTTTCATAGTATAATAACTTGATACCGGCATTGCAATATAAACTTGCAGCTGCACAAATTTCCTTTTACTCTTGCCAGCAGTTAAATTTAATCAGTTTCATAGTATAATAACTTGATACCGGCATTGCAATATAACAATGCACCTGCACACTTTCCTTTTACTCCTCGCCAGCAGTTAAATTTAAGCAGTTTCATAGTATAATAACTTCATACCGGCATTGCAATATAACAATGCAGCTGCACATTTTCCTTTACTCTCATATGTATTAAGCTATGCAGTTAAATTGAAGCAGTTTCATAGTATAATAACTTGATACCGGCATTGCAATATAACTTGCAGCTGCACACTTTCCTTTTACTCGCCAGCAGTTAAATTTAAGCAGTTTCATAGTATAATAACTTGATACCGGCATTGCAATATAACTATGCAGCTGCACACTTTCCTTTTACTCTCGCCAGCAGTTAAATTGAAGCAGTTTCATAGTATAATAACTTGATACCGGCATTGCAATATAACTATGCAGCTGCACACTTTCCTTTTACTCTCGCCAGCAGTTAAATTTAAGCAGTTTTATAGTATAATAACTTGATACCGGCATTGCAATATAACTATGCAGCTGCACACTTTCCTTGTACTCTTGCCAGCAGTTAAATTGAAGCAGTTTCATAGTATAATAACTTGATACCGGCATTGCAATATAACAATGCAGCTGCACACTTTCCTTTTACTCTCGCCAGCAGTTAAATTTAAGCAGTTTCATAGTATAATAACTTGATACCGGCATTGCAATATAACTATGCAGCTGCACACTTTCCTTTTACTCTCGCCAGCAGTTAAATTTAAGCAGTTTCATAGTATAATAACTTGATACCGGCATTGCAATATAACTATGCAGCTGCACACTTTCCTTTTACTCTTGCCAGCAGTTAAATTTAAGCAGTTTCATAGTATAATAACTTGATACCGGCATTGCAATATAACAATGCACCTGCACACTTTCCTTTTACTCTCGCCAGCAGTTAAATTTAAGCAGTTTCATAGTATAATAACTTGATACCGGCATTGCAATATAACTATGCAGCTGCACACTTTCCTTTTACTCTTGCCAGCAGTTAAATTTAAGCAGTTTCATAGTATAATAACTTGATACCGGCATTGCAATATAACCATGCAGCTGCACACTTTCCTTTTACTCTCGCCAGCAGTTAAATTTAAGCAGTTTCATAGTATAATAACTTGATACCGGCATTGCAATATAACTATGCAGCTGCACACTTTCCTTTTACTCTCGCCAGCAGTTAAATTTAAGCAGTTTCATAGTATAATAACTTGATACCGGCATTGCAATATAACTGTGCAGCTGCACACTTTCCTTTCACTCTCGCCAGCAGTTAAATTTAAGCAGTTTTGTAGTATAATAACTTGATACCGGCATTGCAATATAACTATGCAGCTGCACACTTTCCTTTTACTCTTGCCAGCAGCAGTTAAATTTAAGCAGTTTCATAGTATAATAACTTGATACCGGCATTGCAATATAACTATGCAGCTGCACACTTTCCTTTTACTCTCGCCAGCAGTTAAATTTAAGCAGTTTTATAGTATAATAACTTGATACCGGCATTGCAATATAACTATGCAGCTGCACACTTTCCTTTTACTCTCGCCAGCAGTTAAATTTAAGCAGTTTCATAGTATAATAACTTGATACCGGCATTGCAATATAACTGCAGCTGCACACTTTCCTTTTACTCTTGCCAGCAGTTAAATTTAAGCAGTTTCATAGTATAATAACTTGATACCGGCATTGCAATATAACAGTTTCATAGTATAATAACTTGATACTTGCAATATAACAATTCACTTTCCTTTTACTCGCCAGCAGTTAAATTTAAGCAGTTTCATAGTATAATAACTTGATACCGGCATTGCAATATAACTATGCAGCTGCACACTTTCCTTTTACTCTTGCCAGCAGTTAAATTTAAGCAGTTTCATGGTATAATAACTTGATACCGGCATTGCAATATAACTATGCAGCTGCACACTTTCCTTTTACTCTCGCCAGCAGTTAAATTTAAGCAGTTTCATAGTATAATAACTTGATACCGGCATTGCAATATAACTATGCAGCTGCACACTTTCCTTTTACTCTCGCCAGCAGTTAAATTTAAGCAGTTTCATAGTATAATAACTTGATACCGGCATTGCAATATAACTGTGCAGCTGCACACTTTCCTTTCACTCTCGCCAGCAGTTAAATTTAAGCAGTTTTGTAGTATAATAACTTGATACCGGCATTGCAATATAACTATGCAGCTGCACACTTTCCTTTTACTCTCGCCAGCAGTTAAATTGAAGCAGTTTCATAGTATAATAACTTGATACCGGCATTGCAATATAACTATGCAGCTGCACACTTTCCTTTTACTCTCGCCACGATCAAGACAATGCGATAACAGAAATATATCCGACTTCCACAAGGTGTTCAAGAACAAACTTCAGAAAAAATTTACCAGTAAAAAAAAAAAAAAGAGAGGGAGAGAAAACTCTTCCCGCCCTAGAAATTGCTGCCCTGGTCAACTGCCTAGATTGCTTAGGCCTAAATCCGGCACTGAATATAAACATGTTAAAACAAAATAACCGATATTTTGATCATTTTATGAAATACATTGACACTTTCTCTCAAACATTACCGCAGAAGTGGGTAAAGTCAATCAGTGGGTGTATAACCGATCACTTGAGATTTTTATTGAAAATTATATATTCTCTCAGTTACTTGTTAAAATTTTATTATGGTGACTTCATTGCCTGACATTGCAAATGTAAGCGAGAGGGACAACAAAAAGCCTGCGCATGCCAACAATGGGAACACTGTGTAATTACCTTTGAAGTGAAAATTGTTATTCTCAACTTTTTCTCTCAAACGAAAACAAAGTCTTACAAACTCTAAATTATCGTCAGCAGTGAAAGGAGGCAGGAAGTATAAGTAAGTACTTTTCGTTGAGATTGTATCCTGAAATAATAGTTTTGTAGTTCGTAAATGTTAATATTGAAACTTATTATTTTAAGAAAACTTGTACCTTTATAGGGTTAAGTCCATCATGCCACTGACCTACTCGAAGCAGATAGGACAAGCAGGAAGAATAAATTGTTCATCGGAATACTTCCAACTAACACTTATAAACAGAAAAGTGTCATAATATAGCTTATATTGATGGGATAGTGGGGAAAGAGGAAGACGAAATTATAGTGAATTTCTTACGTAAGAAGAGCATTGGCAAATGAACGTATTTTGTATTTCCCTCTGTACCTGACGATGGGAACAACGTAGTTTCTAAAGTGACATGAGGAAGGGAAGATTTCAAGCATTGTTGAATAGCATTTTAGATTATAATTGAAGTGTGGTATTTCAATGTAAATTTTGAATTCTTAAATCTTTGTTTGATGGTATGTGAAGCATTATGTTTTTTAAGTTGGCAATCATAGTCACGTTTGTACAGTTGAGACCTATAGGCCTAAGTGTATCGAATTGTATGATCACAGTAACAAAAGATAAACTATATAAATCCTATAGGCATATATTGTAGATTATTATTGTTTTCTACACGCTTTATAACAAATAAAATATATGAAGGGTACACGGGAAAAACGATCAAGGTCCATAAAAATCGAAATTGAGTTAATAATGCGATCTTATAGTGGAAAGGAAGTAGGCCTACTATCATGTGGTCTAGCTAGTAATAAGAAATCATCGTTCTTGACATTCCACTACGTCAATTTCTATTAAATACACACATAACAAAGTATTAAGTGCTTAAACTTTAAAATTCGTTTTTCTCGAAACTTTCTAAAATGGACCTTGATTGTTATTCCCGTGTACCCTTCATATGTGATACACTTAATTTGTTTTTTAAAAACATAAACAGTGACCGACTTTACTCCGCAATATTTTTAAATCGATCTTAAACTAAAAATTCAATTGTGATCGACTTTACCCTATTTAAGCAGGTAACTTCGATCACAAGTCAAATAAAAAAATTAGTTTTTGATAGATTGTAATTCACTTCTTGTAATGTGCCTTCATAAGTGAAGGATATGACGACAAAATGCTATTTTCTGAGGAACTTCGCTCCATTGCATAACCTAAATAAGGTAGGTGTCCCTGATATGGCCATGCTTAGGTTTGGGAATTTTTCTAGCCGACATTTTGAAAAAAAATGTAAACCACTTTTTTCTTACTTGTTCTCAGCCTAATGGACTTTCTTAAAACAATTTCCTTTCCCCATAAAAAAAGCTTTAATTGTCCAAAAGGTCCCAAATTCCAAAAGTCTACCGAGTGGCCATATCAAGAACATGTGCACATGGTATGGCCACCCTTGTTCCATGTTCTACAAATCGTTTGATAGCGCAGTTGTGCTAAAATTGAATAATTTTGGTGTAAAATGAATAAATATGACAATACTCTTTTTTATAATTCAAAAGTGTAGTCAAAACAGGTTTTTCCATAAAAAATTAAGTTGTCTTTCTTAAAATACAAAAATGTTGCGTAATCCCAGCTATAAGGCATGTAAATTTGTCAGGTGAAAAAATAAAAGTGAAATGAACTTGATATGGCCATGGTGCATTTGATATGGCCATATCAGGAGTAGGTAAGCTTTCACGAAAATCATTTGATTACGAACAACTCGTAAAAGATACGCCATCAACGACAACACCAATCAACAGAACATTAAAAACTGAATGGAGTACGATGGTTTTCATGAAACAAGTATTTGAAAAACATGCATAAAACAAAGGAGATTTACCAGAGAAAAATAAGAAGAGGTCACATGAAAACCGCAAAACTGGCAACTGACGCCATATTGCTCAACCTGACTGGATGGAAAACGATCAAGTGACATACCAGGATGTCCTTTCACTGGATGCTGCTGCAATTTAGCGGATTTTTTGGTTAACTAACTCACAATAGGGGGGTGGCCATATTAGGAACATGGCCATAACAGGAGCACCCACCTTATTATTGCAAAATTTTGATGTCCACGCCTGTGGAGTAACGGTTAGCACGTCTAGCCGCGAAACCAGGTGGCCCGGGTTCGATTCCCGGTCGGGACAAGTTACCTGGTTGAGGTTTTTTCCGGGGTTTTCCCTCAACCCAATATGAGCAAATGCTGGGTAACTTACGGTGTTGGACCCCGGACTCATTTCACCGGCATTACCACCTTCATCTCATTCAGACGCTAAATAACCAAAGCTGTTGATAAAGCGTCGTAAAATAACCTACTAAAAAAAAAAATTTGATCGACTTTACCCTCTTCTACGGTACTATAAGAAAATACGAATAACTTTTTTTCTCTCTGTTTTGTTAGACTTTCAACCTGGTGCATGACACGCCTAAACAGGAAGGCCTTACGGAAACCATTCAGCTCTAATATGGGGCTACAGCAAGGCCTGTTAAGAGTTTAAGACCTTGGGGCAGCAGGACACACACAGATGCCTGGTACTTTGAAGGACCTGTAGGTGGCGTGACAGCTCTCAGGCAGCCATTCCGGCATCTTGATTGCCGAAGCAGGCAGTTCCAGCTTCTCGGTCCAGTTCAACAGATACTCCAGATCTGGAGGGCAAGACTGGTTAAAGGCCTTATTCCTGTACGCATGGAACAGGTACATCCACAGACGACGCAGTTTCCCAGGAATGCTGCAACCTGCATAAACGTACAGAATTATTACTACCATGGTAGCCACAGAGTAACTAAGTCTGTACAGTCCTAAATCCAAACGAGCGTGTATGGGCGAAAAGTATTAATTCTTTCGGCCTGGAGGTAAGTCTCCAGAGTTCAGCGGCTGTTTGAATTTTTCCGGCATTAGCGTTCTCCAAATTAAGCGATAGAAAATGTAAACCAGGGGCGGCTTTCGAAGGGGGGCTGCGGAGCTGCAGCACCCCCAGACATTTGTAGCTCTTGTCTCGTTTTATGTTGTGAAATACAGTTATTATACAGTCTCATTTAGCGGCTCGAATTGTTTTTTAAATTTCGCTCTCATTGACATGCACGCAATCGTTAGTGAAGTCACTTCCTCCCCTGGTGCTGCCCGAGCGAAGCCAAACACAAGGACAGATTGGTGAAGCCACTTCCTCCCCTGGAGCTGCCAGTCTCGTCTCGGATGCTTTGCGCGTTACTTTTACTCCTCCCCCTGTTGCCCCTCGCCGTGAATCCAGAGTTTCCAAGCGCTGCAAAATTTGCAGCAGTTTGTCAGTAGCGCGCAGTTTTAAATACATTTTCTTTAATGTTGTGAGTATAACAAGTGCAACAATGTTTAATTCTGTACAATATTTACAGTCTATTCAGTTCAGTACCTTAACAATTCAGGAGAAATGTGAAATTAAGGGGAATTGGACGTTATCACATGCAAAGTAATGGTAAAAATAGCCTATCTTCAAGCAGTCATAGATGTAATACTATTTATCACAGCTATTTCGTTTTTTTAGTGATATATGTATACACTTTAAACTTTAAAATGAAAAAAGAATGGTTAATCTAGTGTAAATCTTACCCTTAAATTAATTTTTGAATTTAAACATATGTTTTATATAAATTCACTACATACCTGTGATTAGGTACACTCTATTCACTTTTCATAGCACACATTGAATTAAAATTTTGGCACGTACTGCTAACAGATACTAAAAATACCCTACTAAAATTATTAAAATATCTGTAATATTATGGGCATAGGGCTTATACTAATCTTCAATTTTTTTAAATTTATTGACGGTGATGATTACTATAAGCCCTGTGCCCATAATATTACATATATATATATATAAATATATATATATATATATATATATATATATATATTTGAATAAGTTTAGTAGGGTATGTTTTAGCTATTAGCAGTAAGTGGTCAAATTTTCAATTCAATATGTGTTATAATAAGTGAATAGAGTTACCTAATCACAGACATGTAGTGAATTTAAAAAAATTGTGCTTAATTAAAAAAAAATAATTTAAGGATACAGATTTACTCTAGAGTCACCATTCTTTTTCATTTTAAAGCTTAATATGTATACACACATAGCTAACAGCAATGAAAGACCACTGATAAATGGTAGACTATTATATTTATGACTGCTAGAAGATAGGCTATTTTTACCATTATTTTGCATGCGATAATGACCAACTCCCCTTAATGAGTTGAATCTCATAAGGGAAAGAGCCGCTAAACAAAACAGCCCTACAAAGCTCGCATTTTTTTGCTGATTTATCCAGTATCCCTGCTTTCTTCTCTCGATCTCCACACAGTCTGTATTAGATTAATGTGTTTCAAAGACAATTCCATCAGCTGGGGCAACAAGATGGATTTAAAATAAGAACAGTAAATGTTGTTCATGAGAAGAAGGAGCCATTGCTAGAATGTTTTCAAACCATAATGGAATCTGAAACATCTAACAACATAACAATAAATGAGGCAAGCGCCCTGGTGCGTACTATTGAAAATCCTGAATTCAATTTCTGGCTCAGTTTTTTTCATTTTTTTTATGTATCATATAGATATATTATACAACCAACTACAACATCGCCAGTTAGATAACAAATCTGCATATAAAAAATTAAATTATGGTTTATTTCACGACACTCGCAACTGCAGGGGTTATATCAGCGTCGCCGGTGTGCTGGAATTTTGTCCCGCAGGATTCTTTTAAATCCCAGTATATCTACTGACATGAGCCTGTCTCATTTAAACACATTTAAATGCTATTGACCTGTGCCGATGACCGCATTATCTATGTTTTCCATTGTAAAGACTATGTTAAACGACATATCGGATTTTAATAAGAAGATGATTCAAAAGTTTGCAACCTACAAGACAAGGCGCATGGAACTAATCTTTAAATAAGGTACGTTGCATGGTTTATTCTTGTATGCAGCCCCCCGAATTCAATACCCACGAGCCGCCACTGATGTAAACACAGAAATAAACGATACTGCGAGCATGTGGTCGAGATTTCGTCATTGTTTCGTTTTTTTTAATCCAATTTAATAAACCATATTTCACCCTGAGGTATATTAGGGTTATAGTTGGCATCAAAATACATATTTTATAACCAATAAACAATAGTAAAGTGATAACATAAAATATTGGTCACAGTTACAAATCACATGAATTATGTAGAAGCATGCATATTAGTGAAAGAATGGCTCCTGTTAAAGATTAATGAGATGTTTGAGGAATAATCAATGCAAAAGATATACAAGAATGTCTAACCGTTTCAGAGTAAATCACGATCTTAAAAGATAATCAATAGTAGATTAATAAAACAAAGTTTCACTTTCACTTTCAAATTAATACTTAATTCATGAACAATGAAACAGTTAAGAGTAATAAAGAGATATTACAAGCAATGATTTACGATTACAAGTTACATACATGATTCAGGTACAATTACAATAATTAAAATATAACACAAGTAATGACTTACAACTAACGAATACCGAAATTCTTGAAGGGCAATATACTCGTATAATGGTAGGGGCAATACAAAATATTTAAAAACAAATGTAAACAGTACAGTAAAGGAATAGTAGAAAAAATTATTTAAGATTACAAATTAAGCACATTCTTTTTAAAGCAATAGGTAACAACAAAGAGATACTAATAACAATACATTGACTGTAGTTACAGATTAAACACATTATTTTAAAAAGAAACACGCAAAGGATTAATAGCTATTTTGAGGCATCATTCAAAGGGACCATGACTGTAATTCACATCTTCTTGACGTTATTTCGTATATTGTTTTGTGTTTCAATATATTTCAATTTATTATTATTGTTTCGTTTTAAGCAGTTCTCTGGTAGCATTTTGTGAACATAGAGAAGAATAGAACGTGTGAAGTGGACAGACAGAATAAGAAATGAAGCTGTGTTGGAAAGAGTGGATGAAGAATGAATGACGCTGAAAATGAATAGGAAGAGGAAAAGAAAATGGTTGGGTCACTGATAATATTGAAAACCATAAGTATCTGATGACGCTACAAAGAGTGACGAAAACGTTCATACAAAAAATATGCAAACTTGTAATAGGCTATATCAAGAATTTTACTTTATGATATTATAATTGATAAGTCATTGACGTAAATCTAACAAAACATTTATTTGAATATTTATTTAGGACACTTGAAATTTTAACTGTACCACTTTTGTAGATATATTTTTAAGTTGTTTAATGTATATTTACAAACAAATAATGAGTTCATTACAAATAACTTACAAACAAACATTCTCATGGATGCAGAGAAAAAAGTTAATTGTTTTTCTTCCGCCATGTTAATTATGTCAAGTGCTTGTACAAATTTTGGCCACTCGAGAGCAATTATGAGGAGCGTAAAAAATAAGTTTACCTGGGGCTGTGTACAGAAAGAAAACACAATTTCAGTGGAAAAATTTATTGGAACATATAGAACAACTGTTGAGCTATTTTTCAACATATTCCCCACTGGAATTGAAACATTTGTCATACATAGGATCGACAGAGAGGTGCAGACGGCAGTCACACACTGGTTCCGATCCCAGGCGGCAGAATTCTACGACATAGGGATAGAAAATATTGATCCCAAAGTATGACAAATGTCTCAGTTTCGGTAGAAAATTTGTTGAAAAACAGCTCAACAATTGTTGTATCTGTTCCAATAAATATTTCCATGAAATTGTGTTTTCTTTCTGTACACAGACCCTAGGGAAACTTATTTTTACAACCGTCGTAATTTCGCTCGAGTAGCCAAAATTTGTATAAGTACTTGTTTTAGCATTATTAATATGGTGGAAGAAAAAAATAACTTTTTATCTGACTCCCATGAGAATGTTTGCTTGTCAGAGCATAACTATTCAACTAAGCATAAAATCATTTCAGAAAGGACAATGTAACTACACTACAGCTAATAGTAGCTTTGTACAAACTTTGTACATAATGTTTCACTAGATAATATCAAACATTTAAACTTGAAGAAATTAAAATTAAATTAAAGATTTGTTATAAAATAATATTGAGAGTATTTTAATTCAATGTAAAGAACGTATAGCTATTTATCATATTTGTCTAACTTTAAAGGAGAGTTGCCATTACAATATTATACAATGTGATTATTTCTTCGTGTATAATTTTGTATGATATTTCTTTGTATGTAACTTCTCTATCTTATTGCCTATTTGTAAGTACATTCTTTAACACTAGTATTTACATGTTATTATTTTATTCTGTACTTTTATTGTCACCTACACGACATTTTTCTATACTGCATTGTACAGTCTCTGGAATTAAATTAATAATAATAATAATAATAATAATAATAATAAGAAGAAGAATAATAAAGAGATGCACTGTCACCTTTACTTTTTAACTTTGCTCTAGAGTATGCCATTAGGAAAGTCCAGGATAACAGAGAGGGCTTGGATTTGAACGGGTTACATCAGCTGCTTGTCTATGCGGATGACGTGAAAATGTTAGGAGAAAATCCACAAACGAATAGGGAAAACACGGGGATTTTACTGGAAGCAAGTAAAGAGATAGGATTGGAAATAAATCCCGAAAAGACAAAGTGTATGATTATATCTCATGACGAGAATATTGTACGAAATGGAAATATAGAAATTGGAAATTTATCTTTTGAAGAGATGGAGAAGTTCAAATATCTTGGAGCAACAGTAACAAATATAAATGATACTCGGGAAGAAATTAAACACATAATAAATATGGGAAATGCCTGTTATTATTCGGTTGAGAAGCTTTTACCATCCAGTCTGCTGTCAAAAAATCTGAATGTTAGAATTTATAAAACAGTTATATTACCGGTTGTTCTTTATGGTTGTGAAACTTGGACTCTCACTTTGAGAGAGGAACATAGGTTAAGGGTGTTTGAGAATAAGGTGCTTAGGAAAATATTTGGGACTAAGAGGGATGAGGTTACAGGAGAATGGAGAAAGTTACACAACACAGAACTGTACGCATTGTATTCTTTACCTGACATAATTAGGAACATTAAATCCAGACGTTTGAGATGGGCAGGGCATGTAGCACGTATGGGCGAATCCAGAAATGCATATAGAGTGTTAGTTGGGAGGCAGGAGGGAAAGAGACCTTTAGGGAGGCCGAGACGTAGATGGGAAGATAATATTAAAATGGATTTGAGGGAGGTGGGATATGATGCTAAAGAATGGATTAATTTTGCTCAGGATAGAGACCAATGGCGGGCTTATGTGAGGGCGGCAGTGAACCTCCGGGTTCCTTAAAAGCCAGTAAGTAAGTAATAATAATAATAATAATAATAATATCTCTGCATTAAATAATAATAATAATATTATTATTATTATTATTATTATTATTATTATTATTTCAAATGCTTCTAGTCATTTCTCTTTAATTCCGTCCTAATGTCTAGGTTTCTACCCATCCAATACCACACTCCACGCAAAGCACTTCATTAGTCTCTTCCTTAGTTCCTTTTTCCAGAGGTCCGCAGAGGATGTTCCTTTCTCTATTAAAGCCCAAATAACAATAATTAAAATAATAAATTATAGGCCTGTGACTGTCATTTTTCTCTCTTAAATAGAGACAGCAATGTTCATAAACACGAGAATTTGTGATGATGCTTAAGTTCATAGCTTCCCTTTGCAGTCTAAACACTCTACGTCAATTTATCCGGGAATAATGACCATGAGATAAGTTATATTACGTTGATAAATAAATTCATACCGTTTTTGTTCATCATAACACTGCGTTGCTAGGAGACTGTTTATCGCTTGTCATTTGTCATTTGGAGTGTTGTGCTTGTAAAATCTGCTTGAATTTTGCGGATTTGAAGAAAATTTGTGCTATTTGTGGGCTAAAAAAACGTGAAAAGTGGGGGAAAAAACGAAGACTTCCCTCATATTCTTCTGTTTGTGTTTAATATAATAGCAAAGGCAGCGGAGGCGGCTCGAAACATTTGTACCGTGTACGGGGAGAATGTCTTCGGAGAAAGCACTGCAAGAAAATGTTTCTATCGTTTCAACACACAACAGCCCGTACAAAAGTTGGTGTCCATCCACAGAAGATGATGTTATGCGTCTGGTGGATGAAGAAGGCGTCGTCTAATACGAATTGCTTCCCAGGAATGTAACAATAACTGTTGGTATTTATTGCCATCAACTCAATCGCTTGTCGGGCGCAATTGAAGAAAAACTACTGGAGAAGACTGCAACTAGTGTTGCTGCAACATGCCAGCACTCCGCTAAATGATGAAAGCGGCTACTCAGGAGCTTTGTCCATATTCTCCCGATCTTGCGCCCTCAGATTTCCACCTTCTTCGTTCTCTATCCAAAGTCTACAATGGAATTCCTTTGATAACGAAGATGCTTTACAAACTAGGCTTAACGACTTCTTTAACTCCAAATGAGGAATCGAGAAACTACACCAGCGTTGGCAGAAAGTCATAAATAATGTAGGAGAATATTATTGTTATCCAAATATTGAAACCCTATTTTACCTTTGGTATATTAGGGTTGTAGTTTGTTACATGTGAAATACATTATGTAGTGATAATACACAATTTTAAAGAATTAATAGTAGGTGTGAATCATAGTTACAATATAAACACACTAATTAAGAGACAGTAAACAATACTAAATACATTATGCAATAATTACTTTCAGTTAAAACAAAATGAAATAAAATTAGAAATTATAATCGAAGGTGTAGAGAAATTGCAAGATTATTACATTAATTTGTGATCTTATACATAATTTTAAGCAATATTAATGAGATAATGCACAGGATTGGCTTAGTTACAAATAAAACACCTATTATATAGTTGGTTTGCGATAGTAAAGAAAAAATAAAAACAAAATTACTTATGGTTACAAACTATATACCTGTCATCAAATACTCAACAATAGTAAAATCTATAATACAAACATAGTTATTGTTGTCATTACTATTATTATGTCCCAAAGATAGACACCTTGTTTTACATAGTGCATTAGGATTTTATAACATCATTAATTTATATACAATTAACAGCTACAGTCTTGCGTGGATGTGGTGTATAAACTCTGTGAATTGTTTGTAACAACATTTTTTTCTAAGAAATGGTAAAGGGGTGTGGAGTAATTTAAATTGCAGTCCGAGATATGATATCTTAAAAAGTGTATTTTCCTTTCGAAACTGGACAGTGAAAAATCAAATGTTCAACAGTCTGATTCTCTTTGCATATGCACAGAGATTCTTCTGCACTTTTGATCCTAAATCTTTCAAAGAAAATATATAACTGATTAATTTCTGTCTTCTGCTCACCTCAAATAAAAACTTTAGTGACAGCGAAAAACTTTACGAACTTTTTCATCAACCCAATAACAATTTTAGCAAAAAATTAAGATCTGTTTGAAATAAAAAAAACTAAAGGCGGTTTATTCAGAATTAAATACGACTACTTTTTGTGATTTTCTGTACCACAAACAGAGAATCGAACGAATCAGCAGAGTTCATATGGAAGAAGAAATTTAATGATTTCCTAAGAAACAAATTAATTATTATGCACATAGTTCATGTACACCATACTTACTCACCCTTAATTCGGTCTACCATCACACGAACTTCATGCAGCTGTGGCAGCACCTGACAATCCAGTAGTGACATTTCATCTCCGAAGAGGAATTTGAAATCCCTTTTGCTTAAAAACTCGTCCAAATTCTGAAGTGCTTCCTGCAGTCCACTGTAATCATCTTCATACATGTACTTGCAAAACTGCAGGTAGACATTTCTGGAAGAGGTAAAAAGAATACAATAAAATGTAATGTCATTTAATATGTGTATTCACAGAAATCCATATCAAATTAAGTTGTCTACATTCTCAGAACATTTAATTAAAATTTGATTATACAGTTTATTTTCAATTTTTCAAGACTTTGTTTAACGTGAAATGAGCATTCTTAATTTATCTGCTCTCTAACACAGTTTAAACACAAAAATTAAACAGTATATCTTCTGTATTTTTTCTTGCGAGTTTAAAAACAACGTACATGGCAATGACCTTCAACTTCCCTATTCAGAACAAGTCAGGTGAAGGGGTTGTTCAGGGCAACACAACCTGATATGCACTTCCTGCTGATTGCAGCGTTGCATGGTCTCGTAATTAAATGTATTTTAAAATACACGTTTTTCTGTAAAACTATTCAAATGTAGCAAAACGGTATTTAATTTTTTTGTTGCTCTTTACTAAAAGAATCATCTGTCAGAATTAATGACATTACTTATGGTATATGCTGTATACCACTAAAATTTCTTTTGTAAATAGTATACATTGTCTTCTAGACAGTCCCTATTTAGGAAATGTGTTTAATATGATGATGATGATGATGATAATAATAATAATAATAATAATAATTATTATTATTATTATTATTATTATTATTATTATTATTATTATTATTATATATGCATAAAATAAACGTTACAGATATCGAAAATTTTACTGGTGATAGGGATGGAGTTCTAATAGAATTTTTCGAAATTCACAAGTTTAAACTAAAAAAAAATCGTTTTTAAAACAGGTTATAAAATTTAGAATTCTTCAGAAATACATTCTTGCTTATCATTAATCTTTTTTCTCACAGACTGAAGCAGATATGCCATTCTAATTATTTTAAAAGAAAATTTAGCACAATTATTTATACAAATAGCTCAAAATTGAAATCAAATAACTGAATAACAACTTTAAGAATTAAATTAGCTCTTGATTGATTAATAAATTAAAAATTAAACAGGATTTTAACTCAGAAATAAATTAAATAGGCCCCTAATAAACAAATGAACACTAAAATATTTTTTCTCCATTTCTTCCACACCTATACGACGCTTTCAGGCAACAATAACATCAGATTATTCGTTTGTTTTTCTACACACGAATTCGATTCGATCATGAAATTAGAAATAGTGAACAAATTAATATTCCATATTGTAGATTACACAAGAGCAAATTTAAACTTTTAATTATCTTCAATATTACAAATTAAATCAATATTTCAAAACTAGATTTTACAATTGATTAAATAATCCTTTTATTCTGTTGCTGAGTTTTTCAAATTTGTATGAAATTGTATTTTAATAAATAAGTTTAATTGAAAATTACTTTCTTCAATTTAAAAGTTTCAAATTATTTGATTATTTAAATTTTACTGTTTCTTTTATTGGTGTTTTTTAAATCTATTTATATGTTTTTTCAATGTATTCTGACGAAGCCTAAAACTATATGTCTAATGGCCAAATAAATTGAATTGAATTGAATTGATTGTCTTTTGTCATATTCTAATTTGAACTATTATCTTTTCCAAAAATATTTAACTCAGAGAAAGTATTGTCAATTGCGGGAAATTACAGAAATTTGAACACGCTTTTTATTTAAAATTGTGACATCTACGATCTATCAAAATTTCTATATTCTACTGTTTACATTCTGTATATAGGTATAGTGCATATTGTAATATGTAGTCTATTTCCATCACTACAGCAGTAGGCCTACACTTTCTTTCAATATTTCGTGTAATGCACTGATGAACATGCAAAAGAGAATACAGAAAATATAAAGCCATCAATTTCGTGGCGTGGTAACTCACCTAGTAACATTTTCGACGTCTTCCAATTCTTCCTGTCCTGGGTTCAGTACCCCACCGGGGTATTTTTCAAGCAGTACCTCCACGACGTTCTCGTCGCTACCGGTCCCGTCAGAGTGCAGCACTGCAGGCACACGCGCGAAGCCGGCACTAGTGAACTCTAGCGGCGGATTCTCCACATCTACCAGAACGGGATTGACGTGTTTTAGCTTCAATCTCGCTAACAGATGCGCGCGCTGACTCTCTGAACACGCGCCGAGCGTGTCTGGCGATCGGCCTGCTTTCACGTACAAGGTGATTTTCTTCTCTTCTGTCATTTCTGTGTCTTAGCTGTAGTGTCCTTAGGACAGGCCCTAGCTTTTGACAGTCAATATTCCAGCTAAAATGGGCGTTACCCAGTCCTGCCAACACAACGCCAGTTTCATTACGTTTCATTTGTCAGATAAGGTTCAGCACGTTTAAAAATAAACTCCTGCTTACCATTGAATGCTTCCTTTTTCCCCTATTGCTAATGATAAAGTAATAACTTGTCTTAATTGTTGAGGTAATTCATAAGATAATTTCGGGAAATTTCCTGTCTGCTTTCAGCGAAAACATTTTCATTCAGGTGTAGGTATGAAAAATTTACGAGACAATGTTACACATCTTCCAATGTTATAATTAGGGCTAGGATTTTGATGACCTATAAATCATGAAAAAATGTCCTAAAACAATGCATTTATGCTCTAAAAATCTTTCAAAAAATGCCCTTAAAATGCCCTAAAAATTGATCTTATATAATTGGCTTAGTAGGAAAAGAGGTTTTGTATTAGGCCTACTTAATATTTAGACTAGTAATTAAATTAAATTTTACATAATGTTTTCTTAGTAGTACACTTTAATTAATTATTTTACCTGATGTAGTTTGCATGTATGATCGTTCACCTCTGCTTCGGAATGTGGACGTGAGGTCAGCAGTCGGCTGGTCGGTCTTGGCCCTTCATGGGCTGTAGCGCCATGGATTTACTTTACTTTTAGTTTCCATGTAGTCTACCACAAGGCCACTCTTATCCGGAATTAGCAGGTATAGAGGAGTCTATATTGAAGGGGTGGTTGGACTGATCCATTACATGGGGTGTACTACGTTAAAATGGCAATATTTGGGTAGAAAAGCGATTATAATATTATACAAAATAATGATGGACAAAATATGTAAAGAAAATATCAAAGAAAATAAACATTATTTTACATTAATAATGGGGATTTATGACCAAAATTAAATGAAAATACCTAAAAAAAAGACCGAATAAAACAAAAGATGTTTTATGAGTTGAAACAGGGAAAAAATGCAAAAAAAATGCCCTAACAAATATGTTTTAAAACGCTCAGTTTATCACATAACATATAAATACTAAAGCAGTAATGTTTCTGGGTTTACTAGAAAAAAGATGCAATTTCATCAAAATCCTAGCCCTAATTATAATCCTTACATGGGATTGAGATTTCTATATAATGCTGTTCTGAAAATAACACAAACTTTCTAGAAATAAAAAAGTATCATCATTACGTTTTAGATATTATAATTTTATATAAGAAATATAAGTTGCAGACTTGTTTCGCATTATAAAGTACTAGGTCTATTTCCCGAAGTTCATCAACTCAATCATTGTGTTAAAGTCATTTTGGTAACATTTTACGCTTGTCCTTGAGATAAAAGACAAAATGGGACTTATATATCAAGCATTCTTTAAATTTATCTCATAATTAGTTACACTGCGGCCTTTAATATGCCGTACATTTTGAGTGCGATAAGTTTCTCTTTTCCACAGGGACTGAAGGTCGTAGAACATTCATAAATAAAATAAACTTACTCTTTTTGTGTTTTTTTTAGTATCATCTTTGTGACAGACTGATCTTGGATGTGGAATGAGATTCTATAAAACCCGAGACGATCTCTGAACCCAAATACCGGAAACGTTTATAAATAAATACAACAAAAATTAAGTGCGGAGACTAAAAAACCAGTTCTTAGATATTGTTAATATAAGTGCCAAAGAAACTCTTATTTATGATTTATTTTTTCTTTTGAATCGTAATTTCAATGTCTGCTGGACCATATAGGCCTACGTAAAAGGAGAAGAAAAAAATCGATGATACAAATGTCTTTATAAAAACGTAATATTTATTCAGAACGCAACGCCACTATGTATGTTGTAGTAAATAACAGTTATTTATCTTATAATTGTCTAAAATTGGGCATTGTTTGTGACTGAGATGATTGCGTTCGTGTAATAATTCTTCACGAATACATAACGGACTTTCAGCCACGTGTATTATACAACGTTTATCTTAAGCTAGTAATTATCGTAATTATTTTCATTTCATATATTCCAAAACTTCTCAGTCTAAATAACTGTTTATTTCAATGTAACTTAATTTAAACAAAAAAAAAAAAAAACACGTCAATTTAGATATTGAGGAAGAATTAAAACTTGTGTCAATTACATTTTAGGTTTCACCCACTACTTTTAAATTTCAAATGGTATCTCTACTATTTGTGAGCAATTTGAAAGAAGTTCGTATTCAATTGTTTATTTTCAATGATCTCATTTTTTGATAGTTATCTGTTCTCAATAATGAAACATCTTTGTTTTTTATCGTCACCTGAACCTATCCAACTCCAGTTTTTAGTTTCAACGCAAAACGCTTCAATGTCATGACGATAGCAGTAGCTATTTCAGGTCATTGTGGATTGTAGGCAAAAGTTTAAAATGTCAGGTATGCTAAGCTTTCGAACAACAGCATTTTCGTATAAACTGCTGCATGAGAACTTGAAATGTAGAGCAAAATCATTTTATCCTATTAAGAGATCTTGCTGAAATGATTAAAAAATTTTCTAGGCCTCTTATTTTATCAGTAAGTAATACTTTTTTTATCTTTTATGTAATTTTTGCGCTCTAAATACTAGGACACATCATTTACACCGGGTAAGTATTTGGAAAAAGACCCAACCCCAAAATTTATTTGTTTTTTAATAACAGTATTATTATCTTACTTAAGTTTTGTAGTTATATTAGGAGCTTAGTAAATTAAATAAATGAAGATCTAAATTAAGTCTCTCTTTACTTAATAACCTCAAAACGTTTCACCATGTCATCAAATAGCATCAATATTATGTACAATTAATGAAAAATAGACGCATCATATTAACTATAATAATATTTAATTTATAATGGTAAGAATCAAAACCACCTTTTCGTAGATTTGAATATCCAATACAAGGTCTCTTGAAAATTATACACTGCAGAATCAGTTTTTCATAACAAATCTTTGAGTACAAAATGTGAAAATCCTGTCATGTTGTAATAGCCTAATGTTTATTGTACTGCAATCTGTTATTTTTTCAAAACTGACAATTATGGATTTTGGAAAATAGGAAAATTGACATTTCAGAAAAGTACTATTTCCCGAAAAACTTTGAGAATTTCAAATGAATTTATTAAAATCCAGCCGTTTTTCCGTAATTTCCATTAAAAATTATATATATAGATATTAAAATTTGAAAGGAAAATTGTTTATACATCTCATTCATTTTTTTTTGATATTTTGTTTTCTATCATCACCTGGCAACTTGGGTTTTGACCACATTCTTACTGATTAATGTGCTTTTCAGTGGTTCATGTAAATTCTCTACCTTGAGATATAACAGGAAACTTCAGCTTATTCATCAAGTTCAAAATAAAGCAACCAATGTTCTCTCATTAATACTTACTTTTTATTATTTATAATTTTGATTTTTTTAAACCTTTAAATCACATTTAGCTAGAAAAGTCATAATTATCCAGGCCTCTTAAATCATTTCAACTACCAAATTAAGAGTAGTTTTGCTAATGACAACTTATTTTCACTAACACGTTTGAGGAAGAATCTTAAATTTTCATTTTTTCAAGGTCTCTTGAAATAGACAGCATTCATCTAGGTACAAAAACGTAAAAATTGTGTTGTAAATACTTTAAGATTTTACTTCCAGCACACTGTAATAATTACACTAATTATTAGTGTCATGAAACTTCAGAATTGTTTATGAATAATTAATTGTTAAAGTACACCAAAATATGAAATTGAAACACTATTCTGTCTCGATCTCAGTCTATGTTGAAAAACCTGATTTTATAAAACGGATTTTTTACGTCATGTTCAGTAAAGAAGTAATTTAAATATATTTTTGTTTTTATTTTGCACGGAAAAGTCATAATTATCCATTCCTTGCTACCAACTACATAATTCATTTTTTCACCACCATTTCAAAACTTAAATTATGGTGACAGTTCACAGTAAAATTTTTGAAATGAAACATTTTTTCCTCCTCCATTACTGTATTTTGTAATGTGAAAATTAACTTTTTCAAACACTGTCCTTCTGCTTTTATATGATAAAAATATTTTTACGATTAAAAAAAAAAAATTACTGTGCAGTGATGAAGCGTTTCCCTCATAACTCATAAACTTGTTAACTTTTTCATGTTCTCTTTTATTTTATTGCTGAAATAATATATATTTTTTTTAATTTTGTGTTAGAAGAAAGTACTGATATTTGACCATTTTTAAATGAATTTATTTTTTATCAGACAATATATCAAAGATAGAGAAGTGATCTTGCATCATATTGTAGATATGACATGCATAAATACATACAAAAAATTTCATCACAGAATGTTTGATAGTGTTTTAGGTATGTGGGAAACGCTTCATCACTGCACAGTGAACTGAATTTTGAAAACAAAAATGTAAATAATTTTTTAAATCGTAAAAATATTATTTTCATATAGCAGAAAGACAGTGTTTTACACATACTAATTTTCATTATTGTACAAGATACTGTAATAGAGGAAAAAAAAATGTTGAATATTTCCAAAAATTTTACTGCTGTAAGCTGTACCTAACCCCTTAACCAAGTGGTCAAAATCGGGTCCTTAAATATAAGTCTTGCTTAGCGCGTTAATATGATCTTAAATATGTGGTGAAATGAAACTTTGGCTAAGTCTTATTTAAACGAAGATTTAATGAAGACTTAAATTTAAGTATAGACGGTGAAATGGACCCTTAATAAATGATAAATTCTTGAATTTAATTAAGTTTAGATATAGTTATGTGTAACTTGAATTAACAACTTTAGGGATTCAAGCTTGAGTGGAAAAGTGTCTCTAGGGTATGGGGGAAAAAAAGGTTGAATACCACGAATTTACTGGAGGTCCACAAGTCTTGTAAGAGTAAACCACGCACTATTTTTACGTCAAAAGCTACTCTTATCGGGGTGATCATCAGGTTCATTGAGGAAAGCTCCCTTTCACATTCGGCACTTGAGATTGCAACACAGTTTACAACTGATATTAGTTTTTTCATCATGGGTGAGTTGTTCCGGAACTGAGCCCCGGACATCCCTGGCTGAAATTAAGCCCTGGATAAGAGGTTCTCAAATTAATGCGTATTTAAATAGCTATGTGCAACTATCTTAAACTATAGACCTTAATAATGAGTTAAACATTTTGTAAGTCTGCAATATATGATTATTATTTTTTTTTACTCCGAGTCAAAACATGTTATTTTACTTCTCGGAGATAAGCGCTTCGATTTTAGTGTTGTCACATCGTTAAAAGAAATACAGTTTTAGTAATGACAAAAAAGCAGCATATTTATATTGAGTAATGTGATTATTGTGCCATAAATATTAAAAATATAGTTGTATTGTATTGTATCTATTTACATTCCATTGTATTCGTACGTCGTTTTACAGCTAGAATATGGAACAAGTCAAAAAACTTAATAGTAGGGGAGAGTTGGGTAATATCGGACATCGGGTAATATCGGACAGTGATGTTTCTTTCATCTACCACGAGATGATAGTACCTAAGTGACATGGTTACGTTTCTGTATGCGACATCTGAACACTGCTACTACCATCTGGTGGTAGATGAAAGAAACATCACTGTACTACCATCTGGTGGTAGGTGAAAGAAACATCACTGTCCGATATTACCCGATGCCGATACTACCCAACTCTCCCCTACTATTATTATAGTCACAGTCTAGTTGAAATATAAACAGAAGAGTTTACCAATACAGTCTACTAGTAGTCTACAACACAAAGATTTAATATCAATACTTAATACAAGACAAATATTCATGAAGCGTTATTGAATATCATAAATTATGCACCTACAGAATATAATGCGTGAGAAATTAGATACTTTTTCAATTTGACCCTAAATAATCTTATGTTTTGAGTTTAATTTTTTATATCCATAGAGATGTTATTAAAAAATTTTACTGTCATACAACGCACTCTTTCTGATAGCATGATAGACTTGTTGATGGAGTATGAAAGTCATTTTTGACGCATATTTATGCTATGAACTGTTGAATTTGTTACAAAGTTTTCACGATTACATACGAGGAAGTTTATTAATGAAAAAATACTGACAAGCCATGGGCATTATTTTTAGTTTTTTTTTTTTAAATGGTCCCACACGATTCCCTAGATTTAGCATCTAATATTATTGTAATTACTCTTGTTTGTAGTAGGAACATATTGTTACTATCTGTAGAATTTCCTCAGAATATTATCCCAAAACTCATTACCGAATAGAAGTAGTCTATGCAAAGTATATTGTTTTTAAGGTATTGATATTTACTATCTCTTGCATAGATCTAATAGCAAAACATGCTGAATTTAATTTGGGAGTAATTTCTTTAATATGAGTTCCCAATTTAACACATTATCGATTTGTAAGCCAAAAATTTGGTTGTTGTTGTTTCTATTAGGGACCTATTGTTAATTATTGCATTTGAAATTTGCGAGGGTGAATTTGGGCAGGATTTAAATTGGATTATGTTAGTTTTGTTACAATTTAATACTAATTTATTGGCTGAGAACCAATCACATGTATTCTGAGGACAATTGCCTCTGTTGTGTTTAATCTTGCCCCCATATAGTGAGAACTATAACACAGTTGAAAGGATGAAGGAAGTCAACGAAAATGGAGCGTAATCTACTTCCGTTCTGGTTAGAATTCGCTTGAGATATTAAAAATAACATTACTGTTGAAATCTCATTTTCAGTACAGGAGCACCGGTATAGTAATGGAAGCCATTTTGAATTTCCTGGACGTGACGATTTCTTATCATATGAATGGAGCCAAGTATCTCAGCTTACATCTGACGAGGCAGTTACTGGGTCATTGACACTGGATTATCTATGTACCAAGATGTCGACCTTCAAGGAAAGGCAACACAGCTACTTGAAATCTTCAGTCCAATGCAGGAAAAGCGAAATAATTTTCAGGTACGGATATGCAAGTATGACTCTTCTTGGCCTTCAAGAGGTAACCAAGCCCCAATGGCACACACATGACCACAAAACTGACCTTCATTAACACCAAACAAAATATAGGTTACAAAAACAGATGCACATTTGCATATGTAAACAGAAATCTCAATAAAAAAACACATGCCGATGTTTATACAAGAATCATCTGCACACAGTTCGATGGAAATGCACAGGTTGTTGTTTGCACAAGGCTTTTCCTACTGCACCAACCCAAATCCGAGCACAATTGCACAAGAAATTCTGAATTTGGATATGCATATGCACTCGGTGTTGTACGCACAAGGACCAAGTTCAAGTAATTTGTCACATTTTGTATGCAAGGATCCCAACATATGCACGGAATGTCTGCACCATAATCCCGTATGTGAATATAATGCCATTGTTGTCCACTGGAATTAACACAAACTGCACCACATCCCCACAAATCTGCACAAAATTCTAATTATTGTACCTTTCTCAGAGAGTTCAGTATCATTTTAAAATGTTGTTCAAAACAGTTTTACAGAAGGAGTAATGCATCTTTACCACTGATGTTCGAGCAACCTAAGAAGGAGACAGGCAATGTGTCAAGAAGGCATTTGACATCTCTACAGAATCTGAAAAATTCTGCGCTATGGACTAGAACCCAATCGAGTTACAGCAAGCTGCAATTATAAAAAAAAACGTTCACTGATTAACTTTCAATTTCTTTACTGTGTTAAGTTTTAGATAACTATCTAGCTGACAAGTTTCGAAGTGTTATCCTTCATTGTCCAAAGCCTAGTGAAGATTCCGCGTTATCTTCTGGTTTCCTGTGGTAATGGGATGTATTCATGATTGTGTAGAAAGGGTGTGTGTTTTGAAATTGAGTTGAGTGTTCAGGATGTGCTGTGGATGTGTTTTTGTTTGTTTGTAAATTTCGTATTGTTCTATAGTGTCAAGTCTCTGTTTTTTTGGCTGGATGTATTGTATTTTCATGTCTGTGTCTATGTTGTTTTAGTTGTGATTGGAGTTTTTGATGTGTTTTGCGTAGTTTGAATTTTTGTGTAGTTTGATTATGGCTGTGATATGATCCTTGTAATGTGTTTGAAATGATCTTCCAATCTGTCCAACACACAGACTAGGCACATAAATAAATACATACAACTTAACAGGAGTATACACACTACATAAGTACATATCATGCAACAGTTGCATTAACTTCACATTGGACAGACTGGAAGATCATTTCAAACACGTTACAAGGAACATATCACAGCCATAACCAAACCACACAACAATTCAACCTACGCAGAACACATCACAAACTCCAACCACAACTACAACAACATAGACACAGACATGAAAATACTAGCATCCAGCCAAAAAACCAGAAACTTGGCACTCTAGAACAATACTAAATTTACAAACATACGAAACACACTCCCAGCATATCCTGAACACTCAACTCAATTTCAAAACACATACCCTTTTCGATACAATCATGAACACATCTCACCACAACAGAAGATATCAGAAGATAGCGCGGACTTTCACTAGGCTTTGGACAATGAAGAATACCACTCCGAAACTAGTCAGCCAGGTAATTTTCTAAAACGTTAATACAGTAAAGAAGTTCCAACTTAATCAGTAATTATGTAAGTGTTAAACGCATATATGGAAAAATTAAGAAGAAGAAGAAAAACGTTGTTGACTACACAGGACATTTTTGCAAAATTTAGTTTGTCCCATACTCGATATAGATTGCGAAAATGTAGTGGTTCAGTGAAATAGTGATCTATTGACAACAGAAATTACAAATTTCGGTCTTTATTAAAACGGTTATTATTTAATATATCTGCCATTGACATAAAACCGCAATTACTTTCTAATATCTAATATTGTAATTGTAAAAGAAATCTGTCTTAATTAAATAGTATAAATTCCTTTGTCAGTTAGATCATTGTCTCACTATAGAATCCGATTCACATAAAATTTAATCTTGTTATTTCGCTCTTTATTAAATAAAGTTAACAGCTTTTAAAATTTAAGATATTTTTGAAAGGAAAAAGTAATATTAATTGCTGAAATCTTGGCTAACTTACATGAAATCTTGAAATCCGAACAGAAGAAATGGCATTTTGTTAGCTTTCCAACATGACTATAATTTAGGAAGCTATTTGCGCGTTGTTGAAAGCGAAATTTCCTTGCTTTGGAATATTATGACAAAGAAAAAAAGTATTAATTTGATTCTATATTCCAAGATATTCCAAGATATTTTTAGGATTATGGTTAATTTCTAAATTTGTTTATTTCAAAATAATATACAATTAATACAATGTAAATCGAATTTTATAAATTAAATATAATACCTCAAACACAAATTTCAACAAATAAATTAATGACCTAATAATGAACTTATACAAATAAAAAATGAACATCGAAAGTTTCAATTTCAGCTATTGCCAAGGAGAAAACAAGCGAGATCTAGAGTATACACACATTCTGCATAATCGCGATCAGAGACTAAATAAAGTCTATCACTAGTATTAACCCAGATAAGACTGACGTCCTATATATAGGACGGAACGTTTTATTTTTTTAACATTGCTGTGTAAGATTTTCATAGTCGGCAATCATGATACCATAATCCTTATGTGTTATAAATTGTCTCCAATTTTTTTTTTCTTAAATTTAGTCTGTCATAGTCATTGTTATTAACATATTTGTGTGAAACGTCCGGTGTCCTATATATAGGACGTCAGTCTTATCTGGGTTAAAATTACAAACATAACTTTACGATCACGAACTACTTCTCCGTAAAAGTGACTCAGCTTATGCGGGAGAAGATGATGAAAATACCGATGAATAATTTTCTGCTTCGATGAGCGCTATACCCGTCCTCAAATTATAAATGCATCTTCGTATATAACTTAATATGTAGACATGCACATTATGTGGCAGATTTATATTTTTATTAACCCCGATGAAAAAGTGTTATTAAAATAAAGAATGGTAAAACGAGATAGACTAGTGGGCATTTCATTTAAGGAATTGGATTGCGGTCTCTGGCAAACCATGATGAGGGGCAGGTTTTCTTACTGCCAGGGTTGCCACCTTTCAGAGTATAGACAAGATTTGGAGGTTATTTACCCATAAGTTCCAAAATTGTTCAATCTTTGATAGTTGTCTACTGTTTTAAACAAAATATGACATTACTAATATTGTTTAGTATGGTATACCATAAAACATAGTATAATAATATATGAGCCGTTGAGAGCAGAAGTGGTGTAAGTCAGAAATGGGTAATGAGGATTAAAGTAAACATTCTGTAAAATACAGTGCAAAGTAGCAATTAATATTCAGTTTATTTAAACTATTAGTAGTCAGTGGATAGCACGGAGGACATATTAATTGCTACTTTGCGCTGAATTTTACAGAATTTTTACTTCAAACCTCATTACCCAACTTTGACTTACATAACTTCTGCTCTCAATGGCTCATATACAGGCACCTAACCCAACTAACCTAATTTTAGTAACATTTGTAAAGGAATTAAATAGACCACATATAATAGATCTCAACCCAAAATAATTCTGAAGACAATAGGGAATATAGAGGATTTTGGTACACATTATTATTACTTTCATTTAACAATGTGTCCAATTATACTTTTTGTTGCTTCCAGCAGATCCCAATGTTCGTTTTACATTTTGTTACTTATCTACTAATTCTGAACAAGTCATATTAAAACAAATCTGGATTTCAGGTAGGACTCTGTAAAGCTGACAAATAATTTCAAGGGAAAAATTGTTCCGGGACAGGGCATCGAACCCGAGACCTTTTGCTGAGCGCGCCAACGCTCTACCGACTGAGCTACCCAGGAACTCTACCAGACCTCGATTCAGTTATTGAATGGGTGCAGTTCTGCGTTATGTAACTTTCTCCATTCTTCTATGATTTTATCCCTCTTAGCGCCAAATATTTGCCTGAGCACCTTATTCTCGAACGCCTTTAACCTCTGTTCCTCTCTCAACGTGAGAATCCAAGTTGGCCTGACCATAAAGAAAAATATTGAAATATTGAAATGAATTACTTTAGTGATTTGAATTATAAAATCGGGACAATTATCGTCCCGACTGACGTCACCCAGGAACAACAAAGTCGAAATCGGGACTTACTTACTTACAAATGGCTTTTAAGGAACCCGAAGGTTCATTGACGCCCTCACATAAGCCCGCCATCGGTCCCTATCCTGTGCAAGATTAATCCAGTCTCTATCATCATATCCCACCTCCCTCAAATCCATTTTAATATTATCCTCCCATCTACGTCTCGGCCTCCCTAAAGGTATTTTTCCCTCCGGTCTCCCAACTAACACTCTATATGCATTTCTGGATTCGCCCATACGTGCTACATGCCCTGCCCATCTCAAACGTCTGGATTTAATGTTCCTAATTATGTCAGGTGAAGAATACAATGCGTGCAGTTCTGTGTTGTGTAACTTTCTCCATTCTCCTGTAACTTCATCCCGCTTAGCCCCAAATATTTTCCTAAGCACCTTATTCTCAAACACCCTTAACCTATGTTCCTCTCTGAGAGTGAGAGTCCAAGTTTCACAGCCATACAGAACAACCTTGGTAATATAACTGTTTTATAAATTCTAACTTTCAGATTTTTGGACAGCAGACTGGATGATAAGAGCTTCTCAACCGAATAATAACACGCATTTCCCATATTTATTCTGTGTTTAATTTCCTCCCGAGTATAATTTATATTTGTTACTGTTGCTCCAAGATATTTGAATTTTTCCACTTCTTCGAAGAATAAATCTCCAATTTTCATATTTCCATTTCGTACAATATTCTGGTCACGAGACATAATCATATACCGAAATCGGGACTGTCCTATGAAAATCGGTTAGGATGGCAGCCCTGCTTGCTGCAATGACATTCTCCTCCCAGCGTTACTTGGTTGTCATAAATACATATCTTCGTCTCTGAACAGTCTCTATGGTATGTGAAGACTGTTTAATAAATACCGGTATACTTCGAAAGTGTATACGGGCTGTAGAATACAGTTCGGAATAACGCTTTAGGTTGGCATGTAGGGAGCAGATGTGTGAGTTTACCAAGGGGAGAAGCTATATCTGTCCCTCCTACATTACCTTTCAGTAGGGTGATGGTAAGGGGGGAGGGTGTAATTTGTAAAGACGTTTCCATTGAGAGAACTAGTTCTGGGCAGCCAGACACAGAACCTCGGAAATCTCTGGCGCCAGTCAAATAGTGCGTCGTTGAGAAAATGAAACGCACTTCGAGTCCAGCTATACAATCAGTTGCTGTTTTTTTTACTTGGTTATTTAAGGACTCTGTATCAACTACGAAGTTATATAGATATTTGGCGAGATGAGGCCGAGGATTCGCTATTGTTTACCTGACATTTTTGTCTTGCGGCTTTAATAATAATAATTTATTTATTTATTTATTTAATCTGGCAGAGCTAAGGCCAGTAGGCCTTCTCTTCCGCCCAGCCAGACTCTAATTCTAATTGAATACAATTGGTTACACAGTTATTACATTAATATCTAGACCATAAAACAACATGAAAGTAAATAATGAAAGTTTTATAAGTAATGTTGGTGTGACAATAATAAACATTGGTAAGAAATAGTGATAATAATAATAATAATAATAATAATAATAATAATAGTAGTAGTAATGAGATAATTTAAATATTTATTCTGTGATATATATATATATAATAATCAGATAATTTATATATTCTATATATATATAACCATTAAACATTGAGAAACCTGAAACAGCTATTATTGTTAACAAGAATTGTTACAAAAATATTTCGTTAGTCTATTCTTAAATTGGTTTGATCCCTGACAGTCCCTGACATTACTCGGTAGGGAATTCCAAAGCCGAGGAACAGCCACAGTGAAAGAAGATGAATATGAGGATGTTCGGTGGGAGGGAATGGATAATATTGAGGAGTGTTGTGATCGTGTGTCTAGGTTATGATGGGTGGATAAATTTTGAAAACGAGACGCAAGATAGACAGGAGTGGAGAAATGCAATATGTGAAAGAGAAGGGAAAGAAAGTGGATTTTCCTACGATCTTCTAGACGGAGCCAGGACAACATTTCGATGGATGGTGTTACGTGATCAGCCCGGCGAATATTGCAGACGAAACGGACGCACATATTATGAACACGTTGTAGTCTCTGCGCCGAAGTAACGCTTACGTCAGAAAGCAGAATATCACAGTAATCGAAGTGGGGCATCACGAGTGTTTGCACTACATTTTTTTCATGGAAAATGGTAGAAAATTCTTCAATCGCCTAAACGAGTGGATTAATGAGAATACTTTTTTGCAACTATGAGCGTATAGCATTGATTCTATGTAGATTCAATGGACGTAAGTTTCAATTCCTCCTAGGTTATGAATCTGTGTCAGCTGTTGTCTACATACCTGGTGTTAATTATTCAGGAGCAATACCAATAGGCTAATGTATACAGTAAAAATTAATTTTTGGTTCCAAAGAATTTAGTCTACCTGCTTACGGTAACAATGGTTATTAGAGGAGAAAAATTCTCTCCGGCGCCGGGAATCGAACCCGGGTTCTTGGTTCTACGTACCAAGCGCTCTAATCACTGAGCTACGCCGAAGTTCAATCCCCCTCCTCTAGTGTTTTTTTCCCTTTGTGGCCTTACTCCATTTGTGTCACTGGTCGCAAGGAGCCAGTTTTCCTGCTTTCCTGTGTGAATTTCAAAACCTCTACCTCAGGATGCTTTCCTTTTCGTGGGCCAGTGAACTTCTTCCTCGTCGCATTAGAAGCAAATATCGCCATTCTGTGTTGGCGCCATAATCAAATGTTGCTCTCTGCTACACAGAATTCTTTTGCAGCCTGTCTGTTTCCATGGTTTTCAACATAAAGCATAACCTCTCGTTTCAAGTTTGCTTCATACTGTACCCTTCGCTTTTATCTCCCATCTCCTGGTCAAGTACAAACCAGGGTTGCCAGATAAATGAAATGCAGTCGTCCTACCAACTTAAGAAAACTGTTGTACTTTAGTATAAAATTGTCGTACATTCATCATTTTACTATTTTATAGATAGTGCGCACAAATATATTTCACTTAACACCCAAAAAAAAAGTGGTTCATAGGCCTATAAATTTATATTCATTCATTCATAGTGTTCTGTTCAAGGACAGATCTTTCACTGCAAACCCAGCATTCTCCAGTCTTTCCTATTTCGGCATCAATTTCTTCATCCAATCAAGAATTTTAGTAATTATAGTTGATATCCACAATGGCATTTAGCATTCAAATTACCATTTCTTCATCAACACTGTCATTTTCGGTAAAGCATGCACGATGACGCTTGGTCGGAAACAACAGCCAGCAGAAACTTTATCTTTGGCCGGTGCAACGGCAGATAGGCCTATTTAATATCAATGAGTGCGGCAGCTGATGATTACATCGAATTAATCCACCTGCAGTCGACTCAAATCCGACACCGCTAAAATGTCAGCGCGTCTAGATTTCTTAATCCTAGCGCGGTATTATTTCATTCATTAAAAAATACTTCCATTGATGAACATACAATGTATTTAGCAGATCTCTGAACTCGTGTTACTTTGATATAACAGCACCGGAGCTCAAGATGACGAATTTATGATTTGCATGGGAAGTGTAGTCACCATATTGATTTTCAAAGCATTTTTATCCCTTATATATGTGTGATTAGAGATATTAGTCAATGACATACTGAATGAAGAAAAGTTATCTAGAAAAGGGGCAAATTACCTGTTAATTATTATAGTCAGACATTGTGAGTTCCAAAATTATTTTGTCCCGTCAGTAAAATAGTCGTACAAAATTGTGTACGACTTAGAGTTCGGTCGTACCTCATACAATTAGTCAAAATAGTCGTAAGCGTACTACTATAGTTGTACTTGTCCACACCTGTGGAGTAATGGTCAGCGCGTCTGGCCGCGAAACCAGATGGCCCAGGTTCGAATCCCGGTCGGAGCAAGTTACCTGGTTGAGGTTTTTCCCGGGATTTTCCCTCAACCGAATACGAGCAAATGCTGGGTAACTTTCGGTGCTGGACACTGGACTCATTTCACCGGCATTATCACCTTCATTTCATTCAGACGCTAAATAACCTGAGATGTTGATACAGCGTCGTAAAATAACCCAATAAAATAAAAAATAGTTGTACGTATGGCAACCTCACTTTGTAGCTTTTGCCGAAGAGCGCGAGGTGAGGAACGTTGAGGAACGACGAGCAACGGAGAAACCCGAACAGAGCCGAAGCACAGAACCTGCAGAATGAAAAGCAGAATTTTCGAATTTGCATACGAATCTATTCTCCGCGGCAAATCTCCTGCATATGAGGAGAAGCAATCGGATAGATGGCTTGTGCGAGAGAGAGTGACGTCTCGTGTGAGAGAGAAACGGCGATACCGGAGCCAGAGGGAGGAAGAAATCTATTTCCCGCTGCATTACATATTTATCACATTGTAGCTCCTAAGATAGTCAATCAATCACGCTGTAATTTTTATGATTGATAGGTGAATGTCTGAGGAAAGCATAGAAATAAATTTGAAATAAAAATCTTTTTTGAAAACAGAGAAAAAAAAAAGTAACTTCAGAGTGATCTGTTAAAAATAGACATTTACACCTGCAAAAGTTTGTAAGCGGCAAACTTTTTTGTTTTTCACGTTAGGTGAGGGGTGAAAGTGAGAGAAATGCTGAAAAAAATGTAATGGAAAAATGACAGTTTTCGCTTTCGAAGGACTCAAGACTCAGTTATTGCCACTGAACGACAAAATGTATTACCAACTAGTTTTTTTTGTACAAATATAAATACAGAGTTAGAATGTGTCGACGAGTTAAATTTTGAGCAGGGAAGCTTTTGTCTTTCATGCAATATGAGAAAATCAAAAATACAGTCTTAAAATAAATGGTACTTGCGTCACTGAACGACAAATGATACGTAGTAAAATATGATTTCACGAAATATTCTTTCACAACATTAGCTCACGAACTAGAAAATGACCTGCTTGTTTTTTGTATTGACAGCAAATATTTGTTTTTAAATCACACTTTTGTTCGAAGGAAATACAATTGAAAAATTCAAGTGATATTTCGCTCATTATTTATTATATCAGAATGTGTGACAATAGGGATAACTCGGAAACTACTTATTTTAAATGACCGTGTGTGGGATGGAAAATTGTTTTACACAGAAGAAACCGGTCTGCTTGTGTGCAGGCTTCTTGTTTGCTGCTGCATCTAATCGAGTCTTATTTAACGCGTAAATATAAGTTCTATTAAAATTAATAGCTCCATAAACTGGCATTCTTAAACAACAGCATATTTTTTCTTCGAGTCTTGGAACTAAACAACAGCATATTTCTTCCGGAACGCGTTGAGATCGAACACTGCGCTGTAACCCATATCCTTGTAATAATTGTACAGAGGGAACAGTTTGGTCTAAAATTGCGGTTTTTTTTCGGACGTACTTATAAATGCGTTCTCTTTATGTCTGGCACGCTACCGCCAACGTCCACTTTGATAGCGATATTCCTTTATTAAGAAACGCTGCACTCCTATGATTCGCGAGAGCTGTGAAGCCGCTGAAGGTCATATGCAGGAGGTTTTCCGCGGAAAATATTGCGCCATCGATTCTAATGCGCACCCAGATTTTGGAGACTAAATTCAGCTGGAAAAAGTGCCCGTTATATTCGAGTAAATACAGTACTAAATTCAGCTAGAAAAAGTGCGCGTTATATTTGAGTAAATACAGTACATCCTACCTTTCTTTGGTAGCGCAATAATGTAAAGAAATATCCATTCTTTTTCACGAGACTGCTAGAATTTTTGTTCCTTGTAGGCCTTTATGATTTTCACTTTGTCTATTCTCCTAGCAATAATAAAACTGTTTACTTACTTACTTACTTACTTACTTACTTACTTACTTACTGGCTTTTAAGGAACACGGAGGTTCATTGCCGCCCTCACATAAGTCCGCCATTGGTCCCTATCCTGAGCAAGATTAATCCATTCTCTATCATCATATCCCACCTCCCTCAAATCCATTTTAATATTATCTTCCCATCTACTTCTCGGCCTCCCTGAAGGTCTTTTTACCTCCGACCTCCCAACTAACACTCTATATGCATTTCTGGGATTCTATTATGGCCAAACAAGTCACTCAATTGAGTGCGCTCCTTGTATAATGGCAATTGACACTAGACATA
The DNA here is from genome assembly GCA_025594305.2 of Periplaneta americana. Lineage (NCBI taxonomy): Eukaryota > Metazoa > Arthropoda > Insecta > Blattodea > Blattidae > Periplaneta > Periplaneta americana. The sequence goes on along the minus strand of JAJSOF020000003.1, from coordinate 190,472,322 downwards.
TACGTCAACATATATATGCCTAACTTGGAGTCAGGCCACAAAGGGAAACACTGAAGGAGAAAGATTCGATCCGGTGCTGTGGATTGAATTCGGCGTAGCTCAGTGGTCAGAGCTCTTGGTACGTAGAACCAAGGACCCGGGTTCGATCCCCGGCGCCGGAGCGAAATTTTCTCCTAAAATATTAATTCTCCTAAAATATTAATTTCTGGATTCGCCTATACGTGCTACATGCCCTGCCCATCTCAAACGTCTGGATTTAATGTTCCTAATTATGTTAGGTGAAGAATACAATACGTGCAGTTCTGTGTTGTGTGACTTTCTCCATTCTCCTGTAACTTCATCTCTCTTAGCCCCAAATATTTTCCTAAGCACCTTATTCTCAAACACCCTTAATCTATGTTCCTCTCTCTCAATCGACCTGGTGGCTTGGTATAGCGCTGGTTTTCTATGCCCAAGGTCCTCGCTGGTTTTCTATTTAAGGTCAAAGTGAATGCGACAGTCATGTCAAAAGTTTGCGGGACAAAATTCCTGCACATCCGGCGACGCTGATATAACCTCTGCAGTTGCGAGCGTCGTTAAATAAACTATAACATATAACTAAGTGAGAGTCCAAGTTTCACAACCATACAGAACAATCGGTAATATAACTGTTTTATAAATTCTAACTTTCAGTTTTTTCGACAGCAGACTGGATAATAAAAGCTTCTCAACCGAATAATAACAGGCATTTCCAATAGTTATTCTGTGTTAAATTTCCTTCCGAGTATCATTTATATTTGTTACTGTTGCTCCCAGGTATCTGAATTTTTCCACCTCTTCAAAGGATAAATTTCCAATTTTTATATTTCCATTTCGTACAATATTCTCGTCACGAGACATAATCATATAGGTCTACTTTGTCTTTTCGGGATTTACTTCCAAACCTGTCTCTTTACTTGCTTCAAGTAAAATTCCCGTATTTTCCTTAATAATAATAATTATACCGTTTACTTTAATTTATTATGTTATTGTTTGTTTTGTATTGTGGAATATGACTTGATAAAAATGAATGAATGAATGAGTGAATTATTGGATGAATAGATGGATAAATAAATAGATAAATAAATAAGTAAATAAAAATATAGAATTACCAGTTCACAGTAATCAATCTGGGAACTGAAATCACAATGTGCTTATAACACAATACCTGACGGTAATATTCATTATGTAGGCTTTCCCACGCGTCACGCAAGGCCGCACGCACGCGTTGTGCTCTAACAAGCTCCCACTTACATTAAACTCTAAGGTTCGGCGCCTTCTCACAAAAGCCTGCGACATGATTCTAACTGGGGCACGCAAATCATATCCACACACTTCGTCGTCCCACGCTGTTTGATCTGTCCACATGCCTCTTCAATTATGTGAACAGCTTCTTCCTTCTTATTGTGTATCCCCCCCACCCAGTACTTGGGTTTTGACAAATCGTTAGTGAAAGAAGTAACTTCATTACTGTAATACATTTTCTAAATTGACTCATTGTGTTAAATGTAATAATTTATTCCAAACGTTAGAATCATTAAGATGATTTTATAATTCTACACATGAGGGTCTGTAGCAGAAATACGAAGATATTTACTCCCACAATTTTGTGTGCAAGTGAATAAAAGTTTCCAAGAAACAGATAAGAATTTATTTCTTCCATTGCTTGTTTTCCTCCTTCCACTTTCATATGTGTATTTATCCATATCATTTTTTGTTCGTATCACGTTTACTTATTCATTCATTCATTCATTCATTCATTTATTCATTCATTCATTCATTCATTCATTCATTCATTCATTCATTCACTCATTAATTCATTCATTCATACATTCATTTATTATTTATTCATTTATTTATTTATTATCTATTTCTTATTATTTATTTAATTTTTATTCATTCACTCATTTATTTATCTATCCATCCAACAATTTATTCATTTATTTGTTTACTTATTTATGTATTCATCCATCCACTTATTTATTTATTTATTTATTTATTTATATATCTGTTTATTATTTATTTATTATTTATTTATTTATTTATTTCATTCACTCATTTATTTATCTATCCATCCAACAATTTATTCATTTATTTGTTTACTTATTTATATATTCATCCATTCACTTATTTATTTATTTATTTACTTATTTATTTATCTGTTCAACAATCCATCTATCCATTTACTTGTGTATTTGTTTATGTATGCATCCATCCATTTATTTATTTATCTATGTATTTCTTTAATTATTTATCTAATTTATTCATTCATTTACTCATTCATCTATCTATCTATCTATCTATCTATCTATCTATCTATCTATCTATCTATCTATCTATCTATCTATCTATCTATCTATCTATCTATCTATCTATCTATCTATCTATCTATCTATCTGTCTATCTGTCTGTCTGTCTGTCTGTCTGTCTGTCTGTCCATCCATCCATCCATCCATCCATTTATTAATTTGTTTATGTATTTATGTATCCATCCACTTATTTATTTATTTATTTATTTATTTTATTTATTTATTTATTTATTTACATCAATGTTACTTTTCCTAGACAGTTTGTTCCTTTCTCTATTATCATTCTCATTGCATATTCCTCGGCCATCTGCGGTCACTTTTCTTTATTGTTTCTCCTTTATTCACTTTTTATTTATGTATTTATTTATTCATTTGTCCACTTATGGAACTCACATCAGACTCTACTGATACACTGTTTTTATCTCTTTCTCATTTCGTCGTGTTTTTTGTTCATCTGAATTATCTTTTTTCTTATTTTTTTAATTCATTTATTGTTCTGGTATCAATATTACCGTTACTTTGCTATGTCTTTTTCTTACAATCTTTTTTTTATTTTATGTACGTAACTATGTTAATATCTTTTATGTTGATTATTCTTTTGTTTCTTCTTTCATTAGGCCTATTTACTTTTCTTCTTTTTCACCTTTGGTTTAATTAGCGTATATTTTTGTTTATTTCTATTCATAAAATGTGAATAAACGTCTTCATTTCGCCCTTGATACATAAATTACCACTAGGCCTATTACATCGTTTGTATCACAATATCACTTATTATACTTTATTCACATCAATGATTTAAATATTAAAATTCAAACAGAGTTACAATGTTATATCACAAAGAGCTTAATAGCACCAGTAAAGTAGTGTTACTGTTATAGCCTATGTATGTTGTAAAATTACATATTCCTATGTAAAAAAATTGTTTTTAATAGAAAAAGAGATGGATTACAAATGTAACCCGCGCGACTACTGATGTCACAAATTACGGCGCGAGCACTGAAGGGTTAAGTTTTCCTTTAACTCTTCAAATAACGATCGCAATCTGGCGAGATTGACACAAATTTCCATTAAGTTTGTCATTTTCTTCCTGCGGATTAAACTAAATTTCGAATTACTCTGTTTCAAATTGGCAAGGTTACACAATGTTCATGTGGCATGCTCACAGAACGATCTCGAACCCGAAAACTTAATCAATGAATCACTCGATAATTTAATTAATCACAAAGAAGCAAAAAAAAAAAAAAAAAGCTAAACAGACGCATGAGCTCTAGGATTTTCAGCAGTCTAAACAGAGGCTGCTTGTCCCATCCAGAGTCTCTGAAGAACCTCTGATTTGTTAGCAGTCTAAATGGCTTTTAAGGAACCCGAACCGCCCTCCAGGCCATCGGTCCCTATCCTGTGCAAGATTAAGCCAGTCTCTATCATCATATCCACCTCCCTCAAATCCATTTTAATATTATCCTCCCATCTACGTCTCGGCCTCCCTAAAGGCGTTTTCCCTCCGAACTAACACTCTATATGCATTTCTGACCTCTGATTTCTCAAACGTCTGGATTTCAAGTTCCTAATTATGTCAGGTAAAAATACATTTTCTCCATTCTCCTGTAACTTCATCCCGTTAGCCCAAATATTTTCCTAAGCATTATTCTCAAACACTTAACCTATGTTCCTCTCTCAGAAATCCAAGTTTCCCCATATAGAAGATACATGCATTTTTATAAATTCTAACATTTTTGTCAAGTTAAAAATACATTTTGGAAATATATTTTGTGAAATCGACCCCTGAAGATACATGCATTCAGTCAAACTTTTGTCAAACTGTCAAAAGTTTTAAGATCATGTACAGTGAAACCTGTTCAAATCGGAACCTGAATAATTCGGAATCCTGTCTATTTCGGAACAATTTATTGGTCCCGGCGAAATTCGTATGTATTATTTTGTAATTTTTCCTGAATAAAACGGAAACTGTCCAACGCGGAAACGGAAACTGCCTGCTACTGTTCAAAACGGAAATAATATTTTGGATACACTATATTTTGTAACTATATTTTGAAACAGGGTGTAATTTCAAGGAATATACGAAATATGTAGGTCACTAAGATAAAAACAAGTTTTCTTTGCAAAATTTTAGAGGTGCGAGGGTGTGTTGGCCTGTCAGTCATAAATTTTATTACCCTGTTGACTAGGCAGACGAGTCCCTTCAAAGATTTTCAATGCTTCACACCCGTATACTGTCGTACCTAGACAGAGCGCAAGTATAGTGATTTCCTGGTAAAAAAAAGTTGCGTAAAATGTGGCATTAACATTAAGTGATGAAGTAAACGTTATCGAGTTAAAGGAAAATTAGAAACGAAGTGTATGTGAAATAATATTGAAGTTCAGTTGTGAAAAACTCAGTGTGACACTTTAAAGATGAAGATCATAATGAGTGAGTGGCTTGCGGCGAATAATGATAACATAAAAGGAACCAGAAAGAAACTGTTTATGTGGAAATAAATGAACTGTTGTGGGAGTGGGTTCTTTATGACCTTTCAAAGAACAAGCCAATTTCTGGATCTGTTTAGTAAAGCAAGCCATTGAACTGGGAAAGAAATTAAATAAACCAGAATTCAAGGCTTCTAATAGATGGCTCCTAGTCCAATTAATTAATAATGTGCAGTGATATACAGAAAAGTATTATAGTATAGTGTTAGATATTAAATTCAATGAGATTAGTAAACTTTAGTAGTGTTTAATGAGTAATGAGTGAGTTATGATAATATTTATACAGAAAATGGGATTTTAATCAAGATGATTCACCAACGTAATAAGCGACAGAAAGCTGATTTAATGTGATGAGTGTTAAATGGAATATTTTGTACTTCTTGCAGTTTGCGGCATGCCATTTTGTTTTTCATATATACGAATAATAAAATATTCCATTTTAATGTAATACCTGAATAATACGGAAACCTGTCCCCAACGGAAAAAAAATTAGGACCATGTCACTTCCGTCTTGAACAAGTTTCACTGTATATTATATAGAGTGGAATGTGACCTATGATCTTTCTTCTAATTAGTGATTATATGCGATGAGTGGAACAAAAAAAAACTTAGTGTTACTGTACTTTGTTATCTGTGAAGCTATTTTTTAGGAATTTCTGGTTAGGCCTATTTGTTACAACTTTGTGTACATATTTCATAGAATTTATCGCATATCTTTAAGGTTGCTTTATGACACATAGTAAGATAACTCGTTGCCAACATGTTGAAACTTATTTGTTATCGCAAAGTTTCGGGTTTTATATCTTAAGCTTGAAAAATCACTATCACTATTTACACGTAAAATGAACTGAGGATAAGTGGCAACATTGCGAAGTAGTGGACGTCAATAGGTTGAGGGTTCGTTGAGAACGAGCAATTTTACCATGTGTCCATAAAACAACCGTCAAAATATGCAATAAATCCCGTAACAAATGTCATGAAATTTCTTAAAATGCGTTTTAAAAAGAACAAAATAATATTAACTTTTCTCTTCCGTTCATAACATAGAATTACTCCTTAAAAATAAATTCATACACCACCTTCCATTCTGTATAGTACAAGTTACACGCTACAGGGTATGAGCGGTAAAGAAACCAAAATTTTGATATCGTAATTCTGAACAAAAAAAAAAATGTCTTAATAAAGTTTGTTCGAATCTCAATAGTTTTCCCGCAATTTGACGATAATTTCTGAGTCTAATATTTTCGGAAAAGATAATAATATCCCAATTACAATACGACAAAAGACAGTTGAATTCATGTTTAGAAAAACAAACGAACAATACAATGTTATTGTTGGCTGATAGCGCCATAAATTAATTTATTTGTAGTCTGTTTATTTAAAATATTGTATTTATTTCTGAGTTAAGAACATATATTTTATTTATATATTATTTATTATTTAATTAAAAGCTAATTGAATTATTAAAGTTATTACTGTATTTAGTTACTTAATTTTAATTTCAACTACTCATATGAATTCGCTGAATTCTTTTTTAAAACAATTAGGGCCATATTTATAGACATTCTTAGCGCGGGCTTCCGGTGGATGATCAGCGAACTAACGTTTTTCGTATTCATAAAACAGTGTTAGCGATATAATATGATATGAATCCTGTACAAGTAATCAGTCGATAGCCGGGGCTAGTTTAACACGCTCGTAGCGCGGGCTAGCGAAATGTCTATGCATAGCACCCTTACAGTCTTACTAATAAACCGTGTATAGTTTTTATACGAGACTTATGCAGAGTTAAGGCTGGTTCACAATAAACCGGGAACGGAAACGAGAACGAGAACGGAAATAATGTTAAAATAAATGTATTTAAATGTGAGAATTCACAACAATTAATTGTGAATGCTCACATTTAAATATATTTATTTTAATATTATTTCAGTTCTCGTTCTCGTTATCGTTTCCGTTCCCGGTTTATTGTGAACCAGCCTTTAGGATAGAAAACGTTATTCACCCTTAATTTGGCAAAGCTTCATTTTTCACACTGGTTTATTAAACCTTGTCGGACCGTAAAGAAAACAACTATCGCAATGTCCATATTTTATATATTGTGCAATATTATAGTATTGTGAAATTTTAATTCTCCTACCAATTTTTTTTTCTATTGTTCTATTAAAATTATAGCATATAGCCTATTAACCTGTTGTATCCTATAGGATACTTTGTCAATTTAAGGGATAATAAACCATGCATAAGCGATGGATGTATAAACAGCCTGTAACTATACCTGGCAATTTCTTTGCAGGAGTTATATACACGAAACCCCCTGTTTAAGCTTTGTACATAGAGAAAAAAAATGGCCGCCTCTCTATCAGCTGTTTGTAGCTATTGTCATCTTATGATGATAGTTGCCTTGTAACCACAGAAGAACAAAACAAAGAGCACAGAATAATTAGAATAATATTGCTGTAGCTGTACTCTTTGATCAAAATATAGCGTGGTAATCGATCAGGCCCAGTTGTACTATCGATACTCAGCGCGGCACACTAGCGCACAGTATCGGATGCAGTAAAGAATCTCAGTTATTCTGTTATCTTTCATAATTAAATAATGACGAAACTATGACGTAGCTGTGTAACAGTTGTATTGTTATACACGACGTATGTAGTGATTTAGTAAGGTATTTACACACGACTTACAAACGAGCTGTTCACCATGTAAGTATAGCTAAGACAGTTAAACGTCTGTATAAGAGTTTTTATTAGTAAGAGTGCTGGATTGTTGTATCTGCTTTAATGATAATAATGACAAAAATTCTAAAATTGTATTACCTGTTCTGAAAACATATATTTTTGTACGGGTTTTTAGGCTTTTATGGTGACTATGATCGGAATTAGGTTTTTGGGCATTCCACTGTGTCCTGGAACTTGACATTTTCAACGTTTCGGAGCTACTTACAGGTTCCATCATCAGGGCAGGTAAGTAAGACCACAGGGAATCGCCTATTCTGTTGGTTTCGTTACATCCAAGGTGGAATACCCAAAAACCTAATTCTGATGCATTTGTTCAGTTTAAACTTGAGACTAGTGGCTTGTGCAGCAAATGCTGCAAACTAAGTTCATTAGACGTTCAAATAGAAATTTTTAGATTTATTTTCAATGAAGAATACCAGACATTTTGAAAGTTATTTGATTCCATAATAATGAAACATACTCCCTGTGAGTGGTTTTTATGTGAAATACTTTTTCTTGAACCTATGTATCCTATGTATCTTGAGTTTCAACGCGAAAACGCAAGTAACAATGTCAGAGCGATCAGTGGGTTTTTCATGTGGGAGTAAAGCAATAGCTATTTGAGGTCATTGTGGATTATTTTAAGTCAGGTTTACTATGTTTTCGAACAATAGACATAGCATTTTGGTATAGCTGCTGCATGTAGAGCTTGAAATGTAGAGGGTAAAATCATTTTATCCTGCTAAGAGATCTTGCTGAAATGATCGAGAGACTACAAAATTTTTAGGCCTCTTATTCTATCAGTAAGTAATACCGCCATTAAGTATATAAAAAGACCCAACCCCACTTGAATAATAACTATAAAAATATTTGATTTTTAATAACAATATTATTATCTTGCGTAAGTTTTGTAGTTTTATATGTATAATAGCCGCCACTAAGAAAATTATAGAAATGAATATCTAATTTAACATATTCTCTATATCTACTTTTATAACCCCAAAACGTTTCACTTTCATATCATCACTATAGCATTAACATGTATAATTAATGAAAAATAGTCACATCATGGCATTAACTATAATGAAATTTCATTTCTAATGGTAATAATGTCATCAAACCACTTCAAGTTTTGTAGATTTCAATATCCAATACACAGCTGTACTCGAAAATTACACACTGCAGAATCAGACCTGTAAATTACTTTTACTAATTCTTGAAGTTTTAATAACCAATTGAATTTGAACTCTAAATATGTCAGCAATCCTGCAGGTCATGGCCTTCGTGTAATAGCTGTTGTTTATTGTAATGTGTGTTTTGTTTTATTCTGAAATCACGGCTGTGCTGAAATGCAATTAGTTCTCAAAACTGAAGAAAGATGGATTTTGGAAAATAGGAAAATAATTTAGGAAAATTGATATTTCACTGAAAACTACTATTTTTCTGAAAAACTTTGGGTACTAAGCTTCAAAATGAGGTGTCATTTATTAAAATCCGTTCAGCCGTTTTTCCGTAATTTCCATTACCAGTTCAAATCTATATATATAATTTGAACTGGTAATGGAAATTACGGGAAAACGGCTGAACGGATTTTAATGAGTGACCCCTCATTTTCATGCCTGGCATCCAAAGTTTTTCGGAAAAGTAGTAGTTTTCACTGAAATGTCAATTTTCCTACATAATTTTCCTATTTTCCAAAATCCATCTGTTGTCAGTTTTGAGAACTAATTTTATTGAATCACGGCCGACTTTATTGAATTTCAGAACAAAACACACACTACAATAAACAATAGGCTATTACACGAAGGCCATGACCTGCAGGATTGCCGACATGTTTAGAGCTCAATTCAATTTGTTATTAAAAACTGATTCTGCAGTGTATAATTTTCTGAGTAAATCTGTGTATTGGATATTCAAATCTACGAAACTTGAGGTGGTTTGATGACATTATTACCATTAGAAATTAAATATTATTATAGTTAATATCATGATGCATCTATTTTTCATTAATTGTACATAATATTGATGCTATATTGATGACATGAAAATAAAACGTTTTAAGGTTATGTAAGCAAATGTAGAGAATATCTTAATTTAGATCTTCATTTCTATAATTTACTGAGTGGCTGTATATATAACTACAAAACTTAAGTAAGATAATAATATTGTTATTAAAAATCACATATTTTTATACTTATTAACCCAGTGGGGTTGGGTCTTTTTCATATACTTAATGGCGGTGTAGTGTAGATATTAATATGTGTCATTGTCTTCAGTATTGGCTCGAGAGAGCGCAAAAATTACAGTTCCTAAGGAAAGATAAAAAGGTATTACTTACTGATAAAATAAGAGGCCTAGAAAATTTTGTAGTCTCCAGATCATTTCAGCAAGATCTCTTAGTAGGATAAAATGATTTTACGCTCTACATTTCAAGTTCTACATGCAGCATCTATACGAAAATGCTATTGTTCGAAAGTTTAGCAAACCTGACATTTTTTTTTTAACTTTTGCCTACAATCCACAATGACCTGAAATAGCTACTGCTATCGTTCTGACATTGATACTTGCGTTTTCGCGTTGAAACTCAAAAACTGAAGTTGGATAGGTTCAAGAAAAAGTATTTGGCCTAAAAAAAATCCACTCAGAGGGAGTATGTTTCATTATTACGGAAGCAAATAAGTATCAAAAAGACAAGTATTCTTCATTGAAAATAAATCTGAAAAATTTTTATTTGAACGTCTAACGAACTTAGTTGCAGCAGCATTTGCTGCACAAGCCACTAGTTATATATAGATTTTCGAAAAAAATTATTAGACTTTTTTGTTCAGGAACACGATTCCTATCACCAGTAAGATGTTCGGTGTCTATACCAATAGCGAACAGCAATGTTAGCGGGGCTAAGGCTCCCTGAAGATACTATCCCTGTGTAACACTATCAGCTGCTGTTAAGTGAAGATGTCAAGGTAAGAATCCTGTTCCCATCACCTACATATCTTGTACTCTGTTCGTATTAGTGTTGTCATTATTAACGTGACGTCAGTCACATGGAGGCGATGCACTTAGGGGACCGACGCGCGACGCGCAGTGCTACGCTCAGTTATCAGTCAACTGTCGACGCAGCCGGACCGATCTGCCGCCATGAACAAGTGAGCATCAACACACAGGTGAGCAAGCACGTGGTGTCTGGTGATCTGTGTCCGCTCCTTCAAATGCGTCGATACATTATCTGGCTCCCCTCACGCCACGGTGACGGGTGATTGATATGCTGGCGCGAAAACGATAAGACTTGATTTCCTCAGCATTTGTGTTGTGGTCTACTTCTTCCGTTCTAGTTCTGGACGCAGCATGTAGGGTAACTTTGTTTACGCGTGGCTTCAGTATGGTTTAATTAGCGAGTGAGGGACGAAAGGAGGAGTAATAATAATCCAAAAGGTAGACGAAAACTTATACAGTAGAACTGTTTTGTGCGACACCTCGCCTATAACGTCAAATATTCTGTGGTCCCAACTAATTCCCCATAAGACAAATGCTTTCCTACCTTGCTTAATACGACAAACGCATATGCGTCTACCTCACATATAACGTCATTTTCAACCTCAGTTTGGAATACAGTTTTCTAAGAACCAAAGTATTTTACGAAGTATTTTGCTGAAATCTGGCAAATCCTTTACTGTTCCCTTCTATCGTAGACCTCTGGAATGCAGGCAAATTCCCCATCCCATTGTAACCTGCCCGAATTCATGCGGTATTAACGGTACCTGCATGCGGTCAGTTTCCACAGGAAGTTTTCACTAAGTGCACGCATTTTAATGCAGTTTGGCCACTAAAAGAAGTGAGTGACGCTTTAGAAGCCATTAGAATTGTGAACATTTCTATGAAGCTAGAGGAGGGAGTAGTGAAATTGCTACTGAAATAATGAACATACTTACTGGCTTTTAAGGAACCCGGAGGTTCATTGCCGCCCTCACATAAGCCCGCCATTGGTCTCTATCCTGAGCAAGATTAATCCAGTCTCTATCATCATATCTCACCTCCCTCAAATCCATTTTAATATTATCTTTCCATCTACGTCTCGGCCTCCCTAAAGGTCTTTTTCCCTCCGGCCTCCCAACTAACACTCTATATGCATTTCTGGATTCGCCCATACGTGCTATATGCCCTGCCCATCTCAAACGTCTGGATTTAACGTTCCTAATTATGTCAGGTGAAGAATACAATGCGTGGAGTTCTGCGTTGTGTAACTTTCTCCATTCTCCTGTAACTTCATCCCGCTTAGCCCCAAATATTTTCCTAAGCACCTTATTCTCAAATACCCTTAACCTATGTTCCTCTCTCAAAGTGAGAGTACAAGTTTCACAGCCATAAAGAACAACCGGTAATATAACAGTTTTATAAATTCTAACTTTCAGATTTTTTGACAGCAGACTGAATGATAAAAGTTTCTCAACCGAATAATAACAGGCATTTCCCATATTTATTCCGTGTTTAATTTCTTCCCGAGTATCATTTATATTTGTTACTGTTGCTCCCAGATATTTGAATTTCTCCACTTCTTCAAAAGATAAATTTCCAATTTTTATATGAAATAATGAACATAGAATGTAATTTAGAAAATGTATATTGGGCAAGTAGGAGACAACAGAGTAAAATGACTGATTACTTCACTCCTCAGTAAAGAAGTTTGGTGAGTAATGAACAAACTGTTTTAATACACAATACTGTATTTATAATTGTACGTGTATTTTATTGTGTTCATGGTATGCTTAAAAGTGAATACATAAATCTAAAATAAATGTAATTATGTTTATTTTTTTCATTTTCCACCTCACTAGACTGATAATATGAATCTCGGTTACTACGACACTCGTTTATAACAACATAATTTTCAAGGTCCCTTGGATGCCGTTATAACCAAGTTCTACTGTATTTACAAGCAGGGACGATGCGTCAAAAAGGGCTAGAAAGACAACCCCACCAGATTTTTGAACATGAGAGTTTAGAATTTTCACATTACTTATATTTCAGGCAATTACTGTAATTTTTAGTAGGCATAATTGTTGTTGTTTAGTCAACTGTCCGAAGACAGGTTTGAACCTTGAAAGTAAAGTCCTGCGTTTGGTTACCTTAAGCCTTAATTTCTTTTCATTGATAACGTTTTTATGCATTAAGAATTACTACAAATTATTTTTTATTTTTGCCGAAGATATAAATAATCTTACTGTGTAAAATGCCATTTCATTGATATTATATATTAATTTCAGCCTTCTGGGTACAATACTTTCTGAGAAAAGTGCACAAATATCACAAAAATAAGAAAGTGTAGGAAAATGGTGTCGAAGTTTCCATATCATGAAATGTTAAATTTCTCAATTTTGGGAGCACTTTTCGCAGAAGTTACGAAAGATGCAAATGTAAGAAAAATAGGGCATATGTAACATACTTTTATATATAGAATCGACTACATAAATTTAAAATTCCACTGAGCGGTTAGCAAAAAAAAAAAAAAAAAAATTCATTGGTAACATTTTTTGCATTAAGAATTGCCACAATATTTTTGCTGAAGATAGGGCTAAAAGCTGACAATTAGAAGAAATAAAATCATATTATCATTTTACACATATTAAACTACCGAAAAACGATAAATATCAAAATTTATTTTTTTTTTTGTCAAAATTCGGTGAACAGACTCCCCTTAAGACTTCAAGCGATCCGCAGCAATGTATGTATGTATGTATGTATGTATGTATGTATGTATGAATGTATGTATGTATGTTTTTAACTTATGTATGTACAGTATGTATGTATGTATGTATGTATATATGTATGTTTGTAACTTATGTATGTATGTACAGTATGTATGTATGTAACTCATGTATGTGTGTATGTATGTACGTATTATGTATGTATGTGTGTATGTATGTATGTATGTATGTAACTTATGTATGTGTGTATGTATGTACAGTATGTATGTATTTTTTTTTTGGACAGCATGTTCCATTACAAGGTTAGTAATACTACATGCCTTGTTGATCATTCAATACAATTCTAAATTACTATTAGATAATCACTATTAGATAAATGTCACATATGGCTTCAATGTTCTTTGAGTGTGGTTCATAATTATCTAGTTCCTTCCCATTTATGTTTATACTTGATACACTGCTATATCGCTAGTATTACTGTATGTATGTATGTATGTATGTATGTATGTATGTATGTATGTATGTATGTATGTATGTATGTATGTATGTATGTATGTATGTAACTTATGTATGTGTGTATGTATGTATTATGTATGTATGTATGTATGTGTGTATGTATGTATGTATGTTTGTAACTTATTTATGTATGTATGTATAGGATGTACAGTATGTATGTATGTATGTATGTATGTATGTAACTTATGTATGTGTGTATGTATGTATTATGTATGTATGTATGTGTGTATGTATGTATGTATGTATGTATGTATGTATGTATGTGTGTATGTATGTATGTATGTAACTTATGTATGTGTGTATGTATGTATTATGTATGTATGTATGTGTGTATGTATGTATGTATGTATGTATGTATGTTTGTAACTTATTTATGTATGTATGTATAGGATGTACAGTATGTATGTATGTATGTATGTATGTATGTATGTATGTATGTATGTACAGTATGTATGTATTATGTATGTATGTGTGTATGTATGTATGTATGTATGTAACTTATGTATGTATGTGTGTATGTATGTATGTGTATGTATGTATGTTTGTAACTTATGTATGTATGTATAGTATGTACAGTATGTATGTATATATGTATGTAACTTATGTATGTATGTGTGTATGTATGTATGTATGTGTATATATGTATGTATGTATGTATGTATGTTTGTAACTTATGTGTGTATGTACAGTATGTATGTATGTATAGTATGTATGTACAGTATGTATGTATGTATGTATGTAACTTATGTATGTGTGTATGTATGTATGTATGTATGTATTATGTATGTGTGTATGTATGTATGTGTGTACAGTATGTATGTATATATGTATGTATGTATGTATGTATGTATGTATGTATGTATGTATGTATGTATATTCTCGACTGAAGTTTTTTCTATTGTCTCTCAAAATACATTTGAAGACAAAAAGGTTCTTTTGACAGCACATGACGTCATAGATGCAAATTTCATCGCTGTCTCTGCAGCAGGTATCCACGGTAACCGACTATTGAAGCTTTCCCCCTGGAGAATGGAGCACTCATTTTTTTAAATCCTGGATTCCTCTGCAATACTTTCTTCGGTTTTAATGTGTCGGCTTCACCACGGGTCCTGGTACAGTACTTGTTTCTGTAGAGGCGAGTCAATGACACCAATTGCATCTTTCAGTTGTAGCGACAAAGATTCCAAGTTTTGGAAGGTCATTGAGATGTGCCTTGAGAAAGGCAAGGGAGTCATAGATGTCACTGCTAAGTACATATTTTGGCTTAGGGACTGAAATAGTCTCTTCCCTGTCGAGAGTGTTCTTGCCTCTCCCTCCCTCCCTCCCCCTCTCCCTCTCTCTCGAAATGTATTGATATTTCTCTCAAAATAAAAAAAAAATCAATGTATAACGCAGTAAGTACAGGATAACGCTTATCAACAATGATTTAGCTACTAAGGTTTAATTTAGATTTTTTTAGTTTCAACAGAATTCACATATAGGCTACGACTCCTACAAACATGATTCGGAAAAGTATTTAAGAAATTAGGAGTTCAAAACAAGGAAAAAAAATAGGTAAAAACCTACAAACCCGGTCCTTACTGATAAGTCTAATTTTTCACACAACTAATTTTCTATAGCTAACAATCCTAAATCATTAAACCTTTCTTGAGTCGTTGTTCTCAAATATGTTTGAATTGGTTTGAGTTTTGAAAAGCTCCTTTCACCTGATGCTGCGCTCACAGGTACTGTGACAAAAATTCTCAAAGCTATGAACAGATCAAGAAATGATGACGTCAAGTTATTTTGTGCAATGTATGTCAAGATTTTTTTTAATGGATCAGTTTCTGAAACGCCATCTTTGCCATTGCACAAAGTTTTGAATGTTGTCAGCTCACTGAAGAGCTCAGGACCATCAACATATTTAAGAATTGCACTTACTTACTTACTTACTTACTTACTTACTTACTTACTTACTTACTTACTTACTTACTGGCTTTTAAGGAACCGGAGGTTCATTGCCGCCCTCACATAAGCCCGCCATTGGTCCCTATCCTGAGTTGCACTAACTTTATTAATTTGAAGGGAAACATCTAAATCAGAGCAACATTTTTTTTTTTAATTTCATCCTCTCTAAATTCTCTGAATGTACAAAGAAATTTAAATATACTATTATAATTTTTCAGATTTTCAAATGTTTCCTGAATGGAATTTAATGCAGTGCATCTACAACTTGTAGTACTTTTTAGTGAGAAATTGTCAGATGAACGGCCATGCAAGGTCGGAGATGAGTGTTAAGTCGTTTTCTGTTACTATAGGAACCGAGTCTCGAGAGAAAACAAATGAATAGTCGAGTGGCGCTAGTTGTTATCTCTATCCAGAGATTAGTTTTATAAGTGTAGACATATCATGACGTGGATCCTTATTGACCACAATCTGATAACGCGGTGGGAACTTTTCTGCAACAGGTTTCCTAGCAACTAATTCATTAATAATTTATTACACATTCATTACTTCCTATTTTATGCTGTGACTCAAGTGATAATATGTTTTATCTACAAATCAAAGACAGGACATCGATTCTCAACAGAAAAATTGAAATTAATCTTTCATTGAGACTATGTGTGTGTCCCTATCCATAGCACAGAATTTATCTTGTATTTTAATGTACCATCCTTTCTTATGAACAGGGAATCCCGCTAATTTTAAATGTCTAATTCTTATCCACAATTCCCACATTAAGGGGAGAGGATGGTATTTTTGGTGAAAAATGAGTAAATTAAAAAAAAATCTTTAAAATACTCTGTGATATGTATGGAATGCAAAGCATAACATTTTGTGCGTATTTGTGCCCTTATCGGATGTTGAGTCGCCATTTTTAAACTTCCTGCGTTATGGATTTTTAAATCATTCGCCCACTTTTATTGTTGTTTCCGGTAAATTAAATTAAAAAAAAATTTTCTTTAAAATACCCTTGACATGTGTGGAATGCATTGCATAACATTTTGTGGGTATTTGTGCCCTTATCGGATGTTGAGACGTCATTTTTAAACTTCCTGCGCTATGGATTTTTAAATCACACGCCCGCTTTTATCGGTTTCCAGTAACTTCATTATTTTTTTTGCTACATTGCCAGACAAAAATGGATATAATTTCTGAACTATTAAAGATACATGTATGAAATTTAGAACACACATTCTTTAAACTATTAGGAAACGTTTCTCTGTGACAGAATTGTGTTAATTGATCTCATTTTAAAAATACGTCCGTTTGTTTGCAAGAAAGGAAATCCGAAAGTTGTTATTTTATAAACGTAGGGACTAATATCAAAATTCTGTTACAAACAGTTTGTAGAACATGCTTTTGCAAATACATTGTAAAAAACTGTTTGAATCTATCTTTAAAAAACGGTTTAGGTATATTGGTTTTAGTAGAAACCTGCATTGGGTATTTTTTTTTTTTTCAAATTTGGGCCCCCAAATAATTTTTAAAATATTTTATTTGGTTGGGTTGCTACAGCTATGAGCTATCTACATACAAAAAATTAATATTTTACACCAAATAGGAAAAAAGATTTAAAAAATACCATCCTCTACCCTTAACTAGGATGAAAGGAACCAATAGGATCGATCATCGAAGCTAGATGGTGATGATGATGATGATGATGATGATGATGATGATGATGATGATGATGATGATGATGATGACGACGACGATATAATGAACATGCTTTTCCACATACCGAGTACGGGCACCAGTTCCGGAATCCTATGAAAATACTTGGATTTGATTTGAAATGGATCACCATTGTCTGTTTTTGATCTCAAATAAATATTCATGTATTCATAGTGTTCTACCCAAAGCAGGTCTTTCTCTGCAAACCAACATTCTCCAATCTTTCCTATTTTCCGCCTTCCTTTTAGCCTCCGCATACGATTCATTTATCTTAATGTTGTCTATCATGAGATATCTTCTTCTGCGCCAAACTTTTCTCTCGTTCACCATTCCTTCCAGTGTATCCTTCAGTAAGCAGTTTCTTCTTAACCAATTCCTTTTCCTCTCCCTGATCAGTTTCAGCATCATTCTTTCTTCACCCACTCTTTGCAATACAACTTCATTTCTTATTCTGTCTGTCCATTTCACTAGCTCCATTCTTCTCCATATCCACGTTTCAAATGCTTCTAGTCGTTTCTATTCACTTCGTAATAATGTCCATGTTTCTGGCCCCATACAATACCACACTCCACAGGAAGCACTTCACTAGTCACTTCCTTAATTATTTCTCCAGAGGTCCGTAGAAGATGTTCCTTTTCTATTAAAAGCTTCCGTTGTCATTGCTATCCTTCCTTTCACATCCTGGCAGCAGCTCATGTTACTGCTTATACAGTAGTACACCTCAAGTATCTGAAGCTGTCCACTTGCTCTACTGCCTTATTTAGAATTCTTTATTATTAGCTTCTTTATTATTAATGTTTTAATGAAAATATTACATTTCATATTCATTTCCGTTTATGTTAACGTATATATATTTGAATATGAACAAAAACCAATAGGTTGAGTGAAATCGTTATCTACATTTGGTATGCCCAAAACCATTTCTTGGGTTTAAAATCATGTATTTCCGTGAAAGTTTTCTTTTTTAATTCATTGTTATAGTCGCGACGCTGTTATTCCTGGCGTGACTCCTCCTCTTTGCTTACGTCTTAGGAAGTGAAGGATCTATAAAGTCTAGGGAGGTAGTATCGTTCGCCATTTTTCTTCTTTCGTTGCCGAACTACCAGACGAGGGATCTATTTGCCACACCGTTAAACATTATCATGTCGTAGCTCCTATGATAATAAATCAAACACACTGTAATTCAGCAAATAATTGAGCGGCAAATAACGTCCTCGTGTGCTTTCTGCGAACCCAACGAAAGAGCCAAAATGGCGGGCGATTATATCAAGTATTTATCGAGCCTTAGGAAATGCATCAGCGAATCACAAGACGGACACGTTTAAATGTACCCGACCGGCAACGTGATTGGCTGCCGGAAATTGGAGCGACGGGACTATAGCTCTCTAGCGTTTCTTAGTGCTTTCTTCTTTCCTAATTTAGCTCACAGATGCAGCTATTTGTCAACAATGTAACGTTGAAACGCATGTTCAGATTTTACCCTGCGACAGTCCTGATGTATGTTTATTTTTAAAAGTAGTTAATTAATAACCCGGCACATTCACAATCACACAAACTTCCAAACTCTAAGACACCCAGGGAACTTTTTTCTTCAAGGATAATTCTCTTAGAGCCGAGCCCGAGAATCAAACCTGGAACCCCCAGATCTGAAAGCTAACATGCTGACCATCAAACCAGGCAGTCTTGTAAGAACCTTGAAATACATTTTTGCAGCATTATAGCACGTTATAATTTTAATTGGTATAATAACAAAGTAAGGAAGAGGTCAGTTTAAATCCAATAAAAGAGGAGGAGATGTGAGTCATTTTACAGTCTATTGACCTAAGAGTACTGGCTCCTCTTCCTTCACAAAAAGTCACTAGTTTTGTGTAGGTAGCTATTTCTGTCGGAAGTCTCAGATTCTTGACTAAGCAGTCCAGGCTTTGCCCCACATAACACAGCTTTGTCGCAACCATGCTACACATAAAAATACAAACGCGATGACAAAATCGAATGTCTATGTCACGGTTTGATACGTCCAGGTGTACCATTGATCGAACGGCTAAACCGGTAGACGTCCGTCTTCCACGTCAAAAGTTCGGCTTCACATTCTGGTAAGTCACAATGGAATTTGTGATGAACAACACGGATCTAGTGATAAGAGTTTGGTTATATTCAAACCTTCTGCCTCTCAATATTAACAAAACAGCCGTTAAACACTTGGAATGCTATTCATAGACATTTCAAATTCTGGTAAGTCATATCAATCACTGGAACTGGTTTATGAATATGAAAAACGTTAGAATCATCCACAAAGCCCGGAATCTATGAATACGGCCCTTAAAACTCCGTTTCAAATTCTGGTAAGTCACAATGAGTTTGTTTTGTTTAGATTCAAATCTTCTGTCTCTCAATAAACACTTGAAGACTCCGATTCTAGATAAGAGTTTGTTTAGTTCAAATCTTCTGTCTCTCAATATTAACAAAACAGTCGTTAAACACTTGAAGACTCCGTTTCAAATTCTGGTAAGTCACAATGGAATTTGTGGTGAACAACACGGATCTAGTGATAAGAGTTTGTTTAGATTCAAATCTTCTGTCTCTCAATATTAACAAAACAGTCGTTAAACACTTGAAGACTCCGTTTCAAATTCTGGTAAGTCACAATGGAATTTGTGGTGAACAACACGGATCTAGTGATAAGAGTTTGTTTAGATTCAAATCTTCTGTCTCTCAATATTAACAAAACAGTCGTTAAACACTTGAAGACTCCGTTTCAAATTCTGGTAAGTCACAATGGAATTTGTGGTGAACAACAACACGGATCTAGTGATAAGAGTTTGTTTAGATTCAAATCTTCTGTCTCTCAATATTAACAAAACAGTCGTTAAACACTTGAAGACTCCGTTTCAAATTCTGGTAAGTCACAATGGAGTTTGTGATGAACAACAACACGGATCTAGTGATAAGAGTTTGTTTAGATTCAAAGCTTCTGTCTCTCAATATTAACAAAACAGTCGTTAAACACTTGAAGACTCCGTTTCAAATTCTGGTAAGTCACAATGGAATTTGTGGTGAACAACACGGATCTACTGATAAGAGTTTGTTTAAATTCAAATCTTCTGTCTCTCAATATTAACAAAACAGTCGTTAAACACTTGAAGACTCCGTTTCAAATTCTGGTAAGTCACAATGGAATTTGTGATGAACAACAACACGGATCTAGTGATAAGAGTTTGTTTAGATTCAAAGCTTCTGTCTCTCAATATTAACAAAACAGTCGTTAAACACTTGAAGACTCCGTTTCAAATTCTGGTAAGTCACAATGGAATTTGTGGTGAACAACACGGATCTAGTGATAAGAGTTTGTTTAGATTCAAATCTTCTGTCTCTCAATATTAACAAAACAGTCGTTAAACACTTGAAGACTCCGTTTCAAATTCTGGTAAGTCACAATGGAATTTGTGGTGAACAACACGGATCTAGTGATAAGAGTTTGTTTAGATTCAAACCTTCTGCCTCTCAATATTAACAAAACAGTCGTTAAACACTTGAAGACTCCGTTTCAAATTCTGGTAAGTCACAATGGAATTTGTGGTGAACAACAACACGGATCTAGTGATAAGAGTTTGGTTAGATTCAAAGCTTCTGTCTCTCAATATTAACAAAACAGTAGTTAAACACTTGAAGACTCCGTTTCAAATTCTGGTAAGTCACAGTGGAATTTGTGGTGAACAACACGGATCTAGTGATAATAGTTTGGTTAGATTCAAACCTTCTGCCTCTCAATATTAACAAAACAGTCGTTAAACACTAAGACTTTTCAAATTCTGGTAAGTCACAATGGAATTTGTGGTGAACAACACGGATCTAGTGATAAGAGTTTGTTTAGATTCAAATCTTCTGCCTCTCAATATTAACAAAACGGCCGTTAAATCTTTAATTAAACAGGACTTTCCCCAAGTGAAAATAATTTCAAAACAACTTTAAATACTGAAAACTGTTCAAATGTTAATCCTTGCTTGTGTTCTAAAATTCTTACATATATACATACAGGTGATAGTGAGAGGGCGAAATAAATTCCAGGATTTGCCTAAAAGTTGAAAAAAAATCCTGGAAGAACCCAAACAGGAATCAGCTCAAGCTGGTACCGAACTAACGCCTGAAAGCGGTCTCGATGCACGAATCCCGTCCCGCTACTCAGAGACCATGTTGATGGCTTACTGTACCATACAGATATTTTTACCAGAGAAAGGAAGATCATACTTTCAAATTTTATTGGTATTTTATATAGAATACATAAGTTATTTATTTTCATCAACTTATTTACAGTAATGTGGCCCAAAGGAAGGAAGCGTATGGAATGGAATTTTCAGGAGGGGGACACTAGGCCTATTGCCCAGCACTGCGACCTTTTACGATCTATTGCGCTAACCCTCAAGCTAGGCGCATTCCCAAACTCACACCGGCTGACTACAATAAAGGCTGGTTCACAATAAACCGGAAACGAGAATCGGAACGAAAACGAAAACGGTAAAATTGTTAAAATGTATACATTTAAACGTGAGCATTCACAATTAACGAAAAGCTTGCAGGAGCCCGAGATCGGAAACGGAGAGTTGGCCGAGTTTCAACTTTGGCGTTCACGTTTCCGATCACAGCCCACTAGATTCATTTATTGCCATCTAAGAGCTATTTTGTCGTCGTATATTTTGTAGCAAGAAGACCGTGACATAACCTATGCATTATTTTGTTCTATGCTGTGCATCATGGAGCAAGTTTTATTTGATGAGATTCTAATATTGAGTGTTGAGGAAAATCCTCACGTTTACGATAAACGGCTCGCCTCGTATAAAGATGAGAAAATGAAGGAGAATACGTGGCTTTCAATAGCTGCATTTTTGAACACCGATCGGAAGCGAATCATATTTTATTACTGTATTGGTTGTATTACACACTACATATTCACGCTTCAATTCAATAACTACTGTTGTGTTCATTTTTGTTCTATTACAAATGTTTCTTCTCTAATTATTTTACGTTATGGTAGACTTAAAATAGGTTGTGATAATAAAGATACATGGGCATATTTGTAGTACCGTACGTAATGAAATGTTTCAGTTGAAATTTCGAAGTTGGTTAACCTGTGTTTATGTTGGCTGCCTTGTACTCATGAGAGAACAACATTGGTCAATTATACACAAATAACATCAGAATGCGTAATATCGACATTACATATCGTTATTGACATACATATCGATATGCATAGTTGTCTACGTTCTCGGTTTATTGTGAATCAAAAAGTTTCATATTCACGACCTCTGCTTCTCGTTTTCATTCTGGTTCTCGTTCCCGGTTTATTGTGAATAAAAAATTTTCATATTCACGTCCTCTGTTTCTCGTTTTCATTCTGGTTCTCGTTCCCGGTTTATTGTGAATAAAAAATTTTCATATTCACGTCCTCTGCTTCTCGTTTTCATTCTGGTTCTCGTTCCCGGTTTATTGTGAATAAAAAATTTTCATATTCACGTCCTCTGTTTCTCGTTTTCATTCTGGTTCTCGTTCCCGGTTTATTGTGAATAAAAAATTTTCATATTCACGTCCTCTGTTTCTCGTTTTCATTCTGGTACTCGTTCCCGGTTTATTGTGAATAAAAAATTTTCATATTCACGTCCTCTGCTTCTCGTTTTCATTCTGGTTCTCGTTCCCGGTTTATTGTGAACTAGCCTTAAGGTTCACTGCGTAACAACGTTTCGAGCAGGCAACCCCCCTCGTCTCTAGGCCATCCCCCTCCATGCGTCGCCGTGCGAGATTATTCGAACTCGCGACCGGGGCCTCCCATACAGAGCTAAACCTTGCTCCTTAATCATTACGTACCTCATTGTCCGCTAATTTATAAACACTTGACCGAAAGTATAATCTACAACTAAGTTCTCGTACAGATAATTAGATATCACACGTCAATACAGCGAATAGAAACGTCAAGGTTATCACTAGGCCCGGATTTCTACAGGGACATCATTTTATTTTTACTTCAATTTTTATTGTACCTGAGATTTTGAATGTACTTCACTTCCACCCCTTCCACTAATGAAGTTCCAACTGTCCTCCAGACAGAATCAAAGCCGCATATATAAACAGCACTGAGTTATTGAGTATAGTACGTTCCAGAAATATGTTCGCGTTTTCCAGTGACGAAAGAGCTTTCAATATTGAATCATATTTTCGCACAGGTACTGTCCGTTTGCCTACGTCGCATCCCGATATCCCCCATCTGCTTCTACACGCCCCTCTGTAAAAGCTGGGCTGTTTTAGCTCTTTTCTGAAAACATTAAGTTCTGTTAGGAATTGCACGTTTACTGTTTAAAATAACTTAAATAAAAGGGCCTCGTTAAGTAATTAACTTTCACGTGATTTCCCCCCCTTTCTACGATCCTGCGGCATAACCACTTGGACGGACAGTAGATAGCATGTCTGAGTAATTTTATCTGTGCGGGTCGGGCAGAAGTGAAGATTGAATTTACAGTACGTAAGGTACTCTTTTATAGAGTAGGTACAGAATTATTTCAACATGAGTTACTAGTACGAAGGAAGAAACTGGCAATTGGAATTAGATGCAATAGTCTATAGTGCGATAATATGCACAAAAGAACTGAAGCCTGTATCGAAATGAACGGCCACCATATTCAAATATGTGTTTAAATATCCATATTATGATTATTTTTCAATTTAACTTCATTCTCTAAATTGTACGCTAATGTGCTGTAGACAGTATAATATACACTGCATGATGAATACGTTCGCATGGACAGCTCAGTTCGTGAGTAAAAACACTTATTGTTAATACAGTACTGCATTTTGATTAAACAAAACCTAATGAAAATTATCGAACTCAAAATCGCGATATTTCCTAGTTTACATAAATGGATGAAGTACTTTTCTTCCCTACTATAGCTAGTCAATTGATCTGTTTGTGTTTTACGCCAGTATCATCGAACTCCAGCCGTGGAAGAGGGTAGCGAACGGTGTTTCCGGTTCTCTATAGGTATAGCCAGGTTAATATTAAAAATGTTAGTAAAAATAAAATGATGTCCCTGTATAACCTAAAATGTGTAGTAATACGCTATGGCCGTAAAGTCACGATGTGATTTTAAATGAATTTACACTGTGTGCCAAATATCACAGTGGGACTTCAAAAGATTATATCTATTATAGACCTACACACCTGTATAATGTTCCTTATTTTTGTAAACACACTTCGTAAAATGATTTATAAGTTTGTTATTCTTCTTTCTGACATCCCTGTAAATATTCTGTGATTAGTTCATATATAGGTTTGATTCAATCTGTCATTCAATATGTTATAATCGGCTGGGGAGGAACAACAAAATTTACACTTTCCTTGTAAAACGGATAATTAAATTTGCTTAAAGAAGTCAATTGATTATCTAACAAATTTGATTTATTCGAGTTTTAATGTTTTTCAAATTGAATAGACAGCCTACATAAAATAAAATTACAAACCATTTTCCAAATTTGAAATATTTTAAAATTGAAGATTTTAAAATAGAAATTTATAAAATTATTCATGATATATAATATTAACAAATGTGTGTATTTCTTAGCTTTAATTTCTGTCAACTATATTCATGTTTTTATTGAATATCACTGGCTTCTCTCTGATTGTCAATTTATATTAAATGTGTTTTTTCTCTCTTTTTCTCTTTCTTCTTTTTTGTATTATTTATTGGTTTGAATAAAGTTGCTTACTGTATTTAATAAACTGTCCTTGTAAAATTTATGTTATATTATTGGCTAAGACCACACCGTACACGAGCCTGACTCTTACGGTAGTGGCTAGAAATATTTTTGTTTTATAATTTTAATTTGTACTCACTAGCTAGCTAGCTAGTTAAATAAATTAAATTAATTAATTAATTAAATATACATTTTAAAAATATTATCATAAAATTCGTCAAAAAATAAAGAAGAACCGCATGTTTATCCTACCAGAATAAATTTGACCTTTCCTTTACATGAACCTACAACCACTGGACTAAATCACAGCCAGAGTGACGGGCCTAGGTTATAAAATTCCATATTGACAATATCATATTTTCTCTATTACTCCGCGCACTTTTTTTTTTTTTCGAAATATACAAGTAAAAAATACGGGTGAGCGGCTTATTCGAAATTAAGTTGGCAACATTGCCTGATTTTTCTCCCGCACAACTCCTAAGGTGATTTAGATGTTAAGAAAAAAGCATTGAGCATATGGGGCTATTCATCAAATGACCAGTTTCCATAGCAACGCCTACCTACCACAGAGATTCTATATTGTACTAGGCAAGGCCCATAAAACCAATGCTTTTTTCTCAACGTGGAATGGTTTATAGCGCATGGTATTATCTTTCTGCTCGGGTATTTTAGTTATTAACATTGTTAAATGACGAAAGCATGGAAGAATGAAGAAGTTAATAGTGATCACCATATCATCATCCTATGGTGCTTCGGTTCGTTTTCGGACTATGACCTCCCCAGTTAATAGTGATAGCAGGTATTTACTATCTATAATAAACTACGTAGCCTTTATCATACAAAACAAAGGCACGGTGGTTAATTTACTATTAATGTTGCAGGATATTATGCAAACGCTCGGCTAAGCAAGACAACTGACATGCGAGCAGTGCGTGCGCATAGGATGAGTTTGAAATGCGTCCTGTTCCAAGATATTTATTGTTAACTGACTGATCTGTATTTATATTTAATTCTTTTTAATTTGTCGTAAATACATTTGTTGAAATTTATATTTTTATTTACAGTACATATATATACAGTACATATCTATCTATCTATCTATCTATCTATCTATCTATCTATCTATCTATCTATCTATCTATCTATCTATCTATCTATCTATCTATCTATCTATCTATCTATCTATCTATCTATCTATCTATCTATCTATCTATCTATCTATCTATCTATCTATCTATCTATCTATCTATCTATCTATCTATCTATCTATCTATCTATCTATCTATCTATCTATCTATCTATCTATCTATCTATCTACCTACCTACCTACTACCTACTACTACCTACCTACCTATCTATCTATCTATCTATCTATCTATCTATCTATCTATCTATCTATCTATCTATCTATCTATCTATCTATCTATCTATCTATCTATCTATCTATCTATCTATCTATCTATTTATTTATTTTGCCTTTCAAAAGTGGGGTGCGCGGTTTAATCGAGGACCCGGGGTATTCGAGAAAATACGATAAATCCAGACCTAGGTAATTTCAATTAACAATAAAATATAAGCAAATTGTTCATCTTTTTTTTCTTTTTCTTATTGTCGATGTATTTATTCATTCAAATTTACGACCTCGCACTCAAGGGGTTCCTTGTTAGATTGCATTCTAGTGCAACATTGTCATTTATAAGAACTGACCACGAATACCAGCTTGCTCAGACAGCTGTGCGCTGTGTTTGTTCTGCCAGGCATCAGCCTTTAAATGTTTGTTTTTTCCGTGCCTATAATAGTACATTAGGCCTATGCAACGAGCTATATTGGTAGTAATTAAACCACGAGTATGTTTATGAAACGAGCTAAGCGATTTCTAATTTTTATACGAGCGTCTTAATCTTATGGTCAAGTTTCATACGACTTTTTATGCTCGACCATATTTCTAACTTGAAATTATTCATATATTCATGTTATTCTTATCTGACTGGGGAGCGGAACTGACCTTGTGCAATACCTCGTAAATTGTGAGATGTGCGCAGACGCGAAAGTATTGATTTTTTCCGAGAAACAAATGTCGACATTGACCTTGATATAATCTATAAACATTAATCTTGATATAAGCTATCTATTGAATTACTATCTATCTTTTAAGGATCCTTCATCTGTCATAAGCCCGCCATTGGTCCCTATCCTGAGCAAAATTAATCCATCTCTCTCTTCTATCCCATCTATCCCTCAAATCCATTTAATATTATCTTCCCATCTATCTATCCCTAAAGGTCTTTTTCCTTCCGGCCTCTCAACTAACATCTATATTTCTGGATTCTATGCCCCTTGAAATTGAATTAGGCATTGAAAAACGAGATGACAAATTGAATTTATTTGAATATTATTTACGATTAATGCTAATTATTATAGTAACAGAACATAACCTTCTGCGACAGTATTGGATTTCCAACCTCCGTGACGTTTCTATTGTCTATTGCATATCTAATCTATGCGCTTCCATATTGCTACAATGGTGTTTTCTGATTGGTGGAACACCTGAACTTTAATGAATAGGTGTACTTTCTATCCATTAAAGGGCTGCTACCAGGTTATAATTACTACATTTCGGCATGGACGAGCATAAAATATATTATCGCACCTTCTGTAGCTACGCCTTAAAGCATATCCAGTTTTATGATAAACTCCACGGCAGACTGTTAAGCTTTCAGTTTCAAGCCATCACATTCCATCAGTTCTCATCACCACGTTGTACCAATATGATTCTATATGCATTCTTTAAGAGTGGATAAAGAACTAAGGAAGAGACTAGTGAAGTGCTTTGTGTGGAATATGGCATTGTATGAAGCAGAAACATGGACATTACGACGAACTGAAGAGAAACGAATGGAAGCATTTGAAATGTGGATATGGAGAACAATGGAACATGTGAAATGGACAGACAGAAAAAGAAATGAAGATGTGTTGGAAAGAGTGGATGAGGAAAGAATGATGCTGAAACTGATCAGGAAGAGAAAAGGGAATTGATTGGATCACTGGCTGGGAAGAAACTGCCTACTGAAGAATGCACTGAAAGGAATGGTAGAACGGGAGAATAGTTCAGGGCAGAAGAAGATATATATTCTTTTTATTTTATTTTAATAGGTTATTTTATGGGAAAACACGGACATTTTACTTGAAGCAAGTAAAGCGATTGGTTTGGAGGTAAATTCCGAAAAGACAAATTATATGATTATGTTTCGTGACCAGAATATTGTACGAAATGGAAACATAAAAATTGGAGATTTATTCTTCGAAGAGGTGGAAAAGCTCAAATATCTTAGAGCAACAGTAACAAATATAAATGACACTCGGGAGGAAATTAGACACAGAATAAGTATGGGAAATGCCTGTTATTATTCGGTTGAGAAGCTTTTGTCATCTATTTTTCAAAAAATCTGATTAGAATTTATATAACAGTTATATTATTTATTCTGTATTTGTGAAACTTGGACTCTCACTTTGAGAGAGGAACAGAGATTAACGATGTTCGAGAAAAAGGTTCTTAGGAAAATATTTGGGGTTAAGAGGGATGAAGTTACGGGAGAATGGAGAAAGTTACACAACACAGAACTGCACGCATTGTTTTCTTCACCTGACATAATTAGGAACATTAAATCCAGACGTTTGAAATGAGCAGGGCATGTAGCACGTATGGGCGAATCCAGAAATGCATATAGAGTGTTAGTTGGGAGACCGGATGGATAAAGACCTTTGGGGAGGCCGAGACGTAGGTAGGAGGATAATATTAAAATGGATTTGAGGGAGGTGGGATATGATGATGGAGATTGGATTAATCTTGCACAGGATAAGGACCGATGGCGGGCTTATGTGAGGGTGACAATGAACCTGCGAGTTCCTTAAAAGCCATTTGTAAGTAAGTAAGGTTATTTTATGACGCTTTATCGACATCTTAGGCTATTATCTTCTGAATGAGATAAAGATGATAATGCCGGTGAAATGAGTCCGGGGTCGAGTACCGATATTTACCCAGCAGTTGCTCATATTGAGTTGAGGAAAAACCTCGGAGAAAACCTCAACCAGGCAACTTGCCCCAACCGGGAATCGAACCCGGGCCACCTGGTTTCGCGGCCAGAAGCGCTAACCGTTATTCCACAGGTGTGGACTACAGAAGAGTATAATCTCAAAACTCTCTCAGTTCATTTGGCCATTTTTATGATTTATATATATATAAAGCCGTACCCGTGCGCTCCGCTGCACCTGTTAGAAATAAATATAAACTAATTACATAATTAAAATAGGACGTTTGATCCAGGGAACATTCGTGTTTCATAGAACTATAAATCGTTTAATATGTTGCTTAATTTAAATTGTATTTAAATAATTAAAATGCGGTCATTTTGGTCCAGAGAGAAATCATTTGAAGCAATGACAATTCCTTTAACATGTTTTTTAATTGTTATTACATGTAACCATAGTTTAATGAAGATTGACATATTATTTAGTTTTAATGTGTATACTTTATATTTCTTGCTATATGTTTCAGAAGTTACTTTAATAACATTGTAGAATTATGTCCATCTAGAGAAACTACACTTTCCAATGGTGAAATAATAATTAAACAATTAATTAGCTTCCGATATTACTTCATACAAACACAGATCTCTTAGGTTATTTTTAATAGCTTTCGATTGTTGTTGTCCAAGGCCCCTTACAGATGAAGTCATTTGTTTTTATTTCAGTACAGAACCTTACAGGCAGGGTTTGGAATTGAACGGGTTACATCAGCTTCTTGTCTATGCATATGACGTGAATATGTTAGGAGAAATTACACAAACGGTTAGGGAAAACACGGAAATTTTACTTGAAGCAAGTAAAGCGATCGGTTTGGAAGTAAGTCCCGAAAAGACAAAGTATATGATTATGTCTCGTGACCAGAATATTGTATGAAAAGGAAATATAAAAATTGGAGATTTATCCTTCGAAGAGGTGGAAAAATTCAAATATCTTGGAGCAACAGTAACAAATATAAATGATACTCGGGAGGAAATTAAACGCAGAATAAATATGGGAAATGCGTGTTATTATTCGGTTGAGAAGCTCTTATCATCCAGTCTGCTGTCCAAAAATCTGAAAGTTAGAATTTATAAAACAGTTATATTACCGGTTGTTCTGTATGGTTGTGAAACTTGGACTCTCACTCTGAGAGAGGAACATAGGTTAAGGGTGTTTGAGAATAAGGTGCTTAGGAAAATATTTGGGGCTAAGCGGGATGAAGTTACAGGAGAATGGAGGAAGTTACACAACACAGAACTGCACGCATTGTATTCTTCACCTGACATAATTAGGAACTTAAAATCCAGACGTTTGAGATGGGAGGACATGTAGCACGTATGGGCGAATCCAGAAATGCATATAGAGTGTTAGTTGGGAGACCGGAGGGAAAAAGACCTTTAGGGAGACCGAGACGTAGATGGGAGGATAATATTAAAATGGATTTGAGGGAGGTGGGGTTGATGATAGAGACTGGATTAATCTTGCAAGGATAGGGACCGATGGCGGGCTTATGTGAGGGCGGCAATGAACCTTCGAAAAGCCATTTGTAAGTAAGTAAGTAACAGAACCTTACATGGCGTTGTTATTGTAATTTTAAAACTCATTTATCTCATTAAATATCTGTCCTATCAAAATATTGTATAGAGTAAAACTTATCGAAAATTATTTTTAAAGAAACATTTGTTGTGTAATATTTTTCACGAAAAACAATAAGTGAGATATTTCGATTTATTTAATTCAGGCCCTCTTATAACCTTTTTTAAATAAAGTATTTTGAATGTCATATAGCCTAAAATCTAAGTTACATCGAACTTAATTTATATTCCAATTTTCGTATAAATCGGTTCAGTCATTATCGCGTGAAAAGGTAACAAACATCCAGACAGACAGACAGACGTACATACAAACAAAAATTTCAAAAAAAGCGATTTTCGGTTTCAGGGCGGTTAATTATACATGTTAACACCAATTACTTTTGGAAAATCGAAAATTACCAGAAACATTTTGGCTACAGATTTATTATTAGTATAGATTATGTTTGAGCCCTCAATCATTATATTTTAAGCATGTTTCTTTTCAAAACAAGGCCAAACCTAGTCTAAAAGTTTGTGTTATTGTACACGTCACTTGAAAACTCGCTCAGTCTGTAGAATGGTGGATACAAAAACTAGCCCAGTTCTTTCATAAAAATGGACTTAACGCGTTTTGGGATCACGCTCTATATTAAAAGAATTTACCAGTGTCAATTTTCTTTACCAATGCATTTGACTGTGGAATGGATCCTTTTCCTGAAATGCCATTACTTTTCTTGTCTTAGCTGATATTTCCATGTTGAAATGTATTGCTATAACACTGATGTGATACATTGTACATTGTAACTCATCTTCACTTTTATATCTTTCAGATAATTAGCTATAACTTAACTGATTGCGCAGAATTCCAGTGCATACAGATTACTAGAGATATGGATCTTAAAACACTTACAAAATCAATTGATAACGGTTATAATATTTAATAAATTGCAACAATAAATGTTGAAAGATAAGGCCTAATTCTTAATACACTCTCTCTTCCTTCCTCTACCTTTCTGGCTTTATCTCTGTCTGTCCGCCTGACCCAGACTCCTGTCGTAATCTGCGTCATGATAACGTGCTAGGGATCGGATAATACCCTGTACTGTATTGACAGCCCGTTCTTTATCACACTGATGAGATAAGCGTGGCGCTGATATGGAGGATTGGCGGGATAACAACAAGGATACCGGCTCTTTCCCATACTAATCGTCTTCTGCCGTTTCATTCAACATTGCTAACCGTAGCAATGTATTATAACGTGGGGCGTTTTCTGCATATCTCTTATGGGAGAACAGTTGAATCGATACATCTTCCAGTACATTCGTTAGTTAAGGGGCTTTATTTGTTCATTCACGGCGTAGGTTACCCTGATGATAAAAACATTGATCAAATGGAATGCGCAGCCTATGTTTGTGTTGGCGGATCCATTCTCATTTGTGTCTGTTTCACCCCATTAGATTTTTACCTTTGAGGTCACTTGAAGGCTGTCGTTTTCCGGTTGTCCTGTGTCTTGGCCACCCAGATCACCCGACTTCACCCCATTAGATTTGTATCTTTGGGATCACTCGAAGGCTGTCGTCTATGCAACACCAGTGAATGATGCAGAGGACCTATTGCAACGTGTTGAAAATGCATGCCAATTGATCTGTGTTGACAACATGGTGTTTAAGCGAACTGGCCAGTCGTGTGTACGTCATGCTCAGGCATGTGTAAACAATGGAGGGGGACATATTGAGCACCTTTTGTAAACGTTAAATTATAAGTTTCCAAACATGTGCTTGTGACACAACAAAAAAAGAAGAAATACAAAATATGACCATTTCTCCAATAAATAAGCGTATTCCGTCAAATTTTCATTTATGCTAAGGAATTGTTCTTATTTTTGATCCAGGAGCACGCTCACGCGTTTTCCCAACATACAGTACTTATGACTCAGCCTGTATATAAACATGTTCATTGTTGGCCATATTATGACTAAGAATGTGACGTCGCGCCGTAGCCTGTCTTTCTCGTTAGCCACGTTGCATACATTGATCCTTCGTCTGTCGATCGTCGTTTACTTCATTGGAATATGTCGTGTAGTTTAGAAATTATAGGCGCGGCAAAACTCGCCTCAAAATGTGTAGGTCGACTTTTTCGGATGACATCCTAATACTGGATTGAACTTGTAGACGTATTCACACACAAAAAAAAATAATGAAAACTTATAGATTTAGGGGCAATATGGTAAATACACGTTGAAATAATTAAATACATATAATAGTACATTATGCAACGAGCCTATAATGGCAGTAATTAAGACACGAGTATGTTTGTTTATGAAAAGACCGCAAGGGAGTTTCATAATTTTAATACGAGCGTCTTAATTACCGTTATAGGCAAGTTTCATACGACTTTGTATGCTCGACCATATTTCTAACTTGAAATTATTCATAACTTTTCATGTTATGGTTATGTAAGTGACAAACGGAACTGATCTGAATTGTGAGATGTGCGCAGACGCTAAAGTATTGATTTTTTCCGAGGCACGAATGTCATTGGCCATGATATAACATAGAGAACATTAGTCTTGATATAACCTGGAAATTGATTTAGAATTGAAAAACGAGATGACAAATTGAATTTATTTGAATATTATTTACAATTAACGCTAATTATTATAGTAACAGAACATAACCTTCTGCGACAGTATTGGATTTCCAGCCTCCGTGACTTTCGCTAATTGTCTTTCGATTGCATATCCGAGAATAATCGATACTGGCGGGTTTATAACGGTACAAAGCTGATTTGTCATTGGCTGAACAACTGAATTATAATGAATAGGTGTACTTTAATGAGGTGCATTAAAGGGCTACTACCAGTTGTATAATTACTACATTTCGGTATGGTCGAGCATAAATCATTTTAAGTAACAGATCACATTGCCTATGGGAAAATTCGTCATTTCCAACTGCTTATGAATTCAGAGCATGTTTTTCCTCTCGGGGCAAAGGAAAGACTGGGTAGAGCATTAAATTTGGTGTTGAAATTATTAAGGAAATGCAGGGTTCTGTAGCGAGTGGGACATCCGGTATATTAACCTTCCATTTTCAAAGCTCGACTCGTTAGGAGTCGGAAGGAACGAAGTTGCTCGGGCAGTTGTATAAAAAAACTGGAGTCAGGGGCGGTGACATATCCCGCACCTGTTCTTCATCTTATGACAAATATCCCCCTCCCCAATAATCCGCCAATAGAACTGACACAATACATAGACGACGTCGCCCCTACTGGGCCACCCACCCCAGATTCCCCTCCACTAGAAAATTAGGCTACTAAACGCAACACTCTGCAATATCTAAATTTGACCAATAAGCGACGAATTACAGTCAATGCGTATAAAAAACAGAAATGCGTCTTCCGCACAAAAACTCTAAACCTGAGTCTATTCCTCCACTTACACAAATCTCATTGGTTCCATTCTTATGCAGACACCCCTTCGTCTTCACACACACACACACACACACACACACACACACACACACACACACACACACACACACCCAATCACAATTCAAAACCCGCGAAAAAAAAAATCTTCACTAAATTGTCCACCTACCAATATTCACCTCGAACAACACAGATTCCAGAGCAATGGTTCGATTCTCATACATATGCCCTTTCGTTTTCCTCAGGACCCAATCAAAACTCAAAGCTCAAAAAGAATTCTCCACCAAATTGTTCAAAATAATCCCTGAAATCGCAATATATCGAAAGCCAGTAAGGAAGTTATCCACCCACCAAATTCATTCGAACAACACAGATTCACGTAGAGTGTCAGCTAGTGGGGAAAAGTTCGAGTCTTTGCCCATTACCAGAAACAATACAGTTTGCTCCCTATACAGAGCAATGGTTCGATTCTTACAGCCCTTCGTTTTCACAAACCCCTCCTATGACCCAATCAAAACTCAAAGCCCGTAAAAAAAGAATTCTCCACCAAATTCTTCACCTACCAATAGTCACCAGAAACAATACAGTTTGCTCCACCTATACAGAGAGCAATGGTTCGATTCTTATGAATACAGCCCTTCGTCTTCCCCACACAAACCCCTCCTATGGCCCAATCAAAACTCAAAGCCCGTGAAAAAAAGAATTCTCCACCAAATTGTTCACCTGCCAATAGTCACCAGAAACAATACAGTTTGCTCCAACTATACAGAGCAATGGTTCGAGTCTTATGAACACACCCCTTCGTCTTCCTCACACAAACCCCTCCCATGGCCAAATCAAAACTCAAAGCCCGCGAAAAAAAGAATTCTCCACCAAATTGTTCACCTACCAATAGTCACCAGAAACAATACAGTTTGCTCCACCTATATAGAGAGCTATGGTTCGATTCTTATGAATAGAGCCCTTCGTTTTCCTCGCACAAACCCCTCCTACGACCCAATCAAAACTCAAAGCCCGTAAAAAAGAATTCTCCACCAAATTGTTCACCTACCAATAGTCACCAGAAACAATACAGTTTGCTCCACCTATACAGAGCAATGGTTCGATTCTTATGAATACAGCCCTTCGTCTTCCTCACACAAACTCCTCCCACGACCCAATCAAAACTCAAAGCCCCGAAAAAAGAATTCTACGCCAAATTGTTCACCTTCCAATAGTCACCAGAAACAATAGTTTGCTCCACCTATACAGAGCAATGGTTCGATTCTTATGAATACAGCCCTTCGTTTTCCTCACACAAACTCCTCCCACGACCCAATCAAAACTCAAAGCCCGTAAAAAAATAATTCTCCACCAAATTGTTCACCTACCAATAGTCACCAGAAACAATACAGTTTGCTCCAAATATACAGTGCAATGGTTCGATTCTTATGAACACACCCCTTCCTTTTCCTCACACAAATCCCTCTCACGACCCAATCAAAACTCAAAGCCCGTGAAAAAAGAATTCTCCACCAAATTGTTCACCTACCAATAGTCACCAGAAACAATACAGTTTGCTCCACCTATACAGAGCAATGGTTCGATTCTTATGAATACAGCCCTTCGTTTTCCTCACACAAACCCCTCCTACGACCCAATCAAAACTCAAAGCCCGTGAAAAAGAATTCTCCACCAAGTTGTTCACCTACCAATAGTCACCAGAAACAATACAGTTTGCTCCACCTATACAGAGCAATGGTTCGATTCTTATGAATACAGCCCTTCGTTTTCCTCACACAAAACCCTCCCACGACCCAATTAAAACTCAAAGCTCGCGAAAAAATAATTCTCCACCAAATTTTTCACCTACCAATAGTCAGCAGGAACAACACAGTTTCCCCCATCTATACAGAGCAATGGTTCGATATCTTCCTCGTAGGAACCCCTCCTATGAACGAATCAAAATTCAGAGCCCGCGAAAGAGGGATCATCCACACAATGGTCCACTCGCATTACTCGATTGATTGATTGATTGATTGATTGATTGATTGATCGATCGATCGATCGATTGATTGATTGATTGATTGATTGATTGATTGATTGATTGATTGATTGATTGATCCGGGATGGATCATTGCACGTAGACCGTTTAGATCAATTGTACGCAACATAGCCTATGCGTTGATTAAGACCGACGGATGGCCCGGATGGCATTCGTGAATCTGACGCTGACAGACGGGTCATCCTTCCTCGCCCCTGCAGATGAGGTAGCATCCTCTACTGACGAGCCCGATTTCCCTGAATGCCTCCCTAACAGCTTGCTTCAAATCTTCAATTGTCTGGTATCGATGTTTCGAGACATGCTGCTTAATTATTCCCCACAGAGAAATCACATCGCCCTTGCGGAAAATTTCACACAGGACATGGCGATGCATCATTTTGTGCCGCGACAATGATGGTGCCATACTGATGTTCTGGATCACTAAACAAGCTGGAACGTAAAGTATCAACCATTGTCACACATCTGCTATGACATGTTCAAAATGGATGCACATCAACATACAAACAAGGAGGGGGGGGGGACAAGACTTTCGGACCTTAGTGTACTATAGTAATGAAAACAATGTCATCTGGAAGAAAATGTGTTTTATTCACTTTCCACAATATTTTATTTTATAACTTACAGTCCACACCTGTGGAGTAACGGTCAGCGCGTCTGGCTGCGAAACCAGGTCGCCCGGGCTCGAATCCTGGTCGGGGCAAGTTACCTGGTTGAGGTTTTTTCCGGGGTTTTCCCGTTTTCCCTCAACCCAATACGAGCAAATGCTGGGTAACTTTCGGTGCTGCACCCCGGACTCATTTCACCGGCATTATCACCTTCATATCATTCAGACGCTAAATAACCTAGATGTTGATACAGCGTCGTAAAATAACCCAATAAAATAAAAAGAAAATATAACTTACATACTCCTGTGAAGGAAAAATATGGCCAAAGAAGAAATGTATTTCAAATTAAGATATTCCTTGCGGTAATAACAGATGTGCTCATAATAAATTAACAGCAAATTACACTGAACTTTCATAAACAAGAAGAAAATGAGTAGTTTTTTTTTTTTTTTAATTCTGCTTTTAAATTGTGATAATGAACAGAAGAAAGCTAGTAATCTAAGATTAGAGTGAATTTTCCCTTTGAAAAGTCCTCTTCAAATTACTTTTAACTTAACTGATAATTACTAGTGACAAAGGGGTATTAAAATTCCGTCGTTTGAAATATAATTAAATTGATAGAATTAATTGATAAACTAGTGGACTTACTCGTGTTAATTATGTAAGATTTGTCCGGCTTACATCTGTTTCGGTGCTTCACGCACCATCCTCAGAGCCTACTAGATCACGGCGTCATCTCGAACTTCTCTGTCTGTTATGTGGGTGTGTTTGATTGTTGAAAGGTGTTGAAGGGTGGAGTCAAATAGTGTGTGTGTACTGAAATTGATCTGTGTGTTGAGAATTTGATCGGGGTGTATTTTAGTGTGTTTGTATATTTCGTATTGTTCTAGTTTTGGTTCTTGGGTTGTATGTGTAGGATTTCCATGTCCGTATTTATGTTATTGTATGTATGGTTAGCATTGGTTATGTGATCGGCGTGGACATGGAAATCCTACACATACAACCCAAGAACCAAAAACGCAACACACTAGAACAATACGAAATATACAAACACACTAAAACACATCCTGATCAAATTCTCAACACACAGATCAATTTCAGTACACACACACTATTTGACTCCACCCTTCAACACCTTTCAACAATCAAACACACCCACATAACAGGCAGAGAAGTTCGAGATGACGCCGTGATCTAGTAGGCTCTGAGGATGGTGCGTGAAGCACCGAAACAGCTGTAAGCCGGACAAATCTTACATAATTAACACGAGTAAGTCCACTAGTTTATCAATTAATTATATTCAAGTGTTAAAAGTAGCGTAAGCAAGATTCAAAATGGATTATCAAATTGATAGATTGATAAAATTATTTTTTATAAAATATTTTTATATAGAAAACTATTGTGGGCTACACCATAATTTTAATGAAAATAACTACATTATAAAAGTGATGTTTATAAATTCTATAATTTATATGCCTATAATTTTAATTCAACATGTTCTCAAAGATCAGCACAATGTAATAAATAGAGAGCAGAATTTAGACAAAAACCTATTTTTTTTTTTTTTTCCTTGATACATACAGGTTTGAGATTTAATATTTATATTTTTCATGGAAATACAGGTATAAATAAAGGGGTTTTATAGTGCCTAAAAATGCCTATTTCGACATGACTACAGTACCTCCGGGCCACCCCTTCTCATTCTTACAATCTTTCACTCCTAAATTTCCAACTTTCAGTCGGCCTGGGTAGCATAGTCGGTATAGCGCTGGTCTTCTGTGCTCGAGGTTGCGGATTCGATCTCGGCCGAGGTCAATGGCATTTAAGTGTGCTGACACCAAATGTTAGCCTTTCTTTGTTAAATACCATATATTTAATTATCTGTGTTAATGGCATCGATACTTATTCACGTAAAAATTTAAAGCGTGGCAAATGATTAGGAATGTAGGAGATGATCACTGATAAAAAGAATATCTACAAAAGAAATAATTGCCATCGACTTAAGATGCTCAGTGTGAGGTCAACCGACCCGGATAATGTGTCTCAGGGGAAACTCCAAAACAAATTACGGTATTCAGAGAACGTTTTCCACATCTCAACCCATTAATAGCGATGTAGAAACTGAAATCTGTGTTATTGATGTTAATAACATTGTGTCACTCACACGTGCTCATCCGTGGTGACCCATGACTCACGGGAAATAGCACCACTATTCTGTATATATCGCTTGCAGCTCAGTCTAAAGTATTTATTAAGGACGATTGTTCTACACAGTTCCTGGAAATTGTGCTGGGCTGCCTCCTGAAATCGTAAGTACAAAGTTTGATACACCATTTTTTTTTTATTTTATGACATTTTAAAATTACAA
Source organism: Periplaneta americana (assembly GCA_025594305.2). Lineage (NCBI taxonomy): Eukaryota > Metazoa > Arthropoda > Insecta > Blattodea > Blattidae > Periplaneta > Periplaneta americana. The sequence continues at coordinate 190,433,097 of JAJSOF020000003.1, read as the reverse complement.
TTTTTATTTAGTGTTGGTAAAACCAATCGTTGTAAAATGAAATAAGAGTCGCGTTCTCAAATGTAGCTCAAGCGGCAGCATTTGCGGATGCGAATCCAACTGTCCAAAGTTCGATTTCTGCATTTCTGGTCTAGTGATTACAAGACTACTCACTAGATTCAAGGCTCGCGGGTTCAAGGGTGATATATTTTAAAGGGCGATGTAATCATTACGAATCCAGGAAGTAAGTGATGCTGTGGGTCTCTGTTGCAGTTTCAGGGCATATTAAAAAATAATTACTACGCTATACCTATCTCCATTTTAATTTGCTTTTTTAATCTTTTGATGACTATTATCAGTTATTTACTAGTTGTTGATTTAATAATAATAATAATAATAATAATAATAATAATAATAATAATAATAATAATATAATAATAACAATAATAATCCAGTGAAACATACAGCAGAGTTCGTATAGGTCAGTTCTGTCAGATGCGTTTCCAGTTCACTGTGGACTAAAGCAAGGAGATGCACTATCACCTTTACTTTTTAACTTTGCTCTAGAGTATGCCATTAGGAAAGTCCAGGATAACAGAGAAGGTTTAGAATTGAACGGGTTACATCAGCTTCTTGTCCATGCGGATGACGTGAATATGTTAGGAGAAAATCCACAAATGATTAAGGAAAATACGGGAATTTTACTGGAAGCAAGTAAAGAGGTAGGTTTGGAAGTAAATCCCGAAAAGATAAATCATATGATTATGTCTCGTGAACAGAATATTGTACGAAATGGAAATATAAAAATAGGAAATTTATCTTTTGAAGAGGTGGAGAAGTTCAAATATCTTGGAGCAACAGTAACAAATATAAATGACACTCGGGAGGAAATTAAACCCAGAATAAATATGGAAAATGCCTGTTATTATTTGGTTGAGAAGCTTTTATCATCCAATCTGCTGTCAAAAAATCTGAAAGTTAAAATTTATAAAACAGTTATATTACCGGTTGTTCTGTATGGTTGTGAAACTTGGACTCTCACTCTGAGAGAGGAACATAGGTTAAGGGTGTTTGAGAATAAGGTGCTTAGGAAAATATTTGGGGCTAAAAGGGATGAAGTTACAGGAGAATGGAGAAAGTTACACAACACAGAACTGCACGCATTGTATTCTTCACGTGACATCATTAGGAACATTAAATCCAGGCGTTTGAGATGGGCAGGGCATGTAGCACGTATGGGCGAATCCAGAAATACATATAGAGTGGTAGTTGGGAGGCCGGAGGGACAAAGACCTTTAGGGAGGCCGAGACGTAGATGGGAGGATAATATTAAAATGGATTTGAGAGAGGTTGGATATGATGATAGAAAATGGATTAATCTTGCTCAGGATAGGGACCTATGGCGGGCTTATGTGAGGGCGGCAATTAACCTCTGGGTTCCTTAAAAGCCAGTAAGTATGTAAGTAAATAAGTAAGTAATAATAATAGTAATGCTAATAACAATACTGATAGCTTTATCAGTAGCAGCAGTAATAATAATAATAATAATATTATAATAATAATAATAATAATAATAATAATAATATAAACTGATTTAATATTACGTGCTAGTGTAGTACTGAAATCAGCCTTCAATCATCGTCATGAAGAGAAAGGTGACCTAAATAAATGTAAGGAAGCCAGCTATCTAGTGGCGTACGAAATAGGTCGTTCTCTTAAGTCTTACAAAGAAGGAGAGTTTTATAAAAGCGTAATGATCAAGGTGGCTGAAATAATTTGTCCAATGAAAGTTGTTAATTAATTTTGAAAAACTGCGCATTTCTCGACTAAATAACCAGAAGATAATTCAGAAAGTTTCTGAATGTGTTCATTGAGGAATATAAAAAAAAAAAAAATGAAGCAAGAAAATTTGTATATTTTTTATTGGTTTTTGATGACAGTAGTGACATTACTGATACAGCAAAGCTTGCTATTTTTATTCGCGGGGTTGATGAAGAAATCAATGTTAGTGCACGAACCGCCACTGGTTGTAGTTTTCTTGCCATGTACCTCTCCCCCGTCTCCTTACTTCTTAGACTGTCTCTCACGTGTAATCACTGCCGTTCGAGTTTTGGTCACCGCTGTCCTAGATATAGTAGGTACGATATAATACAGAAACAAATGTCAGAAAATACGGACAAATTAGAGGATTTCCAAAAATGTGTGCGGACGGCTGTTTTTATTATCGAAAAGCAGACATGTCCGTATAAATGCTGAAGTGTGGTAACCCTAGTGTTAGTGAACATGGGTAAAAGTGTACTGTTGTGTTGTCACGCCAGGAGAAGACGCCTGAAGTACATAGACGGGGCGCAGGAGAAACAGTCGCGCATGCGCACCGCGCTGTTCACTGCAATATTCCTGTTTCACAAACATCTACTGCACGTGTCTTTGAGTCTTTGCGACTTTGTGAAAATAATAGTGGGGTTTTTATTGTAGTGTTTTATTAGTTTCAACAAGACAATTGTTTTCAGTATACCGCAAATCTTTGTATTGCTTTAGTTATCCTTTGATTTTCGTGTTAATAGTATTGATAATAATATAGTTAATAGAATTTATGTTATTGTATACTGTTATTTAGGTTTAATGTTTATAGCAGTTTTTTGTTTATTGTAAATATGTCGACAAAGAGGAAACAAGGATTGACAATCTAGTCCACACCTGTGGAGTAACGGTCAGCACGTCTGGCTGCGAAACCAGGTGGCCCGGGTTCGAATCCCGGTCGGGGCAAGTTATCTGGTTGAGGTTTTTTCCGGGGTTTTCCCTCAACCCAATACGAGCAAATGCTGGGTAACTTTCGGTGCTGGACCCCGGACTCATTTCACCGGCATTATCACCTTCATCTCATTCAGACGCTAAATAACCTAGATGTTGATACAGCGTCGTAAAATAACCCAATAAAAAAAAATTGACAATCTATAGCGAAGAAAGGAATATTATTAGAAGTGCAAAATAATTCTGTGATGAAGAAAAACAACAACAGTGCCTTTGCATTCCTCTTTCGAAACCTACAGCAAAGGTAGAAAAGTATTCTAATCTATCCACAAGAACAATACAGCGTATAAGCAATGAAATGAAAGACTGCACAGAAGAAAGTGCATTGTTGACACCTGAGGGAGAAAAAAAAACGGAAACGTCCAGACTACCGAAACGCAAATGTAGATGACTTTGACCGGAGATTGACAAAAAAGATATAATTGAGAATTTTTATTTGAAAAAGAAAGAGGGCCACCGGCGTAGCTCAGGAGGTAGCGCATTTGCCTGCTGATCTGCAGTTGCGCTCGGGAGTGAGTTCGATTCCCGCTTGCGCTGACTACCTGGTTGGGTTTTTCCGAGGTTTTCCCAAGCGGAAGGCGAATGTTAGGTAACCTATGACAAATCCTTTGTTTCATTTCGCCAAATACCATCTCGCCGTCATCAATTCAATCGACACTGAAGAAGATAGTAGTTATTACAATGTCGTTAAATAACAAGTAAAAAAATAGTACCAAGCTGCAACAAACTTCTACCCTTTTACAAGAGAAAATTGATTTAAAATGAAAGACAACATTAAGACGAATACTGAAGAAAGAGGATTTCAGGTGGAAGAAGTGTGCAGCAAAAAAAAAAAAAAAAAAAAAAGAGAGTAAAACATTGTAAATTAGAATACGTGAAGATATCTACAGCAAATAAGAAAGCTTAGGAAAGTGGAAAAACCGATTTTGTATCTGGACGAGATGCGGATAGATAGGCCTACCAATTTAACGTTTCCCAAGTGCTGGCACGATAAAAATGTTACGGGAGTTTTGACTACCATAAATGTGTCCAGAACCCTCATTGTTGTCCATGAGGATGGGGGCGGTGGGGCTAATGGCTTTGTTGAGAGATTCGAATTAATATACACGGCTGGAACATAAACAGACGATTATCATGGATTGATCATACTCTAGCAATTTTGAAAAATGTGATAATGATAGTCTTAGAGACAACACCGAAGATGCGGAATCTTTTATGTCTGACTCCGTTCCCGTGTAGCCAAGTAAGTGGACTGAAGTTTTCAGGTCAGAATGTAGCGTAAACTTCCCCCGTCCCGCCTATCTACTCCACGCGCCAACTCGTAGCGCGAAGACAGTAGATTATAACTATTTTTTTTCGTTTTCGATGTTTAATAGTAATAATAATATTATATATAATATATAATAATAATATATTAATTAATATATAATAATAATAATATTATTATTATTATTATTATTATTATTATTATTATTATTATTATTATTATTATTATTATAATTATTATATGATGAAGAATCATATTTTTTCACCACAAGCATTACATAGCCTACATCAAAGTCAATCACATGGATCGATTTAAGCGTTAGTTTGTCGGCAAGATAACATGCGTGATGTTTGAGTCCTGCGTTTGGTTACCTCAAGCCTCCGTGTAATGCGCAACAGTGTAGGTAATATACAGGGTGTTCATTTCAAAGTGTGTCATGACGTCATTTTTGATGAGTCAGCGATTTGAAGCGAGTTTCAACTTTTGTGTCAGAGAAGTTACCTATTAATCAAGGCGTTCAATCTGAACTTGAGAACGTGTGCGGTATAACTTGAAAGTCGTAGCAACAGATGGCGGTCTGTACGGTCTGTGTGCTACCATAACTGTGTTTTGCGCGGCCAAGTCGTACGCAGGGTATTTGTTATCATCGGTTGCGTACGGCAACAGTCCACAGTACAAATCAAATTATCCGTGTCCATGTTGACCGTCGAAGTTAATGTCAACAAGTACGTAAGTAATCGCCTTAACCCTCTCCCCATATCCCGATAGTAAGAAAAAACTCACCTCAGTACATGTTTCGAAACAGTTCACATTCCTGCCACTACCGGCGTTACCGTACGTATCGGTAAGTACTCTTCTGAATTAACGCCGTACTTTCTAGGCAACTTCTCTGGCAGATAAATAATACACCTCTGCGGAAGTGTAGGAAGATTGAATTCTCTAGGTTTATCGACTAGCCACGTGACGGCATACAGCGAGCCATGACACACTTTGAACTGAACAGTCCACACCTGTGGAGTAACGGTCAGCGTGTCTGGCCGCGAAACCAGGTGGCCCGGGTTCGAATCCCGGTCGGGGCAAAATACCTGGTTGAGGTTTTTTCCGGGGTTTTTCCTCAACCCAATAGGAGCAAATGCCGGGTAACTTTCGGTGCTGGACCCCGGACTCATTTCACCGGCATTATCACCTTCATATCATTCAGACGCTAAATAATCTAGATGTTGATACAGCCTCGTAAAATAACCCAATAATAATAAATAAATGAACTGAACACCCAGTATATGTATGGAGTATAGTGCAGCGTACACACTTCAGGTCTGCTGTTCAGTGAACCATGTCAAAACAAAACAAAACATGGCTAAACAATTGGAAATGTGTGTTCCAATAAAATCTGATAGCGAGCACTTTGTTAGGAAAGACGAAAACGTATTTTATTAGAAAGAAGGAGTAATTTTTGTTTTGAAACACTTAAAATGTTTACAGTCACTCCTTGTAATGTATAGAGACTCGTAAAGCAGTTTAAAGTGCTAAGTCGTCATGATCCTTCCTTATTGCTGACCGACTTTTCGAAAGTCTGCCCTGGTTCAGTGTTGATTCATGTACTTAAGCACTTATTGGCTGGCCCGTTAGAAAATACGTAAGCAACTTATTCAAGTTATATTACAAAGAGAGGGTGCCCGCTAAGAAAACATCAATATACCCAATACTATTTTCTACACTCCGAACGCTATATAGTGCTATGTCAACAGATGCTGCATAACCTCCCCTTGTAGACCTAAATCGATCAATCAATGTAATACAACGTAGTTTGAACATACCGCCTCAAATATTTGAAAACAACCTTCGTACGTCATATGGCAAAACAGCTGTTGAGTGCTATTACCATGTGGTGTTGTATGCGACTACTGAGATAAAAATGTTCAAGCAGAAAGCCTGGTGTGTCGGCATAATCGCGTATGGATTACAGGAAAGAAGAAATGAACAATCGGCCTGAATTGTCTCGTAATAAATTAGAAATATGTTTTATTAATATTATGAGTAGGGCCGTCACATCGGTATATTTGTATTAGTTTGAGATCGATTGAATTGAACACACGACGCCGAACGTGTTTCAAATACAGACAGTGGAAGCGAATTTAATACACGCTTAAGGAAGCATTTTCCGTGTTTTGTATGCGATTATTGCGTATGTATTATAAAATCAAGACAATACAATTATTGTATGTATGATTACCTCCCTTTGATTTGATTACCTGGTTGGGTTTTTCGTAGGTTTTCCCCAAACAAAAGGCAAATGCTGGGTAATCTTTTGGCGAATCCTCGGACCTCACCTCATCTCACTACATCTCGCCAAAATATTGTAAAAAATTGCACAAAATTGTGAAAATTGTAGAATATTATTAAATTGTAAAACTGTAAAAATTTGTAAAAATTGTAATTGTAATATTGACTTTTTCCACATCTTAAAGCTTCACTGCTCATGTAAGATCTATTGAATAAGGTAAATGAATGAATGAATGAATGAATGAATGAATGAATGAATGAATGAATGAATGAATGAATGAATGAATGAATGAATGAATGAATGAATGAATGAATGAATGAATGAATAAGGGTAAAAGGAGTCATACAGATGTTTGACGAAAACGATGCAGCTTCCATAAGTAACGCCAAAACTCTTCTTGGTGACCCAAATATTAAAAAAAACAGTGTGAATATATTTCATCTAATTTTGGAATTATCTCCACTACAATCAAATGTCACGAAAAGACTGGTGTGAAATTGGTGGAGCAAATTTGCATAGTAAATAATCTCTTCTCAAAAGTGAATGTCAAGTGTCAAGTTATTTACTTTTTTTTTTCTTTTCTCTGTTCCTGTTATTCCCAACTATAATGTATTTATTTATGTACAATAAAGTTTACTTAATTATAAAAAAGTGAATGGTCTGCAAGATGATATAAGCAAAAAGGTGTGTGCGAAAATGAACACAGTACTCATACAGAGTATACAGAGTGTCCCATTTATCTTGACCACCCAAAATAACATTGTACCAAGCACCAAATGACCCACATTTTGAGAACCACTGGTCCACATGATGTCAGTACGCAAGAGTCGACTTGGATGTTTATTGTTAATGAATTAGTCAATATTACTGCAGAGTAGGGGCGGAATTTCCAGATACGCCACTGGAAATGAAGAGCAGTGGCGGCTCGTGATAAAATATTGTGTGTGTTCACAATTTTGTGTTCCAAAATCGAAGAGAGTTTGAAATCGTACGTTTAGCCTAATATTAAATGTCATGATCCCAATATTTCACTACCGAAAAAAACCGTATATAAATTCAAAACAACATGTAATAATAATAATAATAATAATAATAATAATAATAATAATACCCAGTCTTTTATTTCCAATTTTTCCTAAAATAGAGACTATTAAATTTCGTCCTCGAGATATAGCACGTGAACGATAGCATCGATGCACCTGACATCTGTAGGATAGATTCACTGTTCACTTAACGCTTTGTGCTCTTGACGAGTCATAAGCAGCCAGCGAAAGACAATTTTCTCCCGCGCGTGCGTGAAATTCCTGTAACCTTCTTGAAAAGAGCACGGCTTGTACGTGAACGGATGTTGCCAAGTTTACATAAGAAGTTTATGCAAGATGCGGGAGGTTTAAAATACTCGATTCTGATATTATACATCCCCACTACGTCAATACGGTATTAAATAATAAAACTAGTCGTACATTAATGGAAACAAGGTATTCACGTGCTCTTGTGTTCTTATTGACGCACCGCCAGTGATGAAGAGTAAGGGTAACAATGAAGGCCGTGGACTTGCTTGCAGGCCATGGAGAACAAGGAGGTGCCGAGCATCAGCCTGTCGTTGCAGGAGGCCGTGGCGGCGCCGACGCCTGCGCGATGCAAGCTGTACAAGCGCCGCTGGCTGATGCTGTTGATCTTCGTACTGTACTCCATGTCCAACGCCATGCAGTGGATACAGTACTCCATCATCACCAACATCGTCGTCAAGTACTACGACGTGGACCCCCAGGCTGTCAACTGGACCTCCATGATTTACATGATCACCTACATCCCGCTCATCTTCCCGGCCTCCTGGTTCCTCGACAAGATGGTGAGTTATCTCCCCTCAAAATGGCAACCGTCCTCCATTCACGGATTGTACAGGATCCGGCAGATGTTTCTGACGAATTTCAGCATGCTGTTCTAAAGTGATTATAAAGTTTAAAAATATCAAAATAATACATGATATGGTTTGAATAATGTAATTTATTGGAATGTTATTGTTTTTAAATGACACATTTCTAGTTATCCCCCTCTATATTTTATGGTTTGTTGAAGTTTTACGCGGAAATTGTTCATGAGTTCATGATGTTCACACTTATGGAGTAACGGTTAATGCGTCTGACAGTGAAACCAGATGTTTCGAATCCCGGTCGGGGCAAGTTATCTGGTTGAGTTTTTTTTTTTTTTCAGAGGCTTTCCCTCAACTCAATACGAGCAAATGCTGGGTAACTTTCGATGCTGGAGCCCGGACTTATTTCACTGGCATTATCAACTTCATATCATTCAGACGCTAAATTAATAAATAAATTAATTTATCTATCTATCTATCTATCTATCTATCTATCTATCTATCTATCTATCTATCTATCTATCTATCTATCTATCTATCTATCTATCTATCTATCTATCTATCTATCTATCTATCTATCTATCTATCTATCTATCTATCTATCTATCTATCTATCTATCTATCTATCTATCTATCTATCTATCTATCTATCTATCTATCTATCTATCTATCTATCTATCTATCTATCTATCTATCTATCTATCTATCTATCTATCTATCTATCTATCTATCTATCTATCTATCTATCTATCTATCTATCTATCTATCTATCTATCTATCTATCTATCTATCTATCTATCTATCTATCTATCTATCTATCTATCTATCTATCTATCTATCTATCTATCTATCTATCTATCTATCTATCTATCTATCTATCTATCTATCTATCTATCTATCTATCTATCTATCTATCTATCTATCTATCTATCTATCTATCTATCTATCTATCTATCTATCTATTTATTTAAACTAGCTAGCTTGTGAGTACAGATTAAATTTATAAAATAAAAATGTTTCTATCCACTACCGTAAGAGCCAGGCTCGTGCGGTGTGATCTTAGCCACATAACCTGAGATGTTAATACAGCGTCGTAAAATAATCCAAAATAACCTATTCATGACACTTTGCAATAAACCTCGGGTTTCGTTGATATCTTGGACTTTCTACCTTAATCCTGTTCTTCGGATCTTGCATACAGTCTGATCTGGTTTGAAACATCCATCCTTAGAGATATTCTCACAGAAAAAATCAGCAGCTGTGAGGTCTGAGGATCGAGCCGGCCAGTGTTCGAGAAAAAGTGTGCTTAACAAAATATTTGGGGCTAAGAGGGATGAAGTTACAGGAGAGTGGAGAAAGTTACACAACGCAGAACTGCACGCATTGTATTCTTCAACTGACATAATTAGGAACATTAAATTCCAGACGCTTGAGATGGGCTGGGCAACTGCATGCGATTGGTTGGATTGATAACTTTCCCCGTTGGATTGATCGTAGAGTCCCTTCGAATGGGTTTCGCGCTCGCCGGACTTGAATCACCTGGAGTTACCTTTCTGGGGATGTGTTTTTTTTAAGTCACGGGTCTACAGTGCATGGAGACATGGAACATCTGCACTAAAGGATCGTGAATAATCGCCATATCACCCGGTTTTGTGACCCTTGTTTTAGGGGGCTTTTTGGACACACTATATATTTCGAGGACTTTCATATCTCTATCAGGGTTCACCCTCAGACCATTGAAGAATTTAATCTGACATTATGCGGTCAGTTGTCGGGATTCTTGTGTCACAGGGTCAACATGATTCCGGAACTTCTAAGACAACGCATGACGCCACATTGCCAACGAAAAACATCGTAACTTTCACGCAACGTTATGGCTGCTCGACTTAGCATTTGCATATGCCGCAGCGAGGCAAATGAAACACCAAACAATAAATTTCGCGAACTTACTACAGCCAGAACAAAATTTAATGTGGTGGAATAAGGTGTGCTTAGTTCTGTCAAGGCGCTTCTCGCACTTTGTAAAATTTTCCAACCTGATTTTATATCAAGAGTTCTTTTAGGCCACGTTGTGTCGCCCTGAAAGACGTCAGTACCTATTTATTTATTCATTTACTAGCCGTACCCGTGCGCTCCGCTGCACCCGTTAGAAATAAATATAAAGTAATTACATAATTAAAATAGGACGTTTGATCCAAGGAACATTCGTGTTTCATAGAAGGATAAATCATTTAATATGTTACTTAATTTAAATTGCATCCAAATAATTAAAATGCGATCATTTTGGTCCAGAGACACTCATTTGGTGCAATGACAATTCCTTTAACATGTTTCTTAATTTTTATTACATGCAACTATAGTTTAATGAAGATTGATATCACTTAGATTTAATGTGTATATTTTATTTTACTTGTTATAGGTTTCCATTGAATTATGGTAATAACTTAATTTTAACCCTTGTTTTCTACGTATTCAGTAAATGGCGCTTGGCCCACTATGGTTCTGAACCCTTCAAATAACTTAAATTATATTATATAATATTACATATTATATTATATTATAATATATTATATTATATTATATTATATTATATTATATTATATTATATTATTATATTATATTATATTATATTATATTATATTATATTATATTATATTATATTATATTATATTATATTATATTATATTATATTATATTATATTATATCAGAAGTTACTGTAATAACAGTATAGCATTACGTCCATCTAGAGAAACTACACTTTCAAATGGTGAAATAATAATTAATTATATAAATCGGTTAATTTAGCTTCCGATATTACTTCATACAAACACAGAAACATTCTCTGTAGGATATCTTTCATAGTTTTCGATTGTTGCTGTCCAAGGCCCCTTATAAACGAAGTCATTTGTTTTTTAATTCATTACACGGCCTTAGATGGCAGTTATTTTAATTTTAAAACTCATTTATCTCATTAAATATCAGTCCTATCAAAATTTTTCAGGGAATAAAACTTATCGCACATTAATTTTAAAGAAACTTTTATTATGTAACATTTTTCACAAAAATCAATAATATGGAGATATTTCGATTTATTTAATTCAGGTCCCCTTATAACCCCCTTTAAATAATGTATTTTGAATGCCATATAGCCTAAAATCTAAGTTACAACGAACTTAATTTATATTCCAATTTTCATCGAAATCCTTCAGCCATTATCGCGTGAAAAGGTAACAAACATACAGACAGACAGACATACAAACAAAAATTTCAAAAAAGCGATTTTCGGTTTCAGGGTGGTTAATTATATATGTTAGGACCAATTATTTTTGGAAAATCGAAAATTACCAGAAAAATTTCGGCTACAGATTTATTATTAGTATAGATTTATTTTTATTGCTAGTAAGTCTGAGATGAATACAAATTAATAAACACAATGAAAGATAATCTAGCCCACTCCTGAATGATTAAGACTCGTGCTCAGGAGGGGATTCCAATACCAACAAAAATAAAATTAAAATTGAAAGGAATATAGATTAAAAAGTGTTTAATATGTTAAAACCCAAACTATAAATCCAATACAAATTTTTTATATTTTTTTATTAATTTGGGGAGGATTCACGGTTAAAATAATATTGGAATAAAATTTGTTTAATAATCTGGGACCTTGACTCATGCTATGGTAAAAAGCTGCATTGGTTTTACATTTTGGTTCACACAAACGCAGAGAATTCATATTTTTAGTTCTATATTTATGTATATACCTTTCAAAGTTATTAAAATTTCTATGAAAATATTTTAATAAAATAAAATAATATATTTGTTTAATATTGGAAACTTTGAAGTGTTTAAACAACAATTCAGTTGGGTAATCTTTCTGCTTTTTTAAACAAATTTTAATACTTTTTTTCTGTAGTAAAATTAACGGATAAAGGTTGGATTTATAAGTTCCACCCCAACCTATGATACCATACATAAATATAGATTGAAATAATGATAAATAAATTATACGTAAACGGTTAATTGACAAAATGTATTCAAAATGTATTCAAAAATGTATTTCTTTTTAGTAATTGTTTAGCAACGTCCCGCGCCGTGGCGTCGCGGTCTAAGGCATCCTGCCTAGGACTCGCGTTACGGAATGCGCGCTGGCTCGAGTCCTCATGGGGGAAGAAATTTTCTCATGAAATTTCGGCCAGTGTATGAGACCGGTGCCCACCCAGCATCGTGATGCACTTGGGGAGCTACGATAGGTAGAGAACTCCGGTTGCGAATACCAGCTATAACGGCTGGGGGGATCATCGTGATAACCACACGGTACCTCCATTCTGGTTGGATGATCGTCCACCTCTGCTTCGGCATGCGGGCGTGAGACCAGCAGCTGGCTGGTCGGTCTAGGCCCTTCATGGGCTGTAGCGCCACGGATTATTAATTGTTTAGCAACGGAAAGTAATGGTCATCATTCCCATCTTTCATTAGGGAGATACGGGGTTCGATTTCAGGGCCGGCTATTTTGAATTGGGTTTTCGTTGTCTCCCAAGTCTTTCCAGGCGAATTCTGGGATAGTACCAATTTCAAGATACCACGCTCTCCCTAATTCCCAATCCTAATTAACATTTGTGAACGTTGCGAGCAAAATAATATATATATTTTTTTCACGAAATAGAAAAAAACTGTATCGAGCCTTCACTTTACCCCAAAGTGAAGGACAATTTTATGTGTCGTGCATGTTACGTCCGTTGTTCTAATAGTGCCAACAATCATTATTTTAGTAATTTTCTGGTCCACACCTGTGGAGTAACGGTTAGCGCGTCTGGCCGCGAAACCAGGTGGCCAGGGTTCGATTCCCGGTCGGGGCAAGTTACCTGGTTGAGGTTTTTCCCGGGGTTTTCCCTCAACCCAATATGAGCAAATCCTGGGTAACTTTCGGTGTTGGACCCCGGACTCATATCACCGGCATTATCACCTTCATCTCATTCAGACGCTAAATAACCCAAGATGTTGATAAAGCGTCGTAAAATAACCTACTAAAATAAAAAAGTAATTTTCTGTGCATTTTATAGACAAAAATATTTTGGAAACGTCCGGTTTCGTTTGGAAATATGAAGGAAATGTTCACTTTTGTTCGAAAAAGCTATTTGGCATTTATAACAGTGAAACATATACGTCACTTACATCAACTAATCATGGAGTAACGAATATAACATTACAATCTTCCAGCAATAGCGGTCCAGAGCACATAGGCCCTACATCACCAAATATATATTATGTTTCAATTAAAGTTTGACACTCTAACGGGAAAATATGTTCCTCAGACCTCTATTGTGGGAAGATCCCGGCCTGGTCGGTGCTTACTACATAATCACCCGTACCATAATACTTTTACAATAATTTCAATTTTAAAAACATTTAGCTTAACTGTGAGAATGCACATTGCATGAAAATAAAAAAACATACGAATTGAATGGCTTATTTCCCTAGATTCAATTTAATTTATTAGGTTATTTTACGACGCTATATCAACATCTCAGGGTATTTAGCGTCTGAATGAGATGAAGGTATAATGACGATGAAATGAGTCCGGGGTCCAGCACCGAAAGTTACCCAGCATTTGCTCGTATTAGGTTGAGGGAAAACCCCGAGAAAACCTCAACCAGGTAACTTGCCCCGACCGGGATTCGAACCCGGGCCACCTGGTTTCGCGGCCAGACGCGCTGACCGTTACTCCACAGGTGTGACCTATTTCCCTAGATATCCTTTACTTTCATTCTACTGTAACATGGAAAAATAAATATATTATAACACTTTTATAATAATTTCAATTAGCAGTAAAATATTATCACTCTTGCACATGGAAGTGGAAATTACCGATTTTGAATGGATTGGTAATTATAACACAAAGAGAATGTTGGAAATGTCCGTTTTTTATACAAAAAAAATGAAAACTATGATAAGGAATTATCCGGTTTTGATTGAAAATACTGATTTTACCATAGTCTACTGTTTCTATGGAAATGACCGAGTTGGAATAAAAACGGTAACATATTCAGAAAGATGCCTCTCTAACCATACCGAAACCGTACATTTTTTTTTTTCGGTAAAAATGACAGATTTTGTTCGCAACCTTCACATTTCACGATCACTTCTCATACATTAGTACCTGCCGTCTATCCGTGATAGTATTGCAACTGCAAAACGTGTCCTCTGCCGGGCATGGTGGGAACCACTGCAGCGTGAAGAAATCTATTTTTTTTTATTCTGAGTTGTATCAGAGATACACTGGCGCGTAGAATAGTCTATGTCACCCAGTTTCTGGAATGAAACTATAATCGTGTTGGTTTAAATTGTTCATGTTTATTTCTATTTACAAATGGAAGGTATGAATCAAAGAAGAAATGTTATTAATGAAGAGCGTGCAATATATTTTCTCTTCACTTGAAGTGACATTCCGAAATTAGTCCCAGTTTACAACACATTTTCACTGTAGTTCACTAAAAGTATATCATACGTGTCCATTATCACTTTAATACTGCAGAACTCGCGATTAGAAATCAAACTATTGGTCGCACAGGTCTGTAGCTGTTCTCGATGCCGAGATATTACTGATAGGCCTCACGGCACGGTTAATTTTATACGCAATTCATGCCCATAGGTAGGTGAGGTGGCGTAATTAGGCATGGTCATACAAGTTACATTTGTTCATGTCCTAACTACTAAAAATATTAAATTCGACTGTGGCTTATAATCTTGTTACAGTAAGTAGCTGAAATTGTCATTTTTAGTTTCACTACAGATACCGGAAAGTATTCTCATATGCGTTGCGAGAAAAGATGGATTCTGCGTAAAAAAAATAAGTCACACAAAGCAAAAGTTTGCAAATAAAGACAGTGTTCAAATAATGTATTTTATGCTGAAATAAATCGGAGAAAATTATAACACAACTAGCGTGTCCATAACAATTGACTGCTACGGCTTTGCTCTGAACAGGAAATAAGTCGTAAAGATGGCTCTCCATAGTAATGAGTACCGAGTTCGCGACTTCATTGTCAGACATAGAGTGCTTTCAATCCTCATAAAGAGAATGGAACCGAAGCGCATTTTTTCCCTCTAATTTCATACATCAGCGATGCAGGCTACTTAATTTTAAATGTACAGCTTTATGAATATTTTAACAAACAAAAATTTAATACACTTACACAATGTCTACGAGATAATTCTTAAAATTTAAAGAACATTCAAATTCATTGCTTCAAAAACTAGCTCCTTAATTTTTATATATTTTATAGCTCTCCGACAATTTTACTGGAACAGCATTCACTTGTAGTGGAGTCTTTGGTTACATGTGCTTAATTTTTAACTGTTCCACATATTATTCAATAAATTATTTCTTTAAAAGTTAAGGACCCAATTATAACCTGATACTTTAGAAATGTCATTGTTTTATAATTACAACGGTAGCCTAATTAAAATGAAATGCTCACAATATTAAATTCTGAAATCAGATCATTTATTTAATAATTTTTATCTCAACAAACAATACTTCATTTCATTTGTCGAGTGCATCGCTGCTAATTCCATTGGAATCTTAAATCATCATATTTATAAATATATTTAAATTAATAAAACAGCATAAGTACCATTTGTTTTTCTGGGTATAGTACATAAAAATGTAACATTGTCATAAGAAACCTATATATAAAAATATTGAATAAAATTTATTAAATAATTTAATAACTTAATCAGCGGGCCATGTTTAGAAATTAGCAGGCTTTGACAGTTTGTAAAACAAAAGAACATCATTTGAGGTAGCTAAGCCAAAGCTTGATGTTTTCTTGTTTTACAAATTGTCAAAGCCTGCTAATTTCAGAACATGACTCACTGGTCAAGTTATTTCCTCATTATTTTTATATACTAGGTTCAAAAAGTTCCCGGAATTTTACTACCATTTTTCGTATTAATATATAACAAGGGATATTATACATTTGTTTTGTTGGTAACATTCATGATGTCATTTCCTTAAAGTTTGTTGATAATGGCAATTATTGGTTTTGAATTGTAGGCAATTGTTTATCATAGTGTTTTGTTTGTTCGTCGCATTTTGTAATTATGTCCACAGAGCAAAGTACAAACATCAAGTTCTGTGTTTTGCTGGGGACATGATCAGTATGGCTGATGAAGATGGTGATTTCTTAAACAAAATGAAACTGGTGCTACTTGTACGACCCAGTCCCTAAACGACAGTCATCTGAGTGGAAATCGAAAACATCTCCTCGGAAGCAAAAATTTCCTAGGGACACTTCCAAAGGCAAAGTTATTTTAAATGTTATGTTTTATTTAACGACGCTCGCAACTGCAGAGGTTATATCAGCATCGCCGGATGTGCCGGAATTTTGTCCCGTAGGAGTTCTTTCACATGCCAGTAAATCTACTGACATGAGCCTGTCGCATTTAAGCACACTTAAAGCAAAGTTATGTTGGAAGTTTTCTTCGACTCTCAGGGTCTCATGCACCATGAGTTCATTCCAGAAGGTCGTACTGTAACGAAAGAATTGTACGTAGAAACCCTCCGTCGCCTCTGGGACGCAGTGAGAAGGAAACGTCCAGAAAAGTGGGTAGAAAAAACTGGTTCCTTATGCATGTGACAATGCACCTGCTCATCGCGCAACTATTGTAAAGAATTTTCTTGCCAGGCACAACATAACTGCTTTGGATCACCCACCATACTCTCCTGATCTCTCACCACCTGATTACTTTCTGTTTCCCCGTCTGAAAAGTCATCTGAAAGGACGGAGATTCAATGCTGAAGAGGTTATCGCAAACGCGACGAGAGCACTAAGACGGGTTTCACAAAATGGCTTCCAGGCCTGCTTCCAGGAACTCTACACGCGTTGGCAAAAGTGTGTAGTTGCGGAAGGCAACTATTTTGAAGGGAATTCTGTAGAATAGTGTTTAAGGTACGTTGTTTCTATGATGCTAACAAATTCCGGGAACTTTTTGAACCTAGTATGTAATATGTTTCTTATAGCAATGTTACGAAATGCCTGTATTCTATGCCGATACCTACAGCCTATCATAAATGAGGAGCTTATTTTCGAAACGACCCTTATCCATTCCCATAACTTTGTGGGAAATCACGAAAAACGTTTTTAGGTCTAAAATTTCTTACTAGTTAGGCAAGAGACATTACGAAACTAAAGAGAATGGGTACATTTGAAGAGTCCACTGCAAGAATGATGGATGTCATTTGGAATACATTTTGCAGGAGAAGCAATTGAAAGTTTGAAATGCTTAGCGCTCAAAGCTTAACTGTGATTTTCCGATCATTACTGGACAAGGACTATCAATGTTAATGCCATATAACTCTCTATATACATTCTATATGTCTTAAGCTATGCATTGACAGTCTTGGTTCATTTTCGACAAGAAAGTGACATCCATCATTCTTGCAGTGGACTCTTCATTTAGAATCAAATGGTAGCATGAGACTCCATGATTCCAAAGCTAGAACTAATATTTTGTCGCAATTTGCTGTGGACGAGAGTCAGTTTGATTTCAATAGTGGCTTTTAACGCAAGATTTTTAGTGGTTTAGAGGATGTTCGGAAGCCAAATCATGACAGTTGTATGTAGAGTTACACTTGAAGAATCCTTTGACATAGGAAGCTCATTTTCATTATCAGGTGGACAAGAAACGTTTTGAAAATGAAGTCCTCAAATAATGTAAACAGTAAAGGAATACGTAACTTAATTATTGTCTTAGATGTTTGATCATGACAGTTGTATCTTAAGGAAACTTGTTAAACACAAGCAGCTTCATTTATTTGTTTAATTTTAATGAATAATTTTTCTTCTTCTTCTTCTTTTTGTATTATTATTACAGTATTATTACCACCACTACCACTATCATTGTCATTGTCACTATTATTATTATTATTATTATTATTATTATTATTATTATTATTATTATTATTATTATTATTATTGTTATTCTGGTAGGGCCTGCGCGTGTCCGCCATCCTGGGTGCCCTGGGCACGGCGGCAGGCTCCTGGATCAAGGTGGCGTCGGCGTCGCCCGACATGTTCGTGGTGGCCTTTGTTGGACAGACGCTCGTCGCCGTGTCTCAAGTCTTCATCCTCAGCGTCCCTGCGCGACTTGCCGCCGTGTGGTTCGGCCCCAATGAAGTCTCCTCCGCTTGTTCAGTTGGAGTCTTCGGCAACCAGGTAAGAACATAATCATGGCTTCATTCGGGACGGATTTAAGCTTAAGTCCTCGTAAGACGCAATCAGGAAAAAATAGTTTCTTTTTTATTTTGTTTAGTAGCTTGTCGATAGGAGTCGGATAATGATGTGCTTAAAATTCCATTAATATGTATAATATGTACATCAAAATTAAAAACAAAATATGTGCTTATGAAATTTCTACAAGTGGAATTGCAGATTCTTTTATTAGTTATGTGTTTCAAACTGACAAAAGATGTACTTACAACTTACCCAAATACCTGCTTGAATTTTAAAAATAAATATTTCTGTCATCGCCAATTTAAAAATAAGTTAACACTGAATAAATTATATATTCCGAAGTGATATAGGGTTAAAAGTTGTGTAATCAAGATGTACCGTCAACGGGGGTAACATTGGCCCATTAAGGATAGCTTTGGCCCAACAGAAATTACATATTTGAATTGTTATACAGTAGGCTATCTCTCACAAAATACTGACAGGAGCTGCCATCTACGCAGTACAGTTGAGGCTGCTATGATATACCACATTTTGTGGAGATACAACAATTAAAATATATATTCTTTGTTGGGCCAAAGTTACCTTTAATGGGCCAATGTTACCCCCGTTGACGGTATACTGAATAATGGTGAAGAACTTTGCACTTATTCACACTTCAGCATACACAAATCAATTCTGTCGTAGCCTTTATACCAGAATTCTAATTTCCTTCCCTCTGTTACGTTCCAATTATATAAGAAACACGAAATATGGAATTAAATATTGATGTTTTCTTAAAAAGTAACGAAAATATGTATGTATAAGTAAACACGCTAAATATGTATTTAAGTATTTTAAATGCCAAAGATACTTAAAAATATGCGCTTTAATAATTCACTAAGGTATTCAAAATTACCTAATTTGCAAATAATTTTAAACGGGTATACATTTCACTAATGAACAAGAAATTATTATTATTATTATTATTATTATTATTATTATTATTTATTTTATTTATTTATTTATTTATTTATTTATTTATTTATTTATTTATTTATTTATTTATTTATTTATCATTCATTCATTTAATCTGGCATAGCTAAGGCCAGATTCTAAATTAAATACAATAACCTTACCTATTAGAGAAGGCCTTATGGCCTTAACTCTGCCAGGTTAAATAAATTATTATTATTATTATTATTATTATTATTATTATTATTATAAAGTAACAATTACAATAATATCTTGACAGTCTTACTAATAAACCGTGTATAGTTTTTATACGAGACTTATGCAGATTTGAGACAGAAAACGTTACTAATAAACCGTGAATAAGCTATGGACGTATAAACAGGCTGTAACTATACAATGGGAATTGCTTTGCAATAGTTATATACACGAAACCCCTTGTTTAAGCGTTGTATATAGGGAAAAAATGGCCGCCCCTTTAACAGCTGTTCGTAACGACTGTCATTTTATGATGATGTTTACCTTGTAACCACAGAAGAACAAACCAAAGATCATAGAATTATTAGAATAATATTGCTGTAGCTTGTACTCTTTGACCAAAATGTAGTGTGGTAATCGATTAGAGCCAGTTGTACTATCGATATTTAACATGCCACACTAGAGCGCTCTACCGGATCCAGTAGAGAACCTCAGATATTCTATTACCTTTCGTAACGAAGTAATGACGAAACTATGACGTAGCTATGTAACAGTTATACTGTTATACACGACGTATGTAGTGATTATTAGTAAGAAATTTACACACGACTTATAAACGAGCTACTCATTGTATAAGTATAAGACAGTTAAACGTCTGTATATAGAGTTTTTATTAGTAAGACCGTTAATGTATTACAATCATATGGCAGTGAGAGGTTAATAGTATATAATAAGAGCAAAAGAAAATAATGTAAAGTTGGCAAGTAGTGTTAGTGAAACAATAATAAACATTGTTAGTAGTAGTAATAATAATAATAATAATAATAATAATAATAATAATGAAGTAATTAATATAGCCTATTATATACCTAATCATTAAAATATTCAAAGAAACAGAAACTAATAGTCTAATATTGGTATTGAGAATTAATCGACAAATATTTCCTATTTTAAAATTGGTTTGATGTCTGACATCCTCTAACATTACTCGGTAGCGAATTCCAGGGTCGAAGAACAGTTATACTTTATTTTATTTCAAGGAGTGCAGTTCGGTGGCTCCTTTGAACACCCACTTACAGATTTATGACTTCCTACACAAATAACTCTGACAATTCCATCCTGTCCCCTCGTCCCAACATTACACAGTTGCCACAGTCCTGCTGACCCTCGAAATTATGCAGTGAAACTGACGGGATTCTTGGAATTCGGAAAAGATGCGACAACTCTGCCTCCACGTGGATTTGACAGGAGACTGTCAATTCTTCTGAACGAAGGTTATGATTGGTTACTAACAGGAGAAGACAAGATTTCCGTCACAGTAAGGAAGACATTTATTTATGACAACCAATTAGTAGGGGGGCAGTAGAAGGTCTGTCGGCAAAGTCTTTTCTATGAAACTGCACTCCATGAAATAAAATAAGGTATACAGTGAAAGAAGAGTATGACGGTGTTTGGTGGGAGGATACGGACAGTATTGAGAAGTGCTAAAATTATAGTGAATGGATAAATTTTGAAAAGGGGGCGCGAGATACACGCCATAAAATCGATAATTCAATCATTCTTTAATTATATGCCGCGCCTCAATTTTCTTTTCTATTTTCCCTAATATTTCCCTCTATTTTCTCCATATTTTCTCCTCTATTTTACCACTACTTAGTCCTCTATTTTCTCTCTTTTTTTCCTCTGTATACCTCTATTCTCTCTCTATTCGTTTTATCCATTTTGTAGTTTACTCGTTTGCTCTCTTCCTCGTTTCTTCTCTATCGCTCGTTTAAAGTACTTGGTTCATATTCAGAATCACTTTTAGCATCCCCTGTGAATGACGGTTCTTCATTTTGACTCATTATTTCTCCCTGCAATAATAACTTCTTCATAGATGGCAGATATGACAGAACAAATTACAGACATAGACAGTAGAACAAGGAAACGTTCAGAAAGTGGGTTTATTCATACATGGTCCATATTGGCACTTACCATTGTCTTGCCCCAAGGCACAGATTTTATTAAAGATTTTTGATAGTGTAATACCAGCCTAAAAGGAGATATTTTTACCTTCTATTTGCATAACAATCAACGATGGTTTTAAATATAGAAAGCAGACATATTTTTCCAGAAGTGTCACGTGACGCGCAGCTTTATCAACAATTTCATTAACATTATTAAATGCCCTTCCTATTTACGGAACGACTGGGTCACGTCACAGTTGTTTGTGGAGATACATGCGATAAGCTGGTACAGATCAAAACTCCAAAGGAAAGACCGCTATACAAATAAAAGAATATAATCAATTATTTACTCTTATTACAGTCATAAAAAAGTTTAGATTACCAACTGAAAAATTCAAATGTAATTCATTGCTTTCAGCATGTAATAGTAATATGCGTTACAAGAGCGGTATGTTGACGTTTTCATGTTCGAGGAAAAGTTTGAAAAAGCGAAACGTAGTTGAGCTTTTTTAATTTCCGAGAACATGAAAATAAACATACCGCTCGTGTATCGTGCATTATTTTGTGCGAAGATCGTTTATTACATACCTGAAAGACGAATTTCTAATTAGTTGCAATGAAATCTCCATCTTGGTTTCTGTTAAATGACGGCAACTTTGGAAAACAAATATATCTATCTTCAACATTGTTCCTATAAAATGTTTTCTGTGTTTACTATACTCCAGCAGGCCGTGATATACGTCTGTCTTTTTTTTTCCCCCAGTCTACGATGAGTCTGGAATCTGGTTGATTTTTTCACGGCTTCCTTAATGTTACTTTCATTACAAATGCAGTAACTTTTGTGGTGTTGTAGAGTTTACTTAATTTTTGCAAATATTTAAAAACAATAATTATCATTGCATTTTAGGTGAAATTGCAGTGGTAAGTTTCCAATTTATAATTATTACTATATTGAACGTCTCTAAAAATATTATGTTAAAAGCCTAAAGCAGTAAAATGAATGTCGCGCTTAAGCTGTAAGAAGAGGGAAATTGTTATGTGTGTTACGTTGGGAATACTGAATGTGGTATTTCACACTTACCGCGTATTGGTTTGTGCGGAAAGCAAGCAAATACGCACGATCTCGCACAAAATTATTTATATAGTTTAAGTTAAATACATTTTTAATTATCTATTTACATAATTTTGAATTTGGAAAGTAATAGAAAACATAAAAATAAATGCCAATTAATGTTTAATGCATATTTAAGCACCGTCCGTCCGTGGCGCGACAGCCCATAAAGGGCTAAGCCAGCCAGCCGACTGCTGGTCTCTCGTCCACGTGTCTCATCAGAGGTGAAATATCATCCAAATAGAACAGAGGTATCGTGTCGTCAGCATTTCGCCACCTATCTTAGCTCCCCAAATTCATCACGATGCTGGGCGAACACTAGTCCAATACACTGATCGAAATCTGAGAAAATTCCTTCCCCATGAGGACTCGAACCAGCGAGCATTCTGTAACGCGAATCTTACGTATAATGTCTCACATCACGATGCTACGGCATTATTTAATTTAAACGCCTGTTTTCTTAAATTTTAATGCCGTTTACCTGCTACTTTTAGTTTCTTTGCTTATTCTGTCATTCACAGTGTTCTGTCCAAGGGCAGGTCTTTCACTGCAAACTCAGCTTTCTCCAATTTTTCCTATTTTCTGCCTTCCTCTTTATCTCCTCATATGATCCAGTATCTTAATGTCGTCTATCATCTGATATCTTCTTTTGCCCCGAACTCTTCTCCCGTTCACTATTCCTTCCAGTGCATCCTTCAGTAGGTAGTTTCTTCTCAGCCAGTGACCCAGCCAAATGTTTGCAGTTTTTCTTGAGAAAGGTAAATGCGATAGCTTCCCGTTGCTTTTCGCACACCACTATCTTAAAAGATCCCAGGAGGCCCCTGCGTGGAGGTGTGTAGAGTTGATTTGACTAATTAGGCCTTTCGGACTTCACACCGAAATTCATCACAAAGGTTAAATATCAGTTCTATCAGGGTTTTTGACCCGATCAGAGACCGGGAAATCCCAATTAGCCTTTGTCTCCATTTCTTAGCTCAAAACAATACATTTGAATTTAAATCATACTTACTTGCTTACAAATGGCTTTCAAGGAACCCAAAGGTTCATTGCCGCCCTCACATAAGCCCGCCATCGGTCCCTATCTTGTGCAAGATCAATCCAGTCTCTATCATCATAGCCCACCTCCCTCAAATCCATTTTAATAGCCTATTATCCACCCATCTACGTCTCGGCCTCCCCAAAGGTCTTTTTCCCTCCGGTCTCCCAACTAACACTCTATATGCATTTTTGGATTCGCCCATACGTGCTACATGCCCTGCCCATCTCAAACGTATGGATTTAATGTTCCTAATTATGTCAGGTGAAAAATACAATGCGTGCAGTTCTGCGTTGTATAACTTTCTCTTAAATCACACGAAATAATTTTACATAACAAACTTAATAGAAATATATGCCATAATTCAGTTTGAGGAAACAGATCCTACTGGTTGAAACACGAAGGGAAATAATCGGGTTTCCATGTCGAAGGATAATGTTGCTCCTAATTTTGTAGGGGAGAGTCGAGGTAGTATCGGACATCGGGTAATATTGGACAGTGAGTTTCTTTCATTTACCACACGATGATAGTACCTGATTGACATGGTTACGTTTCTGTGATGTCGCATAGAAAAACGTAACCATTTCATTCAGGTACTACCATATGGTGGTAGATGAAAGAAACGCTCTGTCCGATATTACCCGATGTCCGATACTACCCGACTCTCCCCTACGCATATGGAGAACAGTCGGTGGACCTTTTTTCATGGAAGGTAATCCCACTGATGAAAGGGAAATGCTTGAAGAGAGTGTTTTCCCGAGCATCACGAATGAAAGAAGGAATATTTAGAATATGTTTCAACAGGACGGTGTCCCATCCCCATTACGGTCACCAAGTTAGTTTGATGTTAGACGAACAGTTTCCAGGAAGGTGGATAGACATACCACCATATTAACACAAGTTTTACGCAATTGAGAACATCGAATTGAGGCATGCATTCAAGCAGATGGTTTTCAAATTGAACATACACTGTAATTATTCCTATGTAACCTGACTTCTGCCTCAACCTGTAGATGCATTTTTTTTTCCTTGTATAGTTAGCAGTGAAATGTTAATTGTAAAGATTAACCGGTAACAGATTATGAAGTTAGCAATATGAGTGAAATAGGAAGTGTGAAAGTGTAAATATTTCTCTGAATTATAGATTGCTCTGTAGCATGACTTACACTGCTAGATGCGAACTCGTCGCTGTGAGAAGGTAGCCAAGTTCTAAAGAATTACTTAAATCGTATTTATTATTCAATTGAAAATTTGATATTGTAAACTGAATTCTTTATTCAGCGCCCATCTTAAAGCATTGAGTCTGCTACAGACGATGAAACTGACGGTAGTTGAGCAATGGTGTAATTAAATTGGAAAAGGCACCAAATTAATAAAGGTAAGCCTGAAAGTCTTTGCTTTTACTACAAACCTAATAGAATCTCTGACAAACTTAACCTCGAGCTCTTTGATTTGAAGCCGTCATCTGTGTCAAGACCAAATTTTATACATCACTTACTTTCACCATGATAATAATGAACTCTAAAATTGTTGAACTCTTCAGTCAGTATGTAGATAGGATACGTTTTAAATAGTGGTACTGTATTATGATGTTTCAGTAACGTTTTTACTTTCTACTTATTTGAAATGCAAATGTATTTACATGTGTCAAATATTTTTTCGACATTTTCACTCAGACACATATTTCCAGCATCTCTGATAACTATAAAATGACTAGTGGCTTTTTACATGCCGTCTGCCTGTCCGTCTACATAAAGTAGTACAAATATTTCTTTAACTGAATGTCTGTAGAGTATGCAGAGATATTTTGCTACAATGTGAAATCCTTTTCTTGATGCTTCACAAAATACTGAATATAATATATTTATACTAGTGGCTTGTGCAGCAAATGCTGCAAACTAAGTTCATTAGACGTTCAAATAAACGTAAGTTTTATAGCTTTCAGTAACATATACTATATATATATATATATATATATATATATATATATATATATATACTATATATACTATATACTATATAGCCTCTCAGTAAAATATAGAAATCAAGATCTAATTTAAGTTATTCTCTACATCTACTTATATAACCCCAAAACGTTTCACTTTCATATCATCAATATAGCATTAATATGTATAATTAATGAAAAATAGTCACATTATGGCATTAACTACAATAATATTTCATTTCTAATGATAATAATGTCATCAAACCACCTCAAGTTTTGTAGTTATTAATATCCAATACACAGCTGTACCCAGAAAATTGCACACCACAGAATCGAACCTGTAAATTATTTTTAGTAAGTTAAGTTTTTAATAACCAATTTAATTTGAGCTCTAAATATGTCAGCATTCTTGCAGATCATGGCCTTCCTGTAATATTGTTTACTGTAGTGTGTTTTGTTTTATTCTGAAATGCAATTAGCTAGTTCTCAAAACTGACAACAGGTGGATTTTGGAAAATAGGAAAATTATGTTGAAAAATTGACATTTCACTGAAAACTACTATTTTTCTGAAAAACTTTGAGTTCCAAGCTTCAAAATGAGTGGTCATTTATTAAAATCCGTTCAGCCGTTTTCCCGTAATTTCCATATCAGTTCAAATTATATATATAGATTATTAAAAATTTATTCCATAAAGAGATATTTTGATTAAACAATGTACCTTTACTTCATAATTAAGAATTACAGAATCTACTTAAATAAAAAAGTATATATTCAGGGTGGAACTGAAATAACCCTGAAGATTGAAAGGGACGATAGGGTAAACTTAAATGAATAGGAAACCTTTATTACGTTTTGTGATTAAATGCACGGTTAATTAGAAAATTAAGTTGAAAGATTCAGCAGTCTGGCAACCTCGTCACTAACACACTGATTTTTCTTCTCGTAATACAGATGTAAGAGGTTAACGAACTCAGGTCTCTCTGTCTTAGTGAACAACTTCCCATCTCCCTTTCTGGTTACAATGTTGCAAGTTGGTCGCATCGATCAGTGGCTTGAAATCAGTGGTTTTTAAATTAAATTTACATGAAAACCGTCCATGCTATTGAAATACGCCAGAGAGATAAATGATTCTTTGTGAGATTTTCTATTGATATGGACAAAAATCACGATCCTACTCGCAATAGTTACTGAATAAGAGGAAAAAAATCTGAGAAAACTGTGGATTTTCCATCAATATGGTATTAAAATTTTTGTTATATACAACATGAGCTATTCGCTCAGAAAATCTGCAGGGTTATTTTACTTCCACCCTGTATAATGCACTATTATATTCCACATGCATCATTAGCGGATAAATTTACTTGTAGGTATTGAATATAAATGAAATCCGTCCAATGGTTTACGAGAAATCGCTTATACATAGACATAATATGCGCAAAAGCAGTTTTTCGATATCAGGAATGTATTTCTGAGAATATTTGTGAATTTATTTTTATAGCATCACAATTTTTGTACTTTATTTAATGACTAGCCGTACCCGTGCGTTCCACTGCACCCGTTAGAAATAAATATAAAGTAATTACATAATTAAAATAGGACATTTGATCCAGGGAACATTCGTGTTTGATAGAAAGATAAATCGTTTATTAGGTTACTTAATTTAAATTGTATTAAAAGAAATTAAAATGCGATCATTTTGATCCAGAGACACTCATTTGGTCATAAAAATTATTTTAGGAAATACAGGAAACGAATGCCTATCAAGTTTTCTGTGCATAAGAATCTATTTTAATCTTACCTGTCCTCGATTCTCTCAGAAGCTACTGTAATAACATTATAGCATTATGTCCATCTAGAGAAACTACACTTTCCAGTGGTGAATTAATAATTAATTATACAAATCGGTTAATTTAGCTTCCGATATTACTTCATACAAACACAGAAACATTCTCTGTAGGCTGTGTTCCATAGCTTTCGATTGTTGTTGTCCAAGGCCCCTTATAGACGAAGTCATTTGTTTTTTATTTCATTACACCGCTTCAGATGGCGTTGTTATTGTAATTTTGAAACTCATTTATCTCATTAAATATCAGTCCTATCAAAATGTTGCATGGAATAAAACTTATCGGAAATTATTTTTAAAGAAACTTTTGTTATGTAATATTTTTCATGAAAATTAATAATAAGGGAGATATTTCGATTTATTTAATTCAAGAAATCTTATAACCCCACTTTAAAATAAAATATTTTGAATACCATATAGCCTAAATTCTAAGCTACAACGAACTTAATTTATATTCCAATTTTCATATAAATCGGTTCAACCATTATCACGTGAAAAGGTAACAAACATCCTGACAGACAGACAGACAGACATACTTACTTACTTACTTACAAATGGCTTTTAAGGAACCCGAAGGTTCATTGTCGCCCTCACATAAGCCCGCCATCGGTCCCTATTCTGTGCAAGATTAATCCAGTCTCTATCATCATATCCCACCTCCCTCAAATCCATTTTAATATTATCCTCCCATCTACGTCTCGGCCTCCCCAAAGGTCTTTTTCCCTCCGGTCTCCCAACTAACACTCTATATGAATTTCTGAATTCGCCCATACGTGCTACATGCCCTGCCCATCTCAAACGTCTGGATTTAATGTTCCTAATTATGTCAGGTGAAGAATACAATGCGTGCAGTTCTGCGTTGTGTAACTTTCTCCATTCTCTTGTAACTTCATCCCGCTTAGCCCCAAATATTTTCCTAAGCACCTTATTCTCAAACACCCTTAATCTCTGTTCCTCTCTCAGAGTGAGAGTCCAAGTTTCACAACCATAAAGAACAGCCGGTAATATAACTGTTTTATAAATTCTAACTTTCAGATTTTTTGACAGCAGACTAGATGATAAAAGCTTCTCAACCGAATAATAACACGCATTTCCCATATTTATTCTGTGCTTAATTTCCTCCCGAGTGTCATTTATATTTGTTACTGTTGCTCCAAGATATTTGAATTTTTCCATCTCTTCGAAGGATAAATCTCCAATTTTTATATTTCCATTTCGTACAATATTCTGGTCACGAGACATAATCATATACTTTGTCTTTTCGGGATTTACTTCCAAACCTATCTCTTTACTTGCTTCAAGTAAAATTTCCGTGTTTTCCCTAATCGTTTGTGGATTTTCTCCTAACATATTCACGTCATCCGCATAGACAAGAAGCTGATGTAACCCGTTCAATTCCAAACCCTGCCTGTTATCCTGAACTTTCCTAATGGCATATTCTAAAGCGAAGTTAAAAAGTAAAGATGATAGTGCATCTCCCTGCTTTAGCCCGCAGTGAATTGGAAAAGCATGAGATAGAAACTGACCTAAACGGACTCTGCTGTACGTTTCACTGAGACACATTTTAATTAATCGAACTAGTTTCTTGGGAATACCAAATTCAATAAGAATATCATATAATACTTCCCTCTTAACCGAGTCATATGCCTTTTTGAAATCTATGAATAACTGATGTACTGTACCCTTATACTCCCATTTTTTCTCCATTATTTGTCGAATACAAAAAATCTGATCAATAGTCGATCTATTACGCCTAAAACCGCACTGATGGTCCCCAATAATTTCATCTACGTACGGAGCTAATCTTCTCAAAAGATCAACCCATCACCGTAAAAAAACAGCTTGTTACGAATCCCTACAATAAGCCTCGGAATAGGACAGACAGACATACAAACAAAAATTAAAAAAAAAAGCGATTTTCGGTTTCAGGGTGGTTAATTATATATGTTAGGACCAATTATTTTTTGAAAATCGAAAATTACCAGAAAAATTTCGGCTACAGATTATTATTTGTATAGATAAATGTAAAATTAAATACAGGGAAACAAAATCACAGCGGAAAACAGTAGACTTTGATCTGAGACTTTGACTGTCACATTGTTGAAGCTGCAGCTCGTCCCCATCATTCTACCCTTCCCTCCTCGCTACAAGACATTCGCTGTCTAATTGCAAAGGCATGTTCGTTGGAAGACGAGAGGTTATCGTGATCAGAGAGTGGGGATGTCCTAAGATAATCGAGCCACTGGCTCCGGATCCAGCTCATTCCTACACTACAATACTCAAATTGATTGGTCAATTTTCGAGGTGTGTCCCTATCTTATTGGTTATTCGTATCACGAGATTGAGTAGAGGTTAGAGGACCTTGTACTTGAAGTACAAGTCGATGCTAATGTAGGGCAGAAGTTATTGCAATAAGAAGATAAAACTGTAATAAATTTATCTGTAAATGATGTTAAAAGGGTCAACAACACTTTGAGTGTGCGATTTGTTATGTTTCATACAGAGGGGTAATCAATCTATTTCTGTCCCTTCTCTCTTTTATTATTTACTCTCCCTTTCTCGCCCATTATTCAAAAGTAGTATTAAAATTTTTAAGAAGAAAGAAAGAAACTCTTTCTAACGCAGTGTTATGTAACTGTAATAGTAATATGCGTTACAAGAGCGGTATGTTGACATTTTCATGTTCGAGGAAAAGATTGAAAAGCGAAACATAGTTGAGCTTTTTTAATTTCCGAGAACATGAAAACAAACATACCGCTCGTGTATCGTACATTATTTTGTGCGAAGATCGTTTATTACATACCTGAAAGACGAATTTCTAATTAGTTGCAATGAAATCTCCATCTTGGTTTCTGTTCAATGACGGAAAATTTGAAAAACATAAATATCTATCTTCAACATTGTTGCTTTAAAATGTTTTCTGTGTTTACTATACTCCAGCAGGCCGTGATGTACGTCTGTCTTTTTTTCCCCCAGTCTATAAATGCGAACTTAAAACAAACGGTAAAGTTATATAATGATATATTTTTCATTTTAATATTTTAACAATATTATTTATATAACATATTGCAGAAATAACATCGGCATCTGGAATCTCGTTGATTTTTTCACGGCTTCCTTAATGTTACTTGTATCAGGAATGCAATAAGTTTCGTGGAGTAGTAGACTTTACTTAATTTTTGCAAATATTTAAAAACAATAATTAACATTGCAATTTAGGTGAAATTGCAGTGGTAAGTTTCCAATTTATAATTATTACTATGTTAAACGTCTCTAAAAATAATATGTTAAAATCCTAAAGCAGTAAAATGAATGTCGCGCTTAAGCGGTAAGAAGAGGGAAATTGTTATGTGTGTTACGTTGGGAATACTGAATATGGTATTTCACACTTACCGCGTATTGGTTCTGTGCGGAAAACAAGCAAATACGCACGATCTCGCACAAAATATCTCTGTAACGAATATAGAAATAGTTGATTATTGACTCAATAATTTATTTTTTTTCAAAATGACATTACGTGAGATCATAAAGTACGACCAGCGAATAGGGATTATAAAGAATGGACTGATTTCAATGACCTTCAAGCCAGCTAGAGCGTGAGATTCTGCTTCTCCCTAGAGTTGGCGCTGACATCACACCAGCTAGCAGTCGACACAGCGGAAATATAACACATAATTAATACATCTAGGTACATTATATACTCAAATAAAATAAATTGGATTCATAAAATAATAAATCCGTCATTACCTGTAATGACTCTAGAGTTCCTTTATAATGAGAGTTGAGACGTTGACCCCAACAACAATTAAAATATGTAATGATTTGATAGCAGTGAAAATGGAAAAACAAAACTCTTATGAGAAGTAAAACCATATACCTATATTATATTATATACAAATATTAAACGAATTTGATACATAATTTTATAATGTATAATTATAATATTTTATAATATAATTTATTATATCTGAAATATAAAAAAGTATTATTACAACTAGTTTGTCACTGAGAAATAAGGAAAAGCTGTTAACTTGAATTTATTTGAAGCAAAGCGTTACTGGATTATGCAATAAGGTAGGCGATGTTTGGATCCTGTGTCTCAACTCTATACTCAATTATTATTCTTAGCGTATGCTCGATTACACTAACCTCTAGCGCTTGAAAGTGAAACTAAACGCAGAGAAACAAAACAGGAAAATTCGCTCAGTGCCCTATCTTTATAATCCCTATTCGCTGCACAGATGGCATTGAAAACGTATCAACAATGCCGTCATTGTTAGCGGCCATTTTACATTAGTTCAAGCACGAAATATCATAATTTTCTGTTGACTACATTTTGTGCAGTTTCATTTTGAAGTCAGTGTCCCGAACAGATTGGCAAAAATGAAAAATATCGAGCTTCGTGCTGTTACTAAGTAAAAAAAGAAATTATCCCAACAGAAATTAAAGAAGACATGGATGCTACACTGGAGAAATTCTCTCCAGCGTTTACGACTGTGAAAATATGGAGGCGCATTTTAAACATGGCCGAGAGAGCGTGTGGAAGACGACCCCTGCAGTGAACGTAGTAACAGCAACAAGTGAGGAAATCGTAGAAATAAACCACGATATGGTGTTGAATAACTGTCGACTGAAAGTGGGGGAAATTAGCGAGGTTATGCGTCTCTCAACTGAGCAATGTCTTGGACATGTCCAAGATCTCCGCAAGGTGGGTTTCACGTTTGTTAACACCGGAACATAGCACGTCGGATACCAAATTTCGAGGAGTTATCTGGTTCAATTCGATAAAAATACACCCGATTTTTTATGCGGTTATTGACCACAGATCAAAACTGGATCCATTACTACACACCAGAGACAAAACAGCAGCCGAAACAATGAAAGCACAGTGATTCTCCGCCTCCAAAGAAAGCAACAGCTATCCAATCGGTTGGGAAAGTCATGACGTCCGTGTTCTGGGATTATATATAGCTTGACCTTGGTACAATATTTCGGAATATGATCACTTAATGAAGGTATTGTAAAAAATTAAAATGTAACAAAATATACAGACAATTTTACTTTTTTTTCTCTTGTACTGAGGAGGGACCCGAAGGTTTGCACTGCAGCCTGAGGCTTATTGTGCTTACCAGTCCTATTTTGTGACTGATTGGGTAGCCGAACGGCCGCGCTCTTGTACAAGTACAGCACGCCGCACCGTGAACTTAAGCCGAGCTATTGTAGGGATGATATGTGAATTAGCGATGGCGAAATGAGTCCGATGTCCAACACCAAAAATTACTCAGCAATTCTGCTTCAATTGGTTAAGGAAAACCCCAACCAAGTAACTTGTCCCAAGCAAGATTTGAACCTGGGCCCGCTCGTTTCATGGCCAGACGTACTAACCCACAGGGTGGACCAATTTTACATTTATTTTATCTGTTTATTTAGAAAAGCAAGATATCATATAAAATTTAAATTCTAATTATTTCATTTAATCTCGTCTTTAAGTTTACACATTATACCGGGATCACTTTTCTTTTTTCTGCATTGTTGTGCAGTATGTTATTCATATTTCTCCATGTGGCTGCTTGAACACCTGCAGAATTCTAACACATCAGTACAGGCTGTTAGAAAATAAACATTACAGTACTTCCATTCCTCAAATTAGGTATGGAAATTCTTACACATTCAGAAATTTAAAATAAATATTACAGTCCAGACACATGGTCTGAAGACATTAATTCTTCAATTTAAGTACAGAAACTTGATCATAAACAAAATCAAGAAAAATCTTTTGAATTCAATATTTTCTAACGTTAATAGAAAAAACGAGTTCGGCCAAGTTTGGGGGGGGGAGACAGTGCCCCCCCCATAACTCCGCCTATGCCTGAGACAAAAAGCACTTTAATCATAAAACAGAAACTTATTGAAGATTGGAGTAATCATCTTCTTAAATGAAGTTCAGTATAAGTGCAGAGCAAATTAATAAACAAGGGAAACTTGGTTCATGTGTACTTCGTAAGCATATAGATGTAATCGCTTACGTAAGACTTTATAGATTGTTAATTGAGGTTTGCGGGAAGCACGACGAATCGACTTCCAAGGATAGCGTTGAAATACAGCTTGGATGCTGTCGACTGCTTCTCAAGAGAGACCAGGATGTCCAAGCGGAACAGGTTATTTACAATATCAGTGTGTTTACACTTCTGAAACCATCTTGTAGTGCTTGGCACTTGCATTTCTAATTACTAGGGAACTGATTTCTAGTTCCGTGCCGTACAGTGGGGTGAATAAGGACGAATTTTTACTATTTTCTATTTCTTTATGACAAAGAGTAAATATAATAATATTTACGTTTTTATTCATAATGAATGAACAAATAAACACTCTTATTATTATATTTACTGTCGGCCTGGGTGGCGCAGTCGGTAGAGTGCTGGTCTTCTATGCCCGAGATTGCGGTTAGTATTAGCCTAGATCTAGGGTATTCTATGATCTAGGGTATTAGTAAAAGGTAAAAAAGGTAAAGGTATCCCTGTAACATGCAATGAAGGCACTTGGGGGGGGGGCATAGAGGTAGAGCCCCATGCTTTCCATGACCTCGGCAAGAGAATGAGGTGGTGTGGTCGGCACCACGCTCTGACCGCCTTTTACCCCCGGGAAAGACCCGGTACTCAATTTTATAGGAGGCTGAGTGAAAGTTCTGAAAGTTTGGCAACGAGAAAAAATCCTGTCACCACCTGGGATCGAACCCCACACCTTCCAGTCCGTAGCCAGCTGCTCTACCAACTGAGCTACCCGGTATTAATGTTAGTATTTATTTATTTAACCTGGTAGAGATAAGGCCGTCAGGCCTTCTCTGCCCCTCTACCAGGGGATTACAACTATAATATGAAGAATAAAATTACAATTAATATTACATTTACCATTACAATTACAATAAAAAAATCAGAGTACGAAAAGATTACCTATTAATGAAAGCTAGACATATTAAGTTAAGAACAAAGAATATTTTTGTATTTAATGAATTACAAATTAAACCTAGAATAATACTATAATGATGATCCCGGTCCAGGTCGAAGTGTACTTAAATGTGATATAGAATGTTAATTGAGGTTTGCGGGAAGCACGAGAATCGACTTCCAAGGATAGCGTTGAAATACAGCTTGGATGCTGTCGACTGCTTCTCAAGAGAGACCAGAATGTCCAACCGGAACAGGTTATTTACAATATCAGTGTGTTTACATTTCTGAAACCATCTTGTGGCGCTTTGTTCCTGTATTTGTCTGCGATATTGCATTTGTAATTATTACTAGTGAATTGATTTCCAGTTCCGTGTCGTAAAATGGGGTGACAAAGAGTAAATATAAGAAGACTGTTTATGTTTTTATTCATAACGAATGAACAAATAAACACTCTTATTATTATACTGTATTTACTGTCGGCCTGGGTGGCGCAGTGGGTAGAGTGCTGGTCTTCTATGCCCGAGGTTGCGGGTTTGATCCCGGCCCAGGTCGATGGCATTTAAGTGTACTTAAATGCGACAGGCTCATGTCAGTAGGTTTACCGGCATGTAAAAGAACTCCTGTGAGACAAAATTCCAGCACACCGGCGACGCTGATATAGACCTAAAGGCCTAACCTCTGCAGTTGCGAGCTTCGTTAAATACAACATATGGACATTTTTTATTATATTTACTCTTTGGCACAAAGAAAAAAATAGTAAAACTTCGTCCTTATTCACCCCGTTTTACGGTACCTATTTTTTCCTATGTCCTGGACTATGTTATTCAGATATTTCTGCGTTTCATGTACATAGGATCCCCCCTAGTAAAATTCTATAGGACCTAAAACGCCTAACTGAACCGTAAACTCCTATAAATGCCTAAAACCTGTGTTTGTGCCTGAAAAGCGCTTTTTTAAAGTATTTTACACTTATTTAAAATAGAAGTACCGCACAAAATTCCAAAAAGGCCCAAAAACTACAAAAATGCTTGTAAAAAATTCTCTTACAGACACGCACTGGTCTGGAAGTTCGCCCCATATTCGTCTTAGAAGGGAAGGGAAGAAGATTTTGCCTAATTTCATGGAACTGAAGTTCGTTTGGAAAAGTCCATCCTAGCATAAAAGGGGTGGTAGGTTATTCGGGATAGGCGAGAGCTTGCAAATTAGTTTTCGCGTCAGTGTACCCCCGTTATGCGAAACGAAACTCGCCAATCAGCAGTCTCTTTCACTGAAATACAGTAATTGAGGGGTTCAGAGCCATAGTGGACCAAGCGCCATTTATTAAAAACGGAGAAAGCAAGGGTTAAAGTTAAGTGAATATCATAGTTGAATGAAGATTGATATAAATGTTATGTTTTATTTAACGACGCTCGCAACTGCAGAGGTTATATCAGCGTCGCCGGATGTGCCGGAATTTTGTCCCGCAGGAGTTCTTTTACATGCCAGTAAATCTACTGACATGAGCCTGTCGCATTTAAGCACACTTAAATGCCATCGACCTGGCTCGGGATCGAACCCGCAACCTTGGGCATAGAAGGTCAGCGCTATACCAACTCGCCAACCAGGTCGACTAAGGTTGATATATCATTTAGTTTTAATGTGTGTACTTTATATTATTTGATATATGTTCCCATTGAATTATGGTAATAACTTCATTTTAACCCTTGTTTTCTACGGTTTTAGCAAATGGCGCTTGGCCCACTATGATTCTGAACCTTTCAATTTTAGTCTTCAGTTCATTAGCATTCATTGTCAGCACTAGTTCTATGTATATAAATTCCACCTAACTTTTATATAAACTCCTAAAAGTCCTAAATCTCTCTTCTTAACATCTAGAAATCCGTTCCCTAGTAATTACAAACTTAGATTTTACAAATCATATCATTACCAAAGCTCGGAACTTGGGGACTTGTGTGTCGTGTGCATGATTAAGGTTACAGTTTACAACGTACACAAAGCTCACGCTACAAGTGCTCAGGGACAGTCGTGCGTACTAAGAAAGTGGTCACATCGAATGACAGGAAGACGGACGAGGAAACTGTGTCGTGTCGAAGCCAATGACATTCAGATAATTAATTAGAGGTAAACGGTCTGTTTGAAAATAAGAAAATACGTATTATTCGAATGGGTATTGTATACGTTTCAAAATATATTTCTTAAAATTTAGGTACAGAATTTCGTGGAGGAGTTCTGAGGAGATACATTATTTTCTTCGAATGGAGAGTTTATATTTTGTAACTTGTGTCACACACAAACTAGAGATTGGAAACGGGCATTCATTGAAATACATTGCAGTCCCTTAAATCGTTGGAAAATTTGTCCATAGCCATGGATCAAGTCGTAGTGGAACCTTCCCTAGTAGTGACATAGAAATTGAAAACTATTTTCGAGACAAATTTAGTATACTTATCTTTCTCAGATACCAGATCAGCTAGCAACTACTGAAAATCGACAGGAAACAGTGACAGTGAAAACATTCAATACTTTATTTCGGCCTAAGACTTTATAATACAATTACAAACCATTTTCCAAATTTGAAATGTTTAAAAATTGAAGCTTTTAAAAAATAAATTTGTAAAATTATCCACGATATAATATAATATTAACAAATGTATTTTTTTTTTTTACCTTTTATTTCTGTCTACTATATTCTTGTTTTTATTGAATATCACTGGCTTCTGTCGGATTGTCAATTTATATTAAATGTGTATTTTTCTCTTTTTCTCTTTCTTCTTTATTCTTGCTCTTGTGTTGTATTTATTGGTTTGAATTAAGTTACTTACTGTATTTATTAAAGTGTCCTTGTAAATTTTATGTTATATTATTCACTAAGACCACACCGTACACGAGCCTGGCTCTTACGGTAGTGGCTAGAAACATTTTTGTTTTATAAATGTAATTTGTATTCAGTAGGTAGCTAGTTAAAATAAATAAAATAAAAAAATTAATTTTGCTCCCGTCACTTCACGTGACGTGGAAATAAGTTTCTTTCGTTTCAAATCATGTTTAACTAACAGACGAAGAAGGTATGGGTTCAAAATATTTTAATGTATGTAGTTTACACTGTAATAAAATATACATAGCAGAACTGTAAATTTGATATATTTTGCATTTTATTTATTTTATGCTATAAAATTACGTGTTTCAACCTACCATAATATTATCTTATGTTGTTCCAGCCAGGAACCACTTTTATAGCAGACCTGACAGTACCTCTGTGCTGGAAGCGGGAGTTTGTTGACATTGAAGTCCGGTCGCTTAGCCACGTTCAAAGACACAAGTCCCCAAGTTCCGAGCTTTGATCATTACATTTAGCTTCCTCTTGTGGAGTGGTCATATTTCTTAACCAACAATCTCGGAACATGAAAAAAAAAAAAAAAAAAACATGATTTGAAGAGTATTACATAAAAAAGAACATTATTCCACCTCTTTTAGTTTTGTTAGAATTGATAGTTAAAATAGACAGAGGATTCTGTGGACATCTTGTGTAGGAGTTTTAAGTAAAACTTAATCATATTTTCAGCAGAGTCTGCATTATTAACATCGGCCACTTTAGCACACAGTCGCAGTCTTACACAACTGAACTGTATAACTAAATTAACATAGTGATCCATAAATAAATACAATTAAATGAACTTAGTAAAGTTAACATAATAAATTGTAGCTTAACTCTTGCGTGTCTGGAATGCTAATCTCATGGTTATATTTGCATTATAGGGCAATGAACACGTGTACCCACATGCTTGTCAGCTTACACAGAAATGAAACTGAAATAATCCGAATCAGTTATTTTCCATAGTTATTGTCGCATTGATGACCTTCTAGCTAGACCAAAGACTGAATCAGTGGTTGAATCATCGCCAGTCGTTATTTCATAATAATATATGTAGCCTTTGCCGACGATAGAGTCATCTGCAGTCAGGAATTTCACACATCTCTCTAACGATGTGTCTAATGGGAAACTCAAACGTTACATTTTTAAAACTGTTGCCAGATGTGTAAGAAAGTCCCTATTCAGTGAGATTTAAGTCTTTTAAAAAAGGAGAGATTAAAAAAACCGATGTCACGAAGATGACATATGCTTCATCGCAAGTTTTACTCATCTCGTAACAATGTACATATCATTAAAAATACCCACAGGATTTCCATTCATCCTTTAACGATATCGACATTCAAGAAGGCAGTGGTCAATATTTCCTATCGTTGCGGCCTGAACATTGAGAATAACTTCCAAAGATTGCGAGTATGACTGCCTCCGTATGGTAGTCAGCATTCTGACTTCCAGACCTGGAGGTCTCGGGTTCGATTTCCGGGCTCAGCTCTGGGGAATTTTCCTTGAAGGAGAAAAGTTCCCTAGATGTCTAGAGTCTAGACAGTTGTAGGAATGTGATTGATTGCAAGTGTGTCGAGTTATTAATTAACCGATTGTTGGCACCAGACACCACTAAGATATGCTAGGGAGTTAACAAAAACAGTTAGGAGTAGAATAAATAATTCATTAACGTTTAGACTGGCAATGGACTATAAAAACACCAGAAAATTCGCAAGGCTCTTCTTTTATTTCAACAAATGTATATTAATTTCTTCTGTACATAAAAACTATTTGTCTTTTCTTTCCCTTT
The DNA here is from genome assembly GCA_025594305.2 of Periplaneta americana. Classification (NCBI taxonomy): domain Eukaryota; kingdom Metazoa; phylum Arthropoda; class Insecta; order Blattodea; family Blattidae; genus Periplaneta; species Periplaneta americana. Next base: position 190,394,011 of record JAJSOF020000003.1, on the reverse strand, counting down.
GCGTAGGCTGCATATTCCTCTATCTTGTTGCCAATGATATTTCAGTTTATAACGTATTTCTTTGTCATTCAATTACAAGCATAAAAAATTAAATCATCTGTGATATAGCAAAATAAGAAGATATGCTTCCGCTTTCAGCACTGCATATAAATCACATTTTCTGTCTATCTGTGTGCATGATTCTCCCAAGTTATTGGTAAAATTATGTTCATGTCCAGTATCTAAAACTCATTATACGCTGAAAAATGTACATGAAATATAATGTTACAATTGTTATTATCTATCCACTCCAAGAACTATACTAATGTATCACTACGCCGTGGTAAACATAAAACTCATTAATGTATAGGTATTACGTTTCTTTTAATTTAGCACAATAGTTAATTCTATTTCATTGATATGAATTGACATAAAATGTGTAAAAATGTTCGTTATAATTAAATATTTACGGGGCTATATTTTGTAGCGTATATTGGCTTTGGCTTCCAACCAATCGCAGATCAGTCAGTGATGTCATATTTTTTTGGTCCGTAGCTAACGTTTTTGATCTAGTAGGCCTACGGTTCTTGAGTTGGATAGACATTAGTAGGCCTTGAAAATTAATGTGCATTTGTTTGGAATAAAAAGAAACACAAAATGGCGATCCAATTCAAATAAATGCCAACGAGTTTCTACGCCATTTTGTTTCCTAATACGTGAAATAAACCGACAAAATAATGAAATTAGTTCGCATTCGTTACTTGTGGGAGAATTTCCATGGAAGGAAGATTGAGATTTAAAATACGATATTACGGGTAGCTTGCCATTACAAATCATTAACATTTAGGCCCTATATCACTTTATAATGCCGATTGTCCTAAATATAAAAATTATATTAAAAATGATTACAATATATGAATAACTATTTGATTTAAATAGTCTATATGTAAAATTAATTCCATATCTACTTAAGCCGTACAATTTATAAACGGGCTCAATGTCATAATTTTGGGATTGTAAGTATAGAAAGCCTTTTTGTGCAATACAGAAAAAAAAAGTTTGTTTCTTCTATTTAGACGCTTAGTAAATGTAGTCCATGCCATCTGAATGTTAATTCAAACAAAGTTAATTATAAACGGTAATATTATTTGCATCAATTTCAAAACAGATTTTCGTAAATATAGTCTAAAGGTAATATAATAGTAATTTTCACAAAATGTGATTTGAATTCTTACATTAATTTGTCATAAATTAATTGAATGTTACCTGTTTAACTGTAAAATGTATAAATGAAGTGTTATTTTACTTTATGCTCGACCATGCCGAAATGTAGTAATTATACACCTGATAGCAGTCCTTTAATGCATGTCATTAAAGTACACCTATTCATTAAAGTTCAGGTTTTCGATTATTCTCGAATATGCAATCGAAAGACAAGTATCGAAACGTCACGGAGGCTGGAAATCCAATACTGTCGCAGAAGGTTATGTTCTGTTACTATAATAATTAGCGTTAATTGTAAATAATATTCAAATAAATTCAATTTGTCATCTCGTTTTTCATTGTCGAATTCAATTTCAAGGTTATATCAAGATTAATGCTTATCTTACTCTCTAGATTATATCAAGGTCGTCGACATTCGTTTCCCGGAAAAAATCAATACTTTCGCGTCTGCGCACATCTCACAATTTATGATGTAGGCTATTGCACTCATTCACATAACAATAACGTGAATACTTATGAATAATTTCAAGTTAGAAATATGGTCGAGCATAAAAAGTCGTATGAAACTTGCCTATAATGGTAATTAAGACGCTCGTATGAAAATTATGAAACTCGCTTGCGCTCGTTTCATAAACATCCTCGCGTCTTAATTACTATCATTATAGACTCGTTGCATAATGCACTATTTTGACATCACAAATGGTGCCTTCTAAGTATAAGACATTTTATTCATCTCCACCCTACCCCCAAATTCTCTAGGACTTTCAGGGATCTAAACCTGGATCTCTGTGTGGAAAGCCGACTATCTGGGGCTTGTGCAACAGTGTGTCACTTTATTAGCTGCGAAAGGCGACATAGAGTAAGCCTAAACAAACACGCTGTACCTACACTTGGCGCCTAACCTTCACTTGATCTGCATCACGCCTCGAACAGGTGCCCGTGACTCTCCGTCGCGTCTCGCCGCCCCCAACAGTTGACTCTCCGGCTACGAAGAGACTAAGATTACCCACAAGAGCTTTTCATGCAAATCTGCCACTCGTACTTCCTAAATGCAAAGTGGTCGATCGTTATCTCTCGTAGTAAAGCTGAACTTTCATCAAAGAACGGTACACATAAAGAGAGATTTAGATTGGACTCTTTCCAGCTTTAATGAAATAGAACACTCGACGTTTTGAAGGTTCGATTTATATTCTTCTTCAGTTGAAGAGTATGGAGAGATAAATGAGTCTCATTTGCTGCAACGGTTATACAGGGTGTTTTTAGAAAAGCATTCAATATTTGAGATGTAGCAGTATTCATCAAAACAAGAAAAAAAGTATAATAAACATGGGTATAAAATTAATACATTTCGAGATATGAGTACAGGAACATAGGAAATGCTCAATGTGATTTCCAACTAAAATAAAAGAGCATTCAGTATTCTGAGAGTTGGTAGTAGTCATGAAAACAAGAAAAAACTCCGATAAATATGGTTTCTAAAATTAATATATTTCGAGATATGACGACTTGTTCGTCATTATCATAGGAGATGCTAAACATGATTTCCATTAAGAAAAAAAATAGCATTCGATACTCCCAGAGGTGATAGTAGTCATCAAAAGAAGAAAAAAGTCTAATCAACATTGGTCCTAAAATTAAATTTTGTATGAAAGAAAGGCTTTGATATTGGTATTGCAAGAACATTACATCTTCTAACGTGAGCTCTTTGCTATGGACCTTTTATGTATTAAAGTGAGAAATATATAGGGTAAAGGTTGGTAATTTGTGATATGGGTAATATTGTGATAATTTTTTATTACAATTTTGCTAAGCGAGAGGAAGATAGATTTTTTGCGTCAACTTATTAAATGAATGTTCGTGGACAAGTTCATGCACAAAACCGGTCCTTCTCTCGCTCAGTAAAATTGTAATCAATTCTCAAAAAGAACTATCACATTATTACTAGTATCACAATATTACTAACCTTTACCCTACACAAATATGTAGCTAAAAACAGCAAAATATGTAATACATAACAACTGTTCGGAATTGTTTCACCTGAAATACCTACTGCATCCAAATAACAGGTCCGAAGTAAATGAATCGATTGCCAAAACAGCACATGTCAATACAATGAATATGCTGTTTCCGCAATTCCCGATTCTAATAGTTTGACAAATGACCCGTGAACCGGAACTCTGCCTCTAAAGGTAAGCGTTCACTACATCGTATCGCACTCCTCGTACGAATCGCACGCAACGGATATTTTAAATTGTTCAAACGGCTCCACCTCATCGCCTCATCAAAAAGAAACATGACGTCGTACAATATTGATTACTGAAAGCAGAGGAGTTGAGGTTAGGTCTATTAATTACAAATAAGAATTTGTAATTGCTTCATGCGTCTTAATTGAAGAGGAAGAAACGAAAGAAATATTAGTTACATAATATATATGTAAGAAACGACTTGATTACTGTAATGGGAACGCCTCAAATTATATAATTCTTCGCAATTTTCTACAAGCGAAATAAGTTTTCCGTCTGCCATTTTGGCGCGACACTGAACATGGCACAACATAATAGTAACAGTTGACCGATTAAAATTGATTTATTAAAGAAGGCCATGATCGCATCGGAAAAGTTGCTCGTCCGAAAACGTGGACGGATTTGCCGAAGGCGATGCGTCCGACGATGTAGTGAACGCGGTTACGTAACAATTACAGCAAAGATTGTCTTTTTCCGATCCGTGTGATTCGTCCGATGAGTGCGATACGATGTAGTGAACGCTTACCTTAAAGAAATTATATTACCAGAGCCCGGATTTATAGCTCACTAGTGCTCAGTCCGTAACTCCAGTTCAGGAATCAAGCCTTAGAACTCGATAGGAACGGGATTGAAAAACTGAATTTTACTATTTGCATAGAAGAGCAAATACACATAAAAGTAAATCTTACTCAATTCATAATATATTTTGTGCGAGATCGTGCGTATTTTCTTGGTTTCCGCACAAAACCAATCCGCGGAAAGTCTAAAATTCTACATTCAGTATTCCCAACCTAACACACATAACAATTTCCCTCTTCTTACCGCTTAAGTAACATATTGATTTAACTGCTTTAGGCTTTTAACATATTATTTTTAGAGACGTTCAATATAGTAATAATTATAAATTGGAAACTTACCACTGCAATTTCACCTAAATTGCACTGTTAATTATTGTTTTTAAATATTTGCAAAAATTAAGTAAACTCTACAACTCCATTAAAGTTACTGCATTCGTGATGCAAGTGACATTAAGGAAGCTATGAAAAAATCAACAAGATTCCAGACTCACCATAGACTGGGGGAAAAAAAGACAGACGTATATCACGGCCTGCTGGAATATAGTAAACACAGAAAACATTTTAAAGCAACAATGTTGAAGATACAGTAGATATTTTTGTTTTGCAAATTGAACAGAAACCAAGATGGAGATTTCATTGCAACTAATTAGAAATTCCTCTTTTAGGTATGTAATAAACGATCTTCGCACAAAATAATGTACGATACACGAGCGGTATGTTTTCTTTCAATTCTCGGACATGAAAACTTCAACATACCGCTCTTGTAACCCATATTACTATTCCGTATGTAAGAACGTAATCACAATATTTCTAATTTTTAATCAAAACAGAATTATTAATACAATTTACAACCAATTAAAATAAAGTGTCGAGTTCATTGACCCCCGCATCTCTTCCATTCTCTCGTCTATGCATATAATTCCAGTTTCCTCCGATTATACCTTGCGCTTAGCAAGTTTACCAATCTGTAGCTCTCAGGTGCTGAAACAGGTAGGAACGAAGGAAAACCTGAACGGTTGCACTACGATCTGCAGCAATGCACATTATTAAGACAATGAGGCACAGATTGCAGCTTCCTGCCAGGAGCGGAGGGAGGCAGGACGTCCCGTCACGTGACGCGTGGGGTCCTCAAGGCAACCACAAAACAACTAAACGAAGATCGGAGATCGTCTCCATCCGCCTGTCTGTGCCCTACCTATCATGGCTCTCCTTCATAACAATCCACCACGCGCACACGGACGGGAATATTGTCCTTGTGTTCCATATAGACAGGCGAGGAGGAGGCCGGGCGCCAGGCCCGATTTTTAGATTTTTTTAGGAGAAGGAAGACACAAAGTATTCCCAAAAATCACCAACTACAAAATGTTGAATTTGAGATACAGAGCATGAAACATTTTATATCTGATATAACAGCATTGCGCAGAACGACGTTCAAATGTTTCTAGAAGGCGCTGTATTTGTTGGAGGGAAATAATATTTTGTCGGAAGGGAAATGTGTTATTAGTATGCTAAAACAGGAAAATGATATAACGTACATTAAAGGGAGAGGATGGTATTTTTTAAAACTTTTTTCCTATTTGGTGAATGAAATTATTGGGGATCATCAGTGCGGTTTTCGGCGTAAATTGATCGACTATTGATCAGATTTTTTGTATTCGACAGATAATGGAGAAAAATGGGAGTATAAGGGTACAGTACATCAGTTATTCATAGACTTCAAAAAGGCATATGACTCGGTTAAGAGGGAAGTATTATATGATATTCTTATTGAATTTGGTATTCCCAAGAAACTAGTTCGATTAATTAAAATGTGTCTCAGTGAAACGTACAGCAGAGTCCGTATAGGTCAGTTTCTATCTGATGCTTTTCCAATTCACTGCGGGCTAAAGCAGGGAGATGCACTATCATCTTTACTTTTTAACTTCGCTTTAGAATATGCCATTAGGAAAGTTCAGGATAACAGGCAGGGTTTGGAATTGAACGGGTTACATCAGCTTCTTGTCTATGCGGATGACGTGAATATGTTAGGAGAAAATCCACAAACGATTAGGGAAAACACGGAAATTTTACTTGAAGCAAGTAAAGAGATAGGTTTGGAAGTAAATCCCGAAAAGACAAAGTATATGATTATGTCTCGTGACCAGAATATTGTACGAAATGGAAATATAAAAATTGGAGATTTATCCTTCGAAGAGGTGGAAAAATTCAAATATCTTGGAGCAACAGTAACAAATATAAATGACACTCGGGAGGAAATTAAACGCAGAATAAATATGGGAAATGCGTGTTATTATTTGGTTGAGAAGCTCTTATCATCCACTCTGCTGTCCAAAAATCTGAAAGTTAGAATTTATAAAACAGTTATATTACCGGTTCTTCTGTATGGTTGTGAAACTTGGACTCTCACTCTGAGAGAGGAACATAGGTTAAGGGTGTTTGAGAATAAGGTGCTTAGGAAAATATTTGGAGCTAAGCGGGATGAAGTTACAGGAGAATGGGGAAAGTTACACAACGCAGAACTGCACGCATTGTATTCTTCACCTGACATAATTAGGAACATTAAATCCAGACGTTTGAGATGGGCAGGGCATGTAGCACGTATGGGCGAATCCAGAAATGCATGTAGAGTGTTAGTTGGGAGACCAGAAGGAAAAAGACCTTTAGGGAGGCCGAGACGTAGATGGGAGGATAATATTAAAAAGGATTTGAGGGAGGTGGGATATGATGATAGAGACTGGATTAATCTTGCATAGGATAGGGACCGATGGCGGGCTTATGTGAGGGCGGCAATGAACCTTCGGGTTCCTTAAAAGCCATTTGTAAGTAAGTAAGTAAGTAAGGTGTAAAATATTAATTTTTTGTATGTATAGAGCTCATAGCTGTAGCAACTCAACCAAAAATAAATATTTTGAAAAAAAAATTATTTGGGAGTCCAGATTTGAAAAAAATATACCCAATGCAGGATTTTACTAAAACCGATATATCTAAACCATTTTTAAAGTCATCCAGTTTTTTGCAATGTACTTAAAAAGCATGCTCTACAAACTGTCTGTAACAGAATTTTGATATTTGTTCCTACGTTTGTAAAATAAACAATTAAAACTGAATAACGCTTTTCTGAATTCCTTTCTTGCAAACAAACGGACGTAGTTTTAAAATGAAATCAATTAACAAACTTCTGTTAAGAGAAAAGTTTCTTAATAGTCTAAAGAATGTGTGTTCTAAATTTCATGCATGTATCTTTAATAGTTCAGAAGTTATATCCATTTTTGTCTGACAATGTAGCAAAAAATGAAGTTATCATAAACCGATAAAAGGGGGCGAGTGATTTAAAAATCCATAGCGCAGGAAGTTTAAAAATGGCACCTCAACATCCGATAAGGGCACAAATACCCACGAAATGTTATGCAATGCATTCCACACATATCAAAGAGTATTTTAAAGAATTTTTTTTATTTCAATTTACCGGAAACAGCAATAAAATGGGGCGAGCGATTTAAAAATCCATAACGCAGGAAGTTTAACAATGGCGTCTCAACATTTGATAAGGGCACAAATACCCACAAAATATTATGCTAAGCATTCCACACATATCACAGAGTATTTTTAAAGAATTTTTTTATTTACTCATTTTTCACAAAAAAATACCATCCTCTCCCCTTAAATTGTTATTCCATGGAACGTCTCAATTATGTTTTATATTAATTTTAAGAAGAAGGCTACTATTGATGTGTTAAGACTAAAATAACCTACTTCTCAAGAACGTCTATAAAATGTGTGTTTCAGTTGCCAGACGTCCTGGATTTCCCAGGATTGTTCTGGATTTTAACGGTGTGTCCTGTGTCCTGGATTGTGTTATATTTTGTTCCGGAATGTAAAAAAATAGTAAAAATGCAATTTTGTGCTCATTTCCATAAAATTATTTTTAAATTCTTTATTAATTTTTTCAAAACTCTGCCCAACCTATATTTAATGTCGTCTACGCCACCTGGTTCCTCCTATCGGATTGTATTGAAATAAAAATGATAATACTAAGGTATAGTAATTAGGCATTATACAGTATCTTTATTCTTTAATCTCTTTGGAAGCTGATTTATTATTGATAGGATTTAAACAGTGTATCGTGCATTTTTTCTGTATAGATCAGGCTATATTATGACATTATTTTTCCAGACTTTGTCAATAATTCAAAGGAAATTTCATAATCTAGCAAAAAATGTAACAAAAGTAAACGTTATGCCCTAAGTAATTAGTTGAAATGCATAAAACGAATAAAATCAGTTAGCCTATATTGCAAATTGAATTTTAATTAAAATTTGTAGTGATATTGGGTAGAAATGAAGTACCATCACCTGTCCTGGATTCCTGATGAGAGAATCTGGCAACCCTGGATACTACATACTGTACATCAATTAAACATTGCAAATTTAATTTTAATTAAAATTTGTAATCATGTTAGGGTAGAAATACAGTATCATCATCTGTCCTGGATTCCTGATGAGAGAATCTGGCAACCCTGGATACTACATACTGTACATCAATTAAACATTGCAAATTTAATTTTAATTAAAATTTGTTGTCATGTTAGGGTAGAAATGTAGTATCATCATCTGTCCTGGATTCCTGATGAGAGAATCTGGCAACCGTGGATACTACATACTGTACATCAATTAAACTACACTACACTGACCTGAGACCTTTATCTACATTTCTTAAATATATATTTTTTATATTTTCATTAAAATATGCTTACATTTACATTTAGAATTGCATAGCATATTATTCTATTTTATTTATTGTAAGACATTAATAAACATGTTTATAAACGGAGGTTTCTTTTTACTTCTTTTGCGAAAATAATACAGTATTTCAATTTCAGTAACAAACAAGGTTGTCAGACATTATAATAAAATGCCCGTAGCTTGTTTTTTTTTTTTTTAGTAGGTTATTTTAAGATACGCTTTCGTTTCTTAGATACCACACAAACGACGCAGGACTCGAAATTGACATTTTCAGGAACCGGAACGCTCTGTTATTTTCGTGACGGAATTAATGACCAGTGAGATAACGCCGAGTATCACCATGAAATGTATAATGATTTTTAAGATGTACATATTTACTTACGCATCAATTGATACAAAAATGCCGGACACATTTTAGGAAATCTTAATCCCTTTATCAAATTCACATAGACAAAAACCACGAATGGTAGTTCCTTCCTTCAATCGAAAAAAAAAATCGAATAATTTGCGTCGATTATTATTATTATTATTTTTATTTTCAAACTAAACGTAAGCTGAGCACGTGGAAAATATTGCCATAGTTATTTTGTTATATCTTTCTAATTAATACCAAATTAAAATGAAATAATAATAACAATAATAATAATAATAATAATAATAATAATAATAATAATCATCATCATCATCATCATCATAATTTTTGTTGATCGAATAAAGATACACAGGTATTGTTTTTTATATATAAAAATCAATCTACTTCAATAATATTATCATGTAATTTACATATTATGTAAACTCAAGCACAACAATTAATTGAATTTCAAATAAAAAATGACAATCAACAAATAAACCCATAGCAACCGGAGTACCAACACGCGAAACAAAACGCTATGAACTTATGCACCAACCCAATATTACGATTTTTATGTACGAAATTCAATAAGACAGTGTTATAAATTTGATGGATATCAAATACTTTAAATTTAAAATACAACAGTTGTGAGGGATAATCAAGAGGCTTATTAAGACATTTTTATTATTCTTCTAATGAACCAAAGTCAAATACGAAGCTAATCTGTTATCCCTGAGCACCTCGTTCAGTCAAGAACATATTATCCAAAAGAAAACAATAAATGCATTTCTTTTGTTTCCAGCTTGGAATAGCAATTGGATTTCTGTTGCCACCAGTGATGGTCAAGAATCATGATAACTTGGAGGACATAGGACGAGATCTCTCCATCATGTATTATTCAGTGGCTGGTTTCACTACAGTCCTGTTAGTCCTTATTGTTCTGTGTGAGTATTCATTGTTGCTGTTTTGTAGTTCATAGTTTATCGATAAGTTTTTAAGTCTCATTTGCTAAACCAGCCATAGCAACTACAGGGACATCATTTTATTTTTACTTCAATTTTTATTGTACCTGAGTTTTTTAATGTACTTCACTCCCACCCCTTCTACTAATGAAGTTCAACCGTCCTCCACACAGATTCAAGACAGCATATACAATCATAGTAGCCTTATGGTCACCGTAAACAGTACGTTCCAAAAATATGTTCGCGTTTTCCAGTGACGAAAGAGCTTTCAATATTGAATCATTTTCGGACAGGTACTGTCGTCCATTTGCCTACGTCGCATCCCGGTTTCCTTCACCAGCTTTTATTCGCCAGCTAGTGGCTGGGCTGTCTTAGCTCTTTTCTGAAAACATTTATTTCCGTTAGGAATTGGACGTTTACGTAATATTATACAACTATTTAAAATAATTTAAATGAAATGGCCTCGTTATGTAATTAAATGTTACGTGATTTCCCCCCTTTCTACGACCCTACGACATAACCACTTGGACGGACAGTAGATAGAATGTCTGAGTAATTTTATTTTTCGTATCGGGCAGAAGTGAAGATTGAATTTACCGTACGTAAGGTACTCTTTTATAGAGTAGGTACAGAATTATTTCAACATGAGTTACTAGTACGAAGGACGAAACTGGTAATTGGGATTAGGTATAATAGTCCATAGTGCGATAATATGCACATTAGAACTGAAGCCTGTATCGAAATGAGCGGCCACCATTTTAAAAAATGTGTTTAAATATCCATATTATGATTATTTTTCAATTTAACTTCATTCTCTATATTGTACGCTGATGTGCTGTAGACAGTATAATATACACTGCATAATGAATACGTCCACATGGACAGCTCAGTTCGTGAGTAAAAACACTCATTGTTAATACTGTACTGTATTTTGATTAAACAAAAACCTCATGAAAATGATCAAACTCAAAAGCGCGATATGTCCTAGTTTACGTAAATGGATGAACTACTTTTCTTCCCTCCTATACCTAGTAAAGTGATTTGTTTGTATATTACGCCAGTATCATCGAACTCCAGTCGTGGAAGGGGGTAGCAAACGGCGTTGATCCAGAAGTATAGCCAAGTTAATATTAAAAATGTTAGTAAAAATAAAATGAGTCCCTGTATAATGAACAATATAAATTTGACTCTTCGTAATTTCCATTTCTTGTCCCATTTTTCAGATACCGGTAATATTTCCTGCGCTTCATTCCCATAGTTCGTCTCTGAAACATATGTCTGTGTGTTACAGTTTTCAAAGCAGAACCTCCTGTGCCCCCTAGCCTTGCCCAGGCTGAACAACGAGCCCAGGAGGACACAGACTTTGTGGGCTCTGTCAAGAGGTTGATAACAAATAAAGGCTACGTCTTGCTTATGATGTCGTATGGCCTCAATGTGGGCGTCTTCTACGCCATCTCTACACTCCTCAACCAAGTTGTGCTGCTGTACTTCCCGGTCAGTGTTATTCAAAGGGTATAAATATGTTGTTGTTGTTTTCTAATGCCAGGCGTTTGACAATAAAGTCATTTGACCTCTTGCACTCCAATATTTTTCAAAGATATTATCATGGTCAGCCACTGAAGTACAGAGGGTATAAATATGTGACTGAATAATTAAGCTAATTAATGCCTGATTATAATTAACTTTACATAGAGTTTCCATACATCCTGTTTAGGAACATCCCTTTATTCGCAAACTTTTCCCATTGTTCCAAAAAAGGACTTCGAAACATGTTTTTGTCCTGTAAGTTCTTATTTGAAAATTAGCAACTGAAAAACAAAACTGAGAATATCAACTACTTAATATCAGTCTCCATCACTATTGATGGCATTAGAAGTCGCTATATTGGTAACACTGACTGAATGTACAAAACCAAACTGCTACCAGATCAAACATTGTTGAATCTCACTTGTTTGAGATCATAATTGTGAAAAATTGTTCCGAATTCCAAAGAAGATAATAGTGAACTGAAGGAAATTCTTAAATCAAAATATTTAAATAACTGATTAAATGGCGATCTTACTCGTGTTAATTATGTAAGCAAGTGCAGCTTACAGCTGTTTCAGTGCTACTGACACCATCCTCAGAGCCTACTAGATCTCGGCGCTATCTCAACTTCGCTGCCTGTTGTGTGGGTGTGTTCGTGTGATGAAGAGTTGTGTCAAATAGTGTGTGTGTGTTCTGAAAGTGATCTGTGTGTTGAGAATTTCACCACACTAACATACGAAAACAAAAACACACACAAGATCGCATCCTCATTCAGAAAACAGAAATACAACATAGCATACAGAACAAAAACACACTACAAAGACATTTCAACACACAAACAACACAAACAAATAAATACAGCCACACAGGCGTATACAAACTCATATGCAATAGTTACGACAGTTTCTACATTGGACAGACAGACAGATCATTCCAAACTAGATACAAAGAACACATTAAAGCAATAACCAGAGGACACAATACATCTACATTTGCCGAACACATAATTAATGCTAACCACACATACAATAACATAAATACAGACATGGAAATCCTACACATACAACCCAAAACCAAAAACTCAATATACTAGAACAATATGAAATATACAAACACACTAAAACACACCCTGATCAAATTATCAACACACAGATCAATTTCAGAACACATACACTATTTGACACAACTCTTCATCACACGAACGCACCCACACAACAGGCAGTGAAGTTGAGATAGTGCTGAGATCTAGTAGGCTCTGAGGATGGTGTCAAGTAGCACCGAAACAGCTGTAAGCCGCACATGCTTACATAATTAACATGAGTAAGATCGCCAATTAATCAATTATTTATATTCAAGTGTTAAAAGTAGTGTACGAAAGATTCAACATGGCAAAATATTTAGATAAAATGTGGGTGGATCTGTTGAAAAGTGCGATGAAAGAGAAATGGAACGGAGAAAAATTCTCTCCGGCGTCGGGATTTGAACCCGGGTTTTCAGCTCTACGTGCTGATGCTTTATCCACTAAGCCACACCGGATACCCACCCCGGCGTCGGACAGAATCGTTTCAGTTTAAGTTCCAACTCTTGGGTTCCCTCTAGTGGCCGCCCTCTGCACCACGTCATAGATGTCTATGAACGTAGGGCTGAAGTCCACACATGTGCTGAGGTGCACTCATTATGAGTGACTAGTTGGCAGGGATCCGACGGAATAAGCGCCGTCTTAAATCACGAAGTGATTTACACATATCATATATGCCGGAGCCGGAGAGAATTTTTCTCCGTTCCATTTCTCTTTCATCGTATGATGACGCAGAATATCTGCATGGAAAGATCATATGTACTTCGGTACATTAAAATAATATAACTGTTGAAAAGTGTTGATGAAAAGCTTCAAATTAAAAAAAGTGGTAGAGTTCAATATGTGTAGCTCTGGTATAATTGTAGATGTTGAAAGATTGTTCTCCTGCATGAACTCACTGTGGACTGACGAGAAAAACAAGTTGCACGTAAAGACAGTGAAATCAGTGCTTATTTATAAATAACTGATGCTTCAGAACAAACGATTGTTACAAGAAATTCATTCTTCGAAAAGTAATGTACAAATGACTGATTTATGTCAGTTTCTTCTCAGGTCAACCTATTTTGTAAGGAGTACAGTTTCAGTTTATTCTTTGAGTACGTTATTTTTAATAATAATATTTAACTTGATTTAGTTGTATTCTTTTAATCTGTTCAAAGAAAACATGGATAAAGAGCAATGGAAATTATGCACCAAACCCTCATTTTTTAAATCAATGTTGAATGTCCCTTATTTTTTTCCGATGTTTCTGGAAACCTTAACTTCACACAACTGTTTCAGAGTTTATATTCATCTTCTTTTTCCATTTACCAGCACAGAATAATTTTTATCAGTTGTTCTTTGTAGTGTAAAATACTTCATAAATACAAGCCAGATAACTAACAGATCAATATGGGACATGGGTGGCGGCAGGATGGACAAGGAAAAAGCTGGCAAGTGTCCCATCTGGACTATAAATTGAATAAACAGTCTCTCCATTGCATTGGTCTCAATACAGAGGCACAAAACTTAAATTATTTGAAGTAAGTTGTATTAACTACATGAAAATTTTCTGTCTTATTTATCAGAGATCCATTCTAAAAAGATTGTTAATTAAAAATCCATTGTTTTGTTCTTCTCTGTTACGAGAATAGATTCTGGTTATTGGTAAGTAATATTTTCCATCTTTCAGAACATCATTTATAGTTTCCAACTTGTGCTCATTTAGTTTCATTAAACTAACATACAGATGATATAATGAAAAATCAAAGTCCGTTATAGAAAATTACTTTTAAGGGGATAGCTACAGCTGAACACCTTAAAAAATCGATTTTTTTAAATATCCATCAACCATTCCAGTTTATTTTGGTGAAACAATTATTTTAACACCTATATTAGTTTTATAGTTATGAATTTTAATGCAAGATTCTGCACATGATAACACATTTTATATTTTTATATCTTTAATGCTCTTTTTCCGCTAAATACATTTCGATAATCCATATCTATGATAAATTTTGAAACTACTGAACAAAATGTTATAATTTTTTTTATGTTTATATATATTATCTACAAAAATTACCAGAATAATAAGCTAAAAATACCTTGAAAACTTGTTACATAAATTGAAACACAAACTAAAAATGTGACTTATTTACCTATAAATTTGATTGTGGTCAGTTTTGTGAGCTATACAGGGTGTTTCAGAAATACTTTTACAAACCTTGGGGCATGTTCCTCATACCAAAACAAGAAAAAAAAGTTCATATAAACATATGTCCGAAAATCCTTAGTTTTTTAGTTATTAATGAAAGAACATAATGAAACATGTTAGATATTGTCAGATTGGTAGCAAGTGTTGCAATATTAATCAATTCAGAAACTCGTAACAAATGATCAAAATGTTCTCCTCTTGCTTCCACTTTCATTGTTCATAAAATAATTCTTCTAGTGAAGAATACAATACGTGCAATTTCGCGTTGGTGTAACTTTCTCCATTCTCCTGTAACATCATCCCTCTTAGCTCCAAATATTTTCGTAAGCACCTTATTCTCGAACACCTTAATCTCTGTTTCTCTCTCAAAGAGTGAGAGTCCAAGTTTCACAAGCATGCGGAACAACCAGTAATATAACTGTTTTAACTTAGTTTTTTTGAAAGCAGACTGGATGACAAAAGCTTCTCAATCGAATAATAGTTGGCATTTCCCATATTTATTCTGCATTTAATTTCCTCCCTATCGTCATTTATATTTGTTACTATTGCTCCAAGCTATTTGAATTCTTTTATAAATAAGTAATCCTGTTCCTAATTGGTGATTATTGTTTCCTTCCACATAGTACAAGTAATCTCCTATTGGTGATCCCACAAAGTGTATTCTATATCTAGCTATAGTACAGGCAGAATTAATAGGCTTGGTTTGGTACGGAAACAACTCACTCCACACTTTCTCTAGCGGTTTATGACCTGAACAAAGAAACCTTTCTGTCGCTGCGTTTGAATGTTAGTTATTGACAAGTGCTCATCTGTGATACTACTGTGCTATAGTTTGTTCGTAAATACAAAATATCTCATAATAAACAGCTACTAATCATCTGAGTACTGTAATCGCTATCATGTCTCAGTTGGGCCCTGATATCAAAAGCCTTACTAAAGGTGTTATTTATCAACTTCACTGTTTCTTGACAGATCTTAAGAACTGTGAGGACATTAAAAGTGTCCCATCATCAACGAAGACAGTCACTGCCAGGGCCTGTGATGCTTCTTTATGATCGGTCCAGAGAAGGGAGAACAATAGTAAAAAAATAATGATCCTATGGCGCCATCTTTCTCGTCTCCAAAGAAGATTGTAGAATACAAAAAGCCTGTTACTGATAAAGATGATTTCCATCATGCATTGCATTTCCTTAACTGTACACTTGTGATGATATAAATAATTTATAAAATGTGTGTAGCAGCAGCTAAAATTACACATTTTGTAAATTTACATATATAATTTTATATAATTTTACATATATTTATTTAAGAAATACACAGACAGATGTAGGTAATATGAAATTTTACGTTTCAATTAGTAATATATACTTTTTAGATATTGTAACATTTTATTTTATACTTTATGAAGTTGTTTAAGACATTAAAAATGGAAAATTATTTAGATTGTTGAAGACCATAATTAAGTTAATTATTTTTTTTTTTTAGAAATTGTTCACAGAATAAGATAAATTTCTTAATTGGTGTGCTAATTATATCTATGTCAAATGGAGTATTATATTGTAGTCTATTGCATGTTCTTGACTGTTAAATTTTTAGGAGCTCCAGTGTTAGTTATAATTAAGTAAAATACATTACGTTTGGGAATAAAATATTATTCCAATCATAAAATGAAATATTATTTAATAATTTGTCAATAATTCTGAATAACCTAAGCTGTTGAAAAAGAGTCGTAAAATAACCTAGTAAAATGAAAAATAAAAAAATAAAAAATAATTCTGAAAATACATATATACAAAATATTTGTGTAATGCTAAATATTTCATTTATATTAGGTTTACATTACACTTTATTAAATTTGTGAAATGGCTTCACTTGCGAAATATTATAATGAAAATGTTGAGTAAAGAACGTAGGCCCTATTTGTAATTAGTACAAATCACGTGAGGCTATTATTTTATTTATTTTCTAAGTCTTCCTGTAGTGAAAAACGCATGAATGGAGGAGAAAGTTATTTGGAACAGGACCATACACCAAGCAGGTTCTGAGGGGTGTAGGAGTCGGGGTAAAGAAGTAGAGGTTCACCAAACCCGCTGATTTCTTCTGCCCCTAGTATAGCAAGAGAGCTACTAATGTTACCCCTCTGGAGTCTGTAAAGATTCGTGACATTCCAAGTATAATTTGAGTTTAACCTGAAACCTGTCACAAAAAATGAACTAAGAAATAAAGGAGGTAGATCATACTTCAAGAGGTAGATCATACTTCAAACTTCTTACACTATATTTCCAAACAGAGCTATGAACGCTGTTGGCAACGACGTTTAACTTATGCCTCACATCTTTCAGAATGGAGAAGAGGACGCAGGTCGCATTGGGTTGCTGATGGTGCTAGCAGGCATGCTGGGTTCAGTTCTTTCTGGGATTGTGCTCGACAAGACTCACAGGTTTAAGTGAGTATATTGTGTTCAACATTCTAGTAACTTGATACGTACATTTTATGATTATGAGTTTCTATACGAGGTTGAATGCTGTTTTCTCAGGGAGACCACCATGGCACTCTACATATTCTCACTGTTGGGGATGGTGGTGTACACTTTCACACTCAGCACAGGCCAGATCGGAATTGTGTATTTCACAGGAGCTTTATTGGGGTAAGTTACACAACATTAAAAGTAGAAGTAAGTCTGCTTTCCACATGATAGCATTTTTAGCACCTCTTCACAATCCAGCTTCATATATACTTAAAGGAAGAGGGTGGTTAAATTTCAAATTTATTTTTATGACGAATATCAGTGACAGGTTAGATTTGGTTTGTTGAGATTTTTTGTATGCCTTGCATATACGGTTTTTGGTAGATATACCAAAAGCCTGAACAAATCAAACCTAACCTGTCACTGGTCCTCAATAATGTCCGCCATATTAATCAACGTTTTCTTCCGAATGACTTGTTTTTTAAGAGGTTTTCTCTAACCATAAGATAATCTGTGGTGAATCGTCGGCCTCATCTTGCCAAATACCATTTCACTATCACCAATTCAGACACTAAATAACCCAGTACATCTACTTGATACAGCGTCGTTAAAAAACTAAAAAAATGGATTAATGGGAAGTTCAAATTGCATGATCACCATTTTAGATTATTACATATTTCGCATTGCATTTTTTGTTTATTTCGTACTTCTTTTTGTTTATTCTTTTATTATAGTTGCGTTTATTTCCAACAAATATATTAGTTTGGAAGGCTTTAAAGTAAAAATGTTGTTTCTCATTTGTAGGCCTGGTTTCACTAACATGATTAAGATTTCCTTTAAACTCTTTGCTTTGATTATTTAATTTAAACTGTCTACTTTCTAATCAGTGACAGCTCTTGATGGAACATAATAAAAACTTTCATTGTCTGCATTCAATTCAATTTTAAATTATACTACCCATTTGGCTTTGTCTAGATGTATAATCCAGTCACCATTTTAAGATTTTTCACTTCTGGTCCATATTGTTGATGTAAATGGAAAAAGAAGTGCTGTAGCTCCAATTAAATGTGGTGTTCCTCAGGGCTCTATTCTTGGTCCATTCTTGTTTCTTATTATGATAAATGACTTGCCTTATAATGTGTCAGTCAGCTAAAACTATAATGTATGCTCAGAAAACTATAATGATACAACTTTTGTTATCACACATAATAATACTGCTGAGTTAGACTTTATGAAGCAAGCTGTATTTTCTGAAATAAGAAAGTGGTTTTCAATTAATGGATTTATTGTTAATGGTGAAAAAACTCATGCGTTAACTCTAAGTTTGAAACAAACCCAAAATAATGTGATAAATGAATCCGTAAAGATGCTGGGTATGTATTTGGATCCTAAACTAAGGTGGAATAGCCATGTCAGTTATGTATGTAAAAGAATTTCTAGAGTAATTTATCTCTTGAGAAGTATCATGTACAAGATTCCCAAACATTATTTAAAACAAGTTTACTATGCACTATTTGAAAGTGTTATTAGATATGGATTACTTTTATATGGAAATAGTTCTGACGTTCCAAACATTCTGTTACTGCAGAAAAAGGCAGTTCGTATTATAACAATGTCACCACCCAGACTATCATGTAGATCTCTTTTCAAAAATGAAAATATTATGACAGTCTACAATCTATATATTTTTGAACTTTTAATGTATGTAAACAAGAATATTACTAATTATACAAGTATAGTAGATCTGCATCACTATGAAACAAGAAATAATGATCAATTAAATGTACCACATGTCAGGTTGCAAAAACATAATCAAGCTATGTAATTACTGCAATAAAAGTATATAATAAGATACCTACAAATATAAAGGCACTTAACGAAACACAATTTAAATTTCAGATTAAGAGATGGCTACAAAATAATCCCTTTTATAATATGAATGAATTTTTTGAAAATGATGTAGTATTTTAGTTAAATTTTATTATTTTTTACTCTTTTAATATTTTAAATATTGACACATTGTTTTTTATATTATCACATTGACGAGGCCTCTTGTATTCTTGTACCTTCAGGCAAATAAAGAATATGAATATGATACCGTATATACCGAATGTTTGTGTTGTATTCAGGTTCTTCATGACAGGCTACCTTCCTGTGGGCTTCGAACTGGCAGCTGAGCTCACTTATCCTGAACCTGAAGGCACATCCGCAGGCATACTGAACGCTGCTGTACAAGTGTTCGGTATTTTGCTCACAAATGGCTATTCTTGGCTGCTCGAAATCACAACTGATCTGTGGGCCAATGGAGCTTTATGCATCGCTCTAGGAGTTGGTATTGTATTGACTATGCTCATCAAGTCAGACTTGCGCAGACAAGCTGCGCAGGGCCCAAAACTACCTGCACCCATTCAGTAAAGACATTAAACCCTCTCAAGTATGGCTGGTCCATAGAAACAAGATATTTCCTACATACGTAAGTGCTGCTGCCTTTCTCGTCACAAGGCCAATACTGGACATTCGTAACAAAGCTGTCTGGAGGTATTTGTATGTAATGGCCTAAATATGTGATTCTTAACCTCCTCTACTCCCACTGACCTCCCTGCAGTATATGTATCTCATGTCTTTCAGCAGAGTTAGAGACAGGCCTACTTTTCTTTGCTGAGGGCCAAAAACAAGGGATTCGATGGAAATATTTAGTTAAATCCTAACTAATTGAATTGCAGGCGCACAAGGTGTCAAAGGTGCACAATTAAAACCAGTTTTCATAAAGAAAACTTCAAGAAAATATGTGTAATCGGGGGAAAAAATGTTACTACAACTTTATAAACAATCTTTCCAAAATAACATTCTTTCTATAAGATTATATAAGAGAGGGTTTGGAATTGAACGGGTTACATCAGCTGCTTGTCTATGCAGATGATGTGAATATGTTAGGAGAAAATTCACAAACGATTAGCGAAAACACGGGAATTTTACTGGAAGCAAGTAAAGAGATAGGTTTGGAAGTAAATCCCGAAAAGATAAAGTATATGATTATGTCTCGTGACGAGAATATTGTACGAAATGGAAATATAAAAATTGGAAATTTATCCTTTGAAGAGGTGGAAAAATTCAAATATCTGGGAGCAACAGTAAAAAATATAAATGATACTCGGAAGGAAATTAAACACAGAATAAATATGGGAAATGCCTGTTATTATTCGGTTGAGAAGCTTTTATCATCCAGTCTGCTGTCAAAAATCTGAAAGTTAGAATTTATAAAACAGTTATATTACCGGTTGTTCTTTATGGTTGTGAAACTTGGACTCTCACTTTGAGAGAGGAACATAGGTTAAGGGTGTTTGAAAATAAGGTGCTTAGGAAAATATTTGGGGCTAAAAGGGATGAAGTTACAGGAGAATGGAGAAAGTTACACAACGCAGAACTGCATGCATTGTATTCTTCACCTGACATAATTAGGAACATTAAATCCAGACATTTGAGATGGGCAGGACATGTAGCATGTATGAGCGAATCCAGAAATGCATATAGAGTGTTAGTTGGGAGGCCGGAGAGAAAAAGACCTTTGGGGAGGGAAAATTTGAGGGAGGTGGGATATGATGATAGAGACTGGATTAATCTTGCTCAGGATAGGGACCTATGGCGGGCTTATGTGAGGGCGGCAATGAACCTTCGGGTTCCTTAAAAGCCAGTAAGTATATAAGATTATTAGGTCAGATGGGGCAAAATGAGCAAAAAAAAAAAAAGGGGAGAGTAACAAGCTTTGGTCCAGTTGAAAGAGAAAACACAAAGATGTAACATTCATATTCTAGCTATGAAGCAATGTACGAATACCATGGAATGTAAATAAATACAATACAACTAAACAGACGGTGAATGAAAAAACTTTACGGAAAAAAAAAAAAAAAAAAAAGACGCTCTTACCTATTAAAATTTATTGAAAAAAATGTTGGCTCATAATGGAATGAAGTTTTAGAATATATATCTTAAAAATCAATTTCTGTGAAGCTGTAGATTTTTTCTTTCGAAATTCGCACAACCAAGAACAATGTATAAAACACACTTTATAACCGATTACCAGTAAATTAGTCCACTGCATAATAAAAAAAACAATCTAGAACTTCGAATTTATATTGAAAAATGTCGAAATGCCACAACTCGGTAATGTATTAAGAACTGTAGTCAAAGGATATGAAGCTTCCCAATAGACAGACATCACATTTCGATAATCTCATATTAAATAAGATGAAGAGAACTATTTAGAAACAAACACTATATTTCCTGCTAGTTCCGCTACAATTCGTACCATCTATCAGTATGATTACTGAAATAATAACTGGCGGTGTATTTAGGTTTAACTATTGTTCACTTACAATAAACTGCAAAAATGCAGATGTATACTACAGCCTTATCAAGGCTAGTCAAGAAATGGCAGCTAGAAAGAAATAAGTTAGTAATTAATATTAGTAGAGCAAACTCTTGAGTATTCATGTAGGACTTTTTTTTCTTTGTACATACACATCTTGATTACACAACTTTTAACACTGTATCACTTCGGAATTTGTATGATAATAACTTTCTTGTCTTCTTTTTTGTTTTTTGTTTTACTTCGGTGAAGGTGTTTGAAAAATTGAAACAACAAGAAATTTCGAACAGGATGAACTGAGCTTGCACAACTAGCAGTGTGCGTGTTATAAACAGCAACAATCGAAACACAGCTGTAGTATAAACACAGTAGTGTAGGTACTAGACAAGCAAACCAAACTGGATGCAGTTCAATGATTAAACTGCAGCCTGATATTTTTATTCTGCTGTAAAAAGTAAAAATAATAATTTTAAATACAGTAAGTTAACTTAAGAGATAGGTTTGGAAGTAAATCCTGAAAAGACAAAGTATATGATTATGTATCATGACGAGAATATTGTACGAAATGGAAATATAAAAATTGGAAATTTATCTTTTGAAGAGGTGGAGAAGTTCAAATATCCGGTTGAGAAATTTTATCATCCAGTCTGCTGTCAAAAAATCTGAAAGTTAGAATTTATAAAACAGTTATATTACCAGTTGTTCTTTATGGTTGTGAAACTTGGACTCTCACTTTGAGAGAGGAACATAGGTTAAGGGCGTTTGAGAATAAGGTGCTTAGGAAAATATTTGGGGCTAAGAGGGATGAAGTTACAGGAGAATGGAGAAAGTTACACAACACAGAACTGCACGCATTGTATTCTTCACCTGACATAATTAGGAACATTAAATCCAGATGTTTGAGATGGGCAGGGCATGTAGCACGTATGGGCGAATCCAGAAATGCATATAGAGTGTTAGTTGGAAGGCCGGAGGGAAAAAGACCTTTAGGGAGGCTGAGACGTAGATGAGAAGATAATATTAAAATATATTTGAGGGAGGTGGGTTATGATGATAGAAACTGGATTAATCTTGCTCAGGATAGGGACCAATGGCGGGCTTATGTGAGGGTGGCAATGAACCTCCGGGTTCCTTAAAAGCCAGTAAGTAAGTTAACTTGCTATACATATATGTTAATGATTTTCTTATGCTAAACCATTATTGTGGCAAATCAATAAACATTTCCGATTATTCATACCATTTTGTCCTGTGATTAGCACAAATAATCAAGAGTTTGTTGTATCTGACCGAAGTCTGATTGGTTTCCTTCTGTTCTCTGAATCAGTGCATTATAATGAATACGATTTCTAAAATGCCCCATTATAGAATTACACAGGAATGAAAAGAGTGCTATATAATATTGTAAGTGTAGAAATAATGGCCATAAAATGAGTCCATGCAGGATTTCTCGTAGCTGGCGCCAGCATTTTTGGCGTTTGTCCTAGATATTTAGTGCCCAGTTTGTGAGCATATTACTAGTGCAGCTGAGAATGGTACCACTTCCTATACACGTCACATCAGCCATTTGCCAAACACAGTTATCAGACTGACTGCAGCAAATGTAAAACACTCGCACTTAACGTTCCCATTACTTATTTCACACGCCAAAATGGTGACGTGGACTGTAACTTATTTTATATTTAATCGCCTTCCAATTATTTTATAAATATATAATACACTGTTAAATGGTATCTGGTAAACTTAAGTGAAAAGTTTGCTGCCCTGAAGAGATTTTTTTTTAATGGCAGATACTTGACTGTTCCGTCATTCACCCATATGAAAACAGTTGTGTAGGCCAATTAACCAACAGAATCATTGCGAATCAGAGGTCTCAGAGAAAACTGCTCTGTTACCTGGACCACAGACTTGCCCAATTACAGATGTTACAATGCCAAAGAAAGGATAACGGTATGGCCTGCAGTTCGAGTGTTCTGGTAATTAAGAAATTGGCCATATCAGCAAACAGATTTAAATCCTATATTATCTGCTTATGTGATGATGTGTTAATGCTCTCACAATGAAATCATTCGCCATTTGCAAAGATATAAAAGAGCCTAAAGAAAAGCTTAATGAAAATAAATGTTGTTGACCTCAATGTGACTATATGAACATGATTTGGTAACTATGGCAACTATCAAAACAACAGATGGAAGACTTAAGATTGTGAAACAAACGTAGACTATAATGACAATAAAATGTTGGAAATTAATAGTTAAAATGAACATAGTTGAGAATAAATAGAGACTGTACCTGAACTGATTGTTAGGAGTATATAAATGTTATTGACTTTGTGTGCGTTTGTGTGCATTATTTAAGGAGGGAAGTACACCACTACAGGTTAAATTATAACATTTTTCAATTGACTTTTTTCTTTATAGAATATAATTCTTTTGTAATGAATTAACATCTTGAATATCTCTAATAATTGTGTCCGAGGTATTATGCCCTTCAACTATCGCACATGTTACTTATGTGTCCCTTTAAATTTACTCTCTGTTGGTTTCCGAAATTTTAAAATTTACATTTGCTTTCCCTGATAACTCTAAAGATTTTTTAGATAATTCAACGAAATTCTGCATGCTTGTGTATTTCCCGCATCTTAACAACATAAACTATGATCTCAGCCCTAACATTCTTTATTTATATTTTTAAAAATAATGAGTCATTATAATGTTACAACAATAATGCATTTATAAAATTAAAAAATATATATTTTTCCAAGAGATAAGTGTAAGATTTTAGTTTATGTTGTTCACGCAATTATTATGGATTTCAGGAAAGTTCAGGGAAATACATAATGACTGCAGAAGTTTCATCCAAAATTTTGGAAATCATTTACTGTTGACTACAAACAGTTCTTTGAAAATATTAAAAATGAAGAATAAAAGGGGAAAAAGATGTACTGCATGTTTGCCTAATTTCATTTCACTGGGGCTGAAAGATACTGCGATATGAATGTTTTAAGTTTATTTATGCTCGACCATGCCGAGATGTAGTAATTATACACCTGGTAGCAGCCCCTTAATGGACCTCATTAAAGTTCAGGTGTTCCACCAATCAGAAAATACCACTGCAGCAATATGAAAGCGCAAGTATTGATTATTCTCGGATATGCAATCGAAAGATAACAATAAATCACCTATATTTGAAATAGTCAATTCTGTTACTATAATAATTAGCGTTAATTGTAAATAATATTCAAATAAATTCAATTTGTCATCTCGTTTTTCAATGTCTAATTCAATTTCAAGGTTATATCAAGATTAATGTTTATTTTACTCTCTCGATTATATCAAGGTCAATGTCGACATTTGTTTCTCAGAAAAAATCAATACTTTTGCGTCTGCACACATCTCACAATTTACGAGGTATTGCACAAGGTCAGTTCCGCTCCTCAGTCAGATAAGAATAACATGAATACTTATGAATAATTTCAAGTTAGAAATATGGTCGAGCATAAAAAGTCGTATGAAACTTGTCTATAATGGTAATTAAGACGCTCGTATGAAAATTATGAAACTCGCTTGCGCTCATCTCATAAACATACTCGCGTCTTAATTACTACCATTATAGGCTCGTTGGATAATGTACTATTAATTTACACAACTGGAAAAGTGTACATCCCTACTTAATCCCTACGCAGAATAGCAAATACTGTACTTTGTGCAAATATTGTTATTAATAATTCAACTATAGCTGGTGCTGTGTATTTAACTATTTAAGTAGCCTACATAAGATACAAAAGACTTAGGGTCGAATTCATAGTCGTCACTTATAAAATGAGGAAACACTTAAGTAATGAGCATTTCCTTAGCACTTATTTCAGATCGTATTGCAGAGACGTTACTCATTCATATGCCCTGAGCATTCCCTTGACATCGAAATAAATATGGCAACATGGCTAGACGTGAGTGCTTTCCTACATTCAATTGTTTTCCAGCGCCTCAAAATTGTTAAATCGGCATTATTGTCACACACAAATACAGAAGTAAATATTATAGAGCTAAAAATTATACAAGATGTCCAGAAAGCATTTTGTACAGAAAAGAAAGAAGTGAGCTAAGATAACTAGTTATGTTAGGCCTATGGAGATATCGTCGAAAGTAAAAACAATTGATAATTCTCTCAAAAGAAGAAATTGACATGGAACAAAATTGCAGTTGAGTTTAATGCAACTCCGGAAATATTCCTGATACGTAAATCATTTTAATTTATTTTTCAGTTATTTTTATGCTAAATCATAGTGGAAATGATATAATTACGCAAATTTTAACAGCTTATTCCTTGGGTAGAATACAAACAAAATGCAAATGACACTTTGTTGGGACGTGAATACTTTTCGAAAAAATGCCACTTAAATCTACCTGAAATGCTGCTGTATCATATTAAATCTCAAAGCAACCAGTACTTTCAGCAGTGGTCAAATCAAATTCTCATGGTTGTATTGTTAATTGAAATGAGATACCAGAATATTCACAACAGTGTTCTTGTCAAACTATCTCCTCTTAAATTGTTGATCATTATACATCTCTCAAGGGTTTTTCATATTTTTATATATCTTTTGCTTGCCGACACTCATTTTAATTTTAATTGCAGAACTCAATAAATTAAATTAAATCATAATCATCATCTATTGTATACCGAATCAGCTGATTACAATGCATATGAGGAAACACTTGAGTAAGCTGACAAGCTACCTTATTTGAATAAGTGTTCACTTCAGTGGGATTTATGAATTGAAATTATTATAATAACTGCTTAAGTGTTTCCTTACGATAAGTGTTGACTATGAATTCGGCCCTTAGTGTCTCATTCCTTAAATCTATGGAGTTTAGGGAAATAGTGATGAAATTGCCAAGAGATTTCTAAAATATAGTTAATGAATTATGGCCTGGACTACAGTACTAGCGAAAGATACTGATTCAAGAAGTCTCTATCTTGAAGGGAAATGTTGCAGCACTTGCCTCAGAAACAGCTACACAAACTAGTTACATTGTTGTGAGTATTTATGATGACAATAAGCTTAGACAATAACTGTGACAATAACAACAAATTGTAAATGTGTTCATATTCAAATTTACATTATTTCCATTTTATTAATATTTTGTACATTCCTTTGTTGAGTAACAAGTACAAATGGCAACATTGTTACATTATTGAGAGATGATTTGTTGGTTCAATGTTAAGCATCAAATAGCATAACAGTACGTGCAAGTAGACTGTCTTCCATGTTACATGTTTCTATTAGGGATCTCAGTATGAAATTTCATATCGATGTCAGAGATTTTTTAAATCTATTTTTAAACCATATTTTGGTGATTATTACATCTGATCAGGGTCACTGATCATTAATAATCAATTTTATACACCCAGCAATCTTCCATATCATCATAAAACATTCATTTTGAATTTCATCTAAAACTTTTCCCTTCTTCAAGAAAGTCAAATGGTCCTAGCACTTATAACTTATTAACAGATTCATTTTGTACCATATCCATAGAATTTTAACATGGAATGC
Organism: Periplaneta americana; assembly: GCA_025594305.2. Lineage (NCBI taxonomy): Eukaryota > Metazoa > Arthropoda > Insecta > Blattodea > Blattidae > Periplaneta > Periplaneta americana. The sequence continues at coordinate 190,366,742 of JAJSOF020000003.1, read as the reverse complement.
AGAGGTAAGAAAAAATTTGTAAAAATTTATTCATTTGGTCAATTTCAAATTCTCAGGAGCTAACGAACAATTTCAAAGATGAATAATTTCGAAGAAAAAATTGTTCCAAGGCCAGGTATCGAACCTGAGACCTTTGGTTTAACATATCAATGCTCTACCAACTGAGCTACCTGCGAACTCTACCAGACACCGATCCAATTCTTCCCTCTATATCCACAGACCTCAAAGTGGGCTGACAACCGTCAAGCAACCAACATTGAGTGCAAACAATTAACTCTGTGTGACTTAAATTGTGGTTTTCTGTTAACGAACAGTGATGTGTATTATGCAAATCAAGCTTTTCCTCGAAATTAACTTCAAATCAAGTTTTTGAGGGAATTATAGGGAAAAAGCTTGATTTGCATAATACATGTCACTGTTCGTTAACAGAAAACCAAAATTTAAGTCACACAGAGTTAGTGTGCACTCAACATTGGTTGCTTGACCGTTGTCAGCCCACTTTGAGGTCTGTGGATATAGAGGAAAATTGGATCGGTGTCTGGTAGAGTTTGCAGGTAGCTCAGTTGGTAGAGCGTTAGTACGTTAAACCAAAGGTCCCGGGTTTGATACCTGGCCCTGGAACAATTTTTCCCTCGAAATTATTCAAATCAACTTTACAGTTATACCTGAAAGCTTGATATGCAATTTCAAATATATTTGTATCCAGTTCCATACAATTTAGAACATTAACTGAGGATATTTATATGGAAATTTCTTCTTTATTCTCACAGTCCACACATGAAATTACCATATCCAGGATTATTAAGTATCCTTAAAGTTGATTAAGACATATCTGTATCATTTTCATTGTACTTACACCCATTTCATCTAGTAATAAAAAGAATTGATCAAAATCATCCTGTACTCCCTCAATGAGGGAGTTAGACTGATTCATAGATGGCACTTCACAAATTAATTGAAATTTCTTAATGTCTTCTTTCAATGCTGAGTTCTAAATTTAAAAATAATAAAAGCCTTTATAATTAATATGATTAAAGCATAATGCTATCCATCAAATAGACATTTTAATTCCTTCATGTATTATTTAATTACATGTTCGTATTTTGTTAATTGTTTTCTTCTTCTGTTCTTATTCAACATTATAACTTTTTCCCCTGTCTCTACAAGTCATTAAACTCCATTTGCAAACAAGCACTTTTTAGTAAGGCAAATATCATCAGGGTCAGACCAGTCACAATAATAATCCACATGTATTAGAATGCATTCATTTCCATTTCATATGACCATTATCAACATAGCATTTATAACAAACATCTCAAACTACATCATTTATTATATAATTATATTTTTATCTCAAAATCAGTATTTATCAAAATCATATATCGATATGAGATTTTTAAACACAATCTCTAATTTCCAAAAACCTGTGTCAACTGTTGGCCTATCTGTATACAGAATGAACTGTGATAAATATATTGTTTACAGTATAAACAGTGTTTTATATGTAATCTTAATGGCTTTTAATTTTTTTCCCTATTCCTCAATCCTGGGATTTTTAAAGAAGCAGTTGCAAGAATCCATTCAATACAACATTAGGAAAAATGCGTTTTTGTTTAATCCTGCAATGAATTAATAGAGAGAGAGGATGTGATATATTTCTGTTTTCTCATTATATGAGGTAAAAAGAGAGAGACTGAAATATTTTGATTTGAAACGTCTATTTTTTTAGGTATAAATGAGAAAAATTTTAATGTTCTGAGATGAAAAGTTTACTCTGATGTCACATGTGGTACTATGGAAACAGAAATGTAAGATGAACTTCGTGCCTCATGGTTTTCACAGTCCGCCTTGCTCCATTCTCTATTTAATGTGCCTTGAGGTTTCCCACTACAATAGTCATGGAAATATTGGGTATGTGGTTTATGTATATACATGAATATTACATATAAAATTTACTTCAATTTGAGTATAAACTTTTCACGTAATCATTGAGGTTTCCTTAATTTTTCTAGATTTTCACAAAAATACGTATTTTTAGCATTCATCATACCAAAAAAAAAAAAAAAAAAGTGATTTCAGTTATGTTTGTCAATTTACAAAAATTTCTCCATAACTAACGAATGGATTTACTTCATATTTAGTATCTTCTACTGAATTTATCCAGTAAAGAGGCACACGAAATGTAATAACCTGGGGCTTTATTTGAATGATGATTCAATCAAAATCAAATTATTTTCGTGATTTTTTTTTTTACTTGTGTAACATAAACTGACAAAATGAAATGACATAATTTGTATGAAAGAAAAAATAATTTCTTCAGAGAAAATATATTGATGGCTCATTTCAAAAGGGAGAAAATTTTGAGAAGCCTAAATCTTAAAGCTTCATGTTGCTGTGAAAAATCAAATTAATTTGAAACTTCTAGTATATCCTACATAAAACATCATTAACAGAATTTGGAGTAATTTCAACAATCCTTTGATTTTTCACAGCAACATAAAACTTTAAAATGCAGGTTTCTCAAAACTTTTAATTTTGAGTTGATTCCCTTTTGAACTGGGCCGTCGATATATATAATTATTTATATTCTCGGTTGCGAATTATCTTCAAAGTTCTACTGTTTCAGACACAAGATACTGTGAGATGAACTAGCTGCCCTACCCAAATACAGTATCACTCTTTCTTAAGGAGCTACAGGTCACTAGTTATTCAAAACCTCCACTTTCATGTGGTTTTGACATTGAAGCAACTAAAATAACTAAAATGCTCTCTCAATTAATATCGCTCAATAAAAGAATTGTATTCCAATGGATACCATCCCACTGTGGAATCCTGGGAAACGAGAATGTGGATGCTTCAGCAAAGAAGGGCAGCACTGCTACTTACAGACCTGTTACTAAATCTATGTATTACTCTGTGAAAACATTTATTAAATCTACATACTTAGACTTAACAAACAAAATTTGATAACACAACCTCAAGGGAAAAATGGAACTCTCTGCATCATAATCCATAGTTAATTCCCGATTTACCACGAAAATCGTCTGTAGCTGCATTTAGGTTGGCAACAGGTCATGACTGTTTGGCCAAACACCTGCATAGAACTGGAATATATCAGTCCCCAAACTGCCCATTGTGCAACTCAAACCAAGAAATGGATTCGGAACACCTCAAAATCTGTGCTTCAGTGGCTGACCATGATAATATCTTTGAAAAATACTGGAGTGCAAGAGGTCAAATGACTTTATTGTCAAACGCCTAGCATTAGAAAACAACAACAACTTTGATTTGAAACTTCTATTTTTTAGGTATAAATGAGAAAAATTTTAATGTTCTGAGATGAAAAGTTTACTCTGATGTTACATGTGGTACTATGGAAACAGAAATGTAAGATGAACTTCGTGCCTCATGGTTTTCGCAACCTACTTTGCTCCATTCTCTATTCACTGTGCCTTGAGATTTCCCACACAGTAGTCATGGAAATATTGGGTTATTATGTTGTTATGTTTTATTTAACGACGCTCGCAACTGCAGAGGTTATATCAGCATAATTTTGTCCCAATTTCTTTTACATGCCAGTAAATTTGACATAAACTTTTTAAGCACACTTAAATGCCATCGACCTGGCCCGGGATCGAACCCGCAACCTTGGGCATAGAAGGCCAGCACTATACCAACTTGCCAACCAGGTCGACGAAATATTGGGTATGTGGGTTTTGTATATACATGAATTACATATAAAATTTACTTCAATTTGAGTATAAACTTTTCACGTAATCACTGGGGTTTGCTTAAATTTTTTCTAGATTTTCACAAAAATACGTATTTTTAGCATTCATCAAACCAAAAAAAAAAAAAAAAAAATTACGTTTATGTTTGTCAATTTACAGAAATTTCTCCAGAAGTAACGAATGGATTTACTTCATATTTAGTATCTTCTAGTGAATTTATCCAGTAAAGAAAGAGCATACGAAATGTAATAAGTTATCAAAATTTACTGGGGCTTTATTTGAATGATGATTCAATCAAAATCAATTTATTTTCGTGATTCTTTTTCTTGTGTAACATAAACTGACAAAATGAAATGACATTATTCGTATGAAAGAAAAAAATAATTTCTTCAGAGAAAATATATTGACGGCCCATTTCAAAAGGGAAACAACTCAAAATTTAAGTCTGAATTTTAAAGCTTCATGTTGCTGTGAAAAATCAAATTAATTTGAAACTTCTAGTATATCCTACATAAAAATCATTAACAGAATTTGGAGTAATTTCAACAATCCTTTGATTTTTCACAGCAACATAAAACTTTAAAATGCAGGTTTCTCAAAACTTTTAATTTTCAGTTGTTTTCCTTTTGAACTGGGCAGTCGATATATATACCCCTTATTTATATTCTTGGTTGCGAATTATCTTCGAAGTTCTACTGTTTCAGACACAAAATACTGTGTGATGAACTAGCTGCCCTGCCCAAATACAGTATCACTCTTTCTTAAGGGACTACAGGTCACTAGTTCTTCAAAACCTCCATTTTCATATGGTTTTGACATTGAAGCTTTTGGTTTTACAACTGCACAGGGAAAAATCAATTATTCTGTAGTGGATTCCATCACATATTGGACTAATGGGAAATGATCAAGCAGACTTCTTAGCTAAGAAAGGTACTGTGATAATCCAAAAATCAACATAACTCATGACAATACAGAAAAGACTAAAAGACCTCAAAAAAAAAAAAAAAAAAAAAAAAGAAGTAAATAAAAGGCAAAAACAAAACCAAGAACTACTAATATGAAAAATCATACGAAAATAAACTACACACAAGAACCATTGAACATCTACCAAGAAACATCATAAAAAACTGAAGTTTATCTTATGTGGGAGAACTGCAAAAGATTTCGTTTATTATATCTTGTAAACAGCAAGTCATGAAAACAAACTAAAAACAGGAATATTATTTGCAACATGATAAATAAAATTATTACTGTGAAACATGTAAAATATGTTCGAAAGTAGGTGTTACTTTGGTGTGTGTTATTTTTTATAATGTATTGATCACTCAATTTGTAGCAAATATTTTTAAAAATCTTCCTCCATTCTCAACGCTTCACTAAAGTATCAAACATAAAAATATTTGCTTGATAATACAATTAAGCCCACTCATAACCATCCTGTAGTTTACAACAGCAACTCAATACTGCTGAACTGTCCTCCACAGAAGCACCAATAGACAAACTAATCAACGCAGTGTGAATTCAGACAAGTCTGTATGGTGCCATCTTTATAATTACAACCATATATTACTAAAGCAAGCCAACCCTTAGACAATTGGCTTAGACTTCCAGTTTTTCAAATTCTACCAAGTGAAATTTTCGATGGAAGAATATTTTCGTCAAAATTTCATGGTATTCCCATTCCTCTTATCATAGTTATATAGTTTACCAGTAACAATTCACAATCATCCATATTACAATTGAAGAAAGCAACAGAACTATTATGATGTATCAAATGTTTAAGAGACCATAAGCATGGGATTCGTTTTAACATTCCACAACCCTCAAAGAGATTTATTAGAAAGACTTTCTTCAGGTTTCCAGAAGTTTCTTTAATGTCATTACTGATGGTTCAGCTGACCCCAAAAATCTATCGCAAATGCAGAGTATCAATACAATATCCTGAAAGACACTGCTGATAATTGCTAATTGTATCTTTAAACCATCTCCTTAGTGTAGTGGTTAGCTTGTCTGACTAGGAGCAAAGAGGTTCCGGGTTCGATTTCAGACAATATCTAAGAAATTTTTTAAAGGTACGGGATTTGGAACAGGGTGCATCTAGCTTCATGATCGGAAAATTGAGAAGCCACAATAGGTGACTAACTCCAGTCTGAAAAAATTCCAATTAACACCTGAAAGAACATAATTATAACAACTCTATCCCATCTGGCAGTTGTACAGTTGACTACAAGATGGCAGGTGCTCAGCTCTACTTGGCCCCTTGTGTAGCTTTAACACAACGGGGTTTAGTGTAACAGTGTCTTTAATTTTGATGCAAAGCTTTACGTACTTAAACAAGAAAACATAAGAAAAATAAAGTTGCCTTCCTATTTACTCAAAGGTTGCCATAATAGCACTTAAACTTTAAATTTTAACACCAATCGATAGTTGGAAATCAAAATGGAGATCAGCAGCAGACATTTCAATGAAGTATGGAAAGTGATGTCCCGCGCAGTGGCATAGTAGTCTAAGGCATCCTGCCTAGGACTCACATTACGGAACGCACGTTGGTTCGAGTCCTCATGGAGGAAGAAATTTTCTCATGAAATTTCAGCCAGTGTATGGGACCAGTGCCCACCCAGCATCGTGATGCACTTGGAGAGCTACGAATAGGTAGCGAAATCCAGTTGCGAAAGCAGCTATAATGGCTGGGGGGGTTCATCGTGCTAACCACACGATATCTCCATTCTGGTTGGATGATCGTCCACCTCTGCTTCGGCATGTGGACGTGAGGCCAGCAGCCGGCTGGTCGCTCTAGGCCCTTCACAGGTTGTAGCATCACGGATTATTATTATTATTATTATTATTATTATTTTGGAAAGTGATATACAAACAGATTTCAAATCATGTTGGGAAAGTTGGAAATTCAGTTACTGCATAACTTGCAGAAGATAGACATACGATCTCCCAACCCATAAAACTTATTGCTTTCAGCAATGTGCAAGTTATGATTAAAAAAACAAGTTAAATGACAAAGAACTAAAGAACAGTTGAAAAAAAAAATGCAAAATGCTATAGTAACACCAGCTCTTCCAAAAAAAAAAACATGCCAAGACGGACTTCGCATATTTCTTGCATTATCAGTAAAACATTTACAAAGGATCAGAACTGCTGAGTTACTATATTGCACACAACACTCGTCAAATAAAAAAATAGGAGCATAAAATTTCTTATACTATAAACATACAAAACTCGAAAGAAAAGAAAAAAAAAAGAAAAACGATTTCAAGAAATTAGCTGTATTTCAAATGACTGAAAGAAATAGATGATTTCAATGCTACTGCCATAGGATAAAATAAAAAAATACAATATGGAATTATAAATGCGAACAAAACCTAAAAACAATGACAAATTATACATGCAAATAAAAGAAAACATTGTGTGTATCAAAATTCTTTTATTGTACTTTTATTAAAATTTTTATAATAAACTTTCTCGAACTTCATAAGATGATTTGAGTGCTGGTCCATTTTCTGCACAGATTAAAGTTGAGACAAAAGCAACTGTTACTCATTTCAGAAAACCATAGCACTGTCTTTTGTCACCCTGTTCTTCCTCTTTCAACAGTGCATCTTTCAATACTTTGTTTACATCCAGGCCTATCGCCTGTCCAACCTGAAACCAGTAAGCAAACACATTTTGTATCAAACTCTTAATTACAGCATGCGAACTTGACAGAAAATTATTGTGTGTTAAAATTGGTGAATTAGCTATTAAAGCTTGTTTTCTGGTAGCACTCCGTTATTAGTTAAAATAAATATCTCCCTTCACAGTGTTTTTTGATGCTAGATAATTTTTGAAGATACACTTATTGCAACAAATGCCTCACCTTAAGAGTTTCCAGGAGTGTCTGTGGGTGAAAGCTACCAACTCCAGTTTTGAAGACTGATGTAACTAGAGAATTTTCAGTCACTGCCACTACCACACTGGCATTACTGCAGGTCTCCTCTTCTGCTGTTGGGTCTACCACACAGTGGTCACCAATCTAACAACAATTATTTAATTGCTTCTTTCAAGATAGGTTATAGCCTAGATCATATATGTAACAGATATGTCGGGCTTATAGGCTTTGAGGTTAATAACTTTTGTCAGGTTTACTACGCTGCCATTAGTTGTTACATAAGGAGTCACGTCATAATTCCCATTTGAATTGCATTAGCGACTGTGCTGCCATCTCGTGTTCGTTTACGACGGACGGGTGGCGATCCTGGCGGTTGTTCTCTGTTACATATATGATCTAGGGTTATAGTTACAGTTTCCATTCCTTATTAGTTTATTACATTACAGTAATAGTATGCTTATATTAAGATAGAAACTGAAAACATAACTGTACTTACATTAAATAAAATATAATAAAGTTGAATTAATTAAATTACCTTACATAAAGTAACAAGACATGGTGCAGCTGAAACATCCAAACGATAACAATCAAAGGGGTCATCAGACAGATGAAGATCGACTGAGCCTCCATCCATTGAAGCTGCTTTTACTTTAGGAACCCGGGTATTGTGTAAAGCAGCTTTCACAGCAAGAGACACGGCATCAAATAAGTTCCCTCCACATTCCAAAATCTGCAAAAAAAGAATGTTAAATGTTATATTTTATTTAACAACGCTCGCAACTGCAGAGGTTATATCAGCGTCGCCGGATCTGCCGGAATTTTGTCCTGCAGTTCTTTTACATGCCAGTAAATTTATATGACATTTAAGCCTTGTCGCATTTTTGGACTTTTGTGACTTAAATGTCATCGACCTGGCTCAGGATCGAACCCGCAACCTTGGGCATAGAAGGCCAGCGCTATACCAACTCGCCAACCAGGTGACGCAAAAAAAGAAAAACAAAAACAATATGTGAAAATATGGTATGTTATGGTTTATTGATATTGCTGGCTTTTTGAGAGTAACTGCCATAGCTGAGAACTGATTGTGTCAAAATTTTATATAATTTAAGTCTTGTATGTTTTGGACTTTTGTGACTGAAAATACTTGGTTAATGGTTCTCAAAGATTTATTATATTTTTGGATTTTATTAGAAATATCACTGAGAGAATATATGTAACACATCAATAAACTGTACCTCACGAAGCCAAATCACTTTTGAGCTCTCTCTTTAGACTTGTGTTGTATACTTGTCAGAAGGGACAAGAAGCATCGAGTTTCGGTAGCTGTGCAGTCTAAGATGTCTCAGTTATGAATGGCCAACATAACAAGGCTAACATCAAATGTTCAGAACTCAGTCACTGCAGTTAATCGAAATCTATGGTAAAGGATGGGGAGAGCCCACGTAAAATAAACTATGTACAGCACACATGGAGACTGGTGGGATTTCACTTGACGGCAGTAGAACCATTTTTCTTCTGTAGAAAAAATTTAAAATTAATTACAATTACGTAAAAAAATATTTAAAATAATTTTAATGATATCAAATTCATAAAATTAACGAATATACAGTCAACTCTGGATATAGTGAACATTCGGCTATAGTGAACCTAAATCGTTGGTGCTGACCCGCAAACATTAAAAAAATACATTAATATTTCGGTTTATAGTGAACTCTCACTTTGGTCATAGTGAACCTTAAAAATTGAAGTTACAAGTTGTATCCTGACAAATTCTTATTTGAAGTCTGACATTTTGTATAAAATTGAAATAATGTGTTGAGAACAACATTCTAAGTTGCTTACTTCTTTAGTCAAAGGACAAAGGTAGGATTAGTGATTCCTAGACAATGAGCTGTACTGTAAATCCAGGCACTTCTCCATTGAAGGGTTGCCATTTTGTTCTCAGGCACACTACTCTACTGTTATTTCTAATCCTCCACCATCAAATAGTTGCCTTTCGTTCTCAGGAAAATTTCCATTATGAAGGATAGCATCAAAACAACGGAAAATAAAATTGCCTTCTTTTATTAAAAGGGGATGGACATTATGTCCAGAGCACAAATTAAGATAAGATTCTGATGGCTTTCAAACTCCATCAACCCCCCCACCAATTTCCATTAAGTGACCTGGGAAATTCCAAGGCTGAGTACGCAGTCACATCATAACAGCATTTGATCAGTCTGTTTCTAGTGTTCGAACAGTGAATGCACTGTATAAAAATGTCGAAGCATAAAGTGTTTTCTTTGGAAGATAAGGCGAATATTACAAGTGACATTGAACGTGGTCTTTGCAAACGGATGTGGGTCGACAGCATAGTTCAAGTAAATCAACTGTAACAGTATACAGTGTAATCCATTCCACAAAAATGAAATATTTTAATTACTGTACAGTATTTTATTTTCTTGTTCACAATTTCATTCATTCCTTTCATTTAAGGCTGGGGAGAGACACTTCGGATTTAGTGTACCTTGGATATAATGAATGAAATATGCAAGTCCGCATAGGTTCACTATATCCGGAGTTGATTGTATTATGCAAATGCACATGAGCGAAATGCACATCACACAGAGGAAATTAATAAAAAAAAAACTGGACTATTGCAACACTGAGCAATAGAGGTTTGTGTGTCACCTCCATTCAAAAACCTTGAAGAAGTAAGATATTGGATCATTGCATCCAACACGGGTATGTTGGAGGGAGTATGGCATGAATTTGACTATTATGTAGATATATACTGTGTAATAAGGGGTTTTCACATTGAATGTTTATAACATATAAAAGTGTTACCATAATTTTGAAACACATAATACAAGAAAAAAATTATTACAGATTTTTTGCACTTACTAAGATATCTACATACAGCTTCCAGCACTGTTGGCCATGAAGAATGCAAAGAGATGTTAAATCAAATGCCTCAGGAGATTGGTAAGCTGTTGCTAAAGAGTTGCTGATCTCAGTTCCCAACTCTTCTCCTCCACGGCCCTCAAAGGCAGGAGTTGCATTAGCAGAACTGTAAGGAAAATAATTCATACACACACATATTGCATTTCCAAACAACAAATGACTGGAAACAATACAACCATTATCTTGAATAATTTTATTGCAATAACAAGGAAGTACAATATACAGACATTTGAAAATGATACGTGCATATCTTTATGCGACTTTTCCTTTTTGTAAATCAATTACAATTTGATACAATTTTATAACAGGCACACCATTAATGGCTAGAGCATATTCTTTCCATACTGGTAACCCGGGTTCCAATCCCAGCGGGTCCACTGGAATTTGTGGTGGACAAAGATGATGTTTGGTAGTAGGTTTTTCACGGGATACTCCTTTTTCCCCTACCAGCATTCCACCATTGCTCCATTAATCATCATCATATGGTGTTACAAAGTTCTCCTCCTTTGGTGCACCAAGGACAACGTATTTATGGTGACTGAAAGAACTATGAGCTTTGGTGCATCTCTCACTAGATGGGAATGCTTTGCTGAATGAAAGAAGTCAAGAAATCAAGTGTCTACAATTACTAAAATATATATATATATATATTGTGACAGCTGCAACGCGGTTTGAACACGCGTCCGACAGGGCGCGCGGCAGACGAAACGCTGGTACGGGGAGCATCTGCATGATGAAGGGCAGAGGGGGTATTACGTCAATGCGACGAGAGGAGAGTGCGTGCGCAGCTGCTACTCGCGGAGTGAAGGGGGGACGGACCCTCCCGAATCTTCTAGAGAAGTCCGTCCGAAGTGGAGATAGCCAGATAATTCGAGAGGGCACCCGTAGAAATTTCTCGTAACTATGATTTTGCTATAAAAGAAGAAACGCCAGAGAACTCGGGCAGTTTCAGTTTATTCAGTCAGTGAGTAAGCCAGAGTAAGCAAGCCAGTCTTGTGTACCAGAGTTCGACTCGAGTGTGCGTCCGCAACTGTGTCAGCATCCGAAGGCCTGAGTTCGAGTGCAGTGGACCGCAGTTGGAGGGACCTGAGTTCGAGTGCAGTGGACCGCAGTTGGAGGGACCTGAGTTCGAGTGCAGTGAACTGTCTCTGAAGGTCTGTGGTTCGAGATACTGTGAACTCGAGTGATTGAGCTAGAAGAACTGTGAACTGAGAACTGATAGTTCTGATTTGTAAATAGTGCTTTGTATATATTAGTTAAGATTAACAGTTCATTGTTGTTCGTAATAGTCCAAGTAAATTGTCATTGCCGTCAGTGGAGTGCTATAACGAATACTGTGTTGAATGAAAATCCTATTGTTGACGAGAGCAGTTAAGGTGAATTGTAGAAAGGAATTATTGTTGGAAGAATAAAATCCTATTGTTGAGTTGAAATAAATTCACAATATATATATAAAGAATATTTTTTTTCTAACATACTGATATGATGATTTGCTATCATTCTCAAACAAGAAAATGAAACAACTGAATAATACACACGACAGACCAACGTTGATAGTCAATGTTGCTTGCTGACCACAAGTCACCGGGCCATACCTAGTCGTGTCAAACAAAAGACAATTGAAATGGTGGTAGTAAAATTCGCGACTATATTCTTAAATATAGTCAAATGCAAGGTTTATGCAGTACAACAGCAGTGTTTTGAATGCACCAAGAGAAAATGCAGGTGATGTAAGTTCTTAAAGTAGGTTATCACAACGAAAAAAAGGGAGAAAAAGGTGTGTGTCAGGGAATATCATTGAAATGAAGGAAAATAAATTTCCGGTTAATGTTCACCAAAGCACTAAATACATAATTATGACTGCACTGCCGTTTTAGTTGTGGTCTAGAGAAAATACCTCGTCTTTTACAAAGAAAACTTTTAGCTGCCATGAAATTATTCACCGCTTTCATCATATTATCGTTTATCAATATTACGAAACAAAAACTATCATAAGGGCCATAACCGTCAAGATCATCATAGCGCGGATTTTGTTAATATAAACCTAAATTAAGCAAACCTAACCTTCGTATAATATGCAAGATGTATAACCGGAGCAAGAAGGGATCTTTTTGATTTGATCTGGAATGTACACACGAAATTACTCAAATTAGGATCACAGTGTCACTGCATGAAAGGTCAGCGCATGCGCCACAGCAAAACTGTTCCTGTCGCAAGCTCCTCATCTAAGCCACGTAATCTACTCGCAATATTTACGCAAATACATCTTGTTGCTAACAGTAGTACTATCCCTCAGTAATGTTCGAAACAAAAGAGGTAGAGCAGAAAAAAAATCTCCTTCTAACAATGCCACAGACCAACATCATGTCCTTATGCTGGGGACATTGTGTATTTAGTTCAATTTGGTCATAACCGTAATGGCACAGTTCAAAGCCACCATAACAAATCCTCCAGTTTAGTGAAGAAAATTAAATTTAGAAAATAAAATAAAGCATTCTACTGCTATCATTTCACAATTTTCCCATAATTAACAAGCAAAATAGATTTCCAGGAAAGGTTACTATCAGCAGCCTTATTACACTATATGTTGTTTGGCATCCCTCTATCTTAATCACGCTCACTTCTTGTTTCTACAAGTCAGGTTAGGTTATCTTAGACCAGTTTAGTTAATTTATGTTAAATTTAATGACAAAGTGAAAGGAACTTTCCTTCTAGTTGTAAAGTACGCTAGGCTTACATTCTTTTAATCTGCACCATATCTTATTCAATTTTATCAGTTATTCACAAATTGTAAACACCAAATCACTTAGGGTGCTATTCATAGACATTTCGCTAGCCCCCGCTACGAGTGTGCTAAACAGGATTCATATAATATCATATCGCTGACACTGGTTTATGAATATGAAAAACGTTAGTTCACTGATCATCCACCGAAAGCCCGCGCTAAGAATGTTTATGAATACGGCCCTTAGTCTTTATTACATATAAGTAGGCTACCGGAAAATATGACATTGATTATTAGTACAACAATATAGGTAGGCTATTGGCACAATCATAAACGAATAACTAGGGTGCTGATTTATCATGTCAAAGGCACAAACTGAAATCTCAGCAAGATCAAGTGAAATGTATAGTTGAAAAAGTAGGTGTTGGGGTCAAAGATTTTTCAGATTACTTCCAATTCCTCTACCAACACGAACATTGTCTTCTTTTCTCACAATTCATAATAATCATCATTATAAGTGTGCAAAGCAACATAAAACTACGGCACCGTATATGGGGTCCTATATCGAACATGCCTCAGAGTAACCATAGGAATATTTACAGCTGGCATCTACGATTACGACATTAGTACATGGCACGAAAAGATGACATGACATAGGCCTACCAGTCCACAAAAAATTCCATCTTTCCCTCTCTTGGTCTTTCAGGATATGGTGTATCAATTTCTGTTTTCACTCCGACTAGAATGTCCGTGTTAGCAAGCCTGAGACGTGCAGAACCACTTGCATGAGAGACAACATCTGTCTCTATTTCCATCGGCCGATAGTCAAGACGAGTTCTTCCATCACAGCGAAGATTTTCCTGCAAGAGAATGTAGCCTAGAGCTCAAATCAATTACATCAAACTTTTATTTGCTACATCGGACGAAATGAGATGAGGTTTGGACGGATGAATTAATGACCCATTAGTAAGGAAGCAGAACTGCCGCTACTTTTGTTCAAATCAAATTTGCATAGGGCTTACCCATTGCATTCTTTAACAATGCACAGCAGGAAAGTCTGCAACTGGATAGCTAATTATCTAGTTTATGGAACTAAATATGGCTGGCCTATATAACTCATGAGAGCGCTGTACTCCTTTAATCATGGATAGAAACAAACAACTTACCGGTAATGACTATTAGCCATTAAACAATGAATAAACTTCACTTCAGGGTTTTATTTTGTGTGTGTTTGTCGAATGCACATCATCACGCTTACGAAAAGGCATTTCAGAGCCAACAATTTATTTTGAGCAGAAAGTGGAGGTAAAGTGGAAGGAAAGCAACAATAAAGTGAAGTTTATCCGAATTTTTCTACTTTGGGAAGAAACAACTGTTATTATTTCAATTTATATACCTTTCATATCTTCCTACGTCATATAGGGAGAACAAAAGCCCTATTATGTTTTATATAGCCTGGGAAACAAGAGAGCAACATTCTGTTCAATTTCATTACACACCGGCCTAACCTCACTTCAATACCTCAACTCCGTGAAGAATGAAAGTCTTTTCCGCTTCACTCAAAAGAATCCCTGCCATTTTCAGTATATTATCAAACACAGGGCTCTTGTTAACGTAAATAACAATAAACATCTACAAATAAACTTCGACGCTCATCACACACTCGCTATAACTTCAAACATGTTACACTCCTCATTTATCAAGATGGTTGGTAGCCATACTGTCTAGCTGTCCATACTTGCCAATATAGATTTAATAAAACATATCCCTACCAACATAACAAAACCAAAAAGTAGTTTCAAAACTATAAATAATACCTGCTATCATTTAACTTTTTCTGTAAATAACCCACTTGGTTTTCAGTTTTGTGAGTTAAAATCATGCAAGTCTAATTTTTGGAATAAACTCATAATTGCAATGGGTCAAATCTGTGGTGAACAAACTGCGGCCCATAGGCCCCATGTGGCCGCCACTATGTTTGCTAGGGCCCAATAATACAGTTTCAAACTTAAAATTTAAGAAAATATTTGAACAGACTTGTATTATTAATTACTATAAATTACAGTAATCACTAATTAGTAAGGCATTTATGTAAATTATTTATTATTGGAGGATGTCTGTGGCCCTCCAAAAGATTTTTTTAAATATTAGCCCGCAGTATTCATAAGGTTGTACACTCCTGGGTCAAATGGTCTAATTTTCAATGGGCAAAGGCTTTCCAAATACTGAGATAAATAATATGTAGCTTGCGACCGAAAGAGGACATATCAATGTTATAATTTTTTTTAAAGACATAAGAAAAACTGAAAAAATGAACATTCACATTAAGAAAAAATTTTCAAAAAAGAAAACGAAAGATCTGATTCATTCTTTTACATTTATTTCTTCAGTACCAGTATCTTTTCTAGTAAAATTAAATTAAATTGAATTCATCCACTTTTGATTGAAAGAATTAATTTTGCCCAGCTTTCATTAGTAATTTTCCTAATACTTCCATTTTTATAATTTCACAATAAATATTTATTTTTATTTAACGAATGGATTAGGCTTACACTCTGCAAAATATATTATTTATGGTATAGGCTATATTTTTAATTTCATCAAGACCTTTACATTTTTTTCGTATTCATTAACATACTGGTACTGAAAGAGATTTAACTATAGACACATTTCTTATGATGGCTCCTAAACTCATGTCAATTACGTCACCGTTTTTGGTCACATAAATTGTTCGTGACAATGAAGGTTCGGAATATTTCCTCAAAAATTAAGACACAATATCAATGAATGGCTCTTGTAATTTGAATTTACACAAATTTAGAAATTACCTGCAACATTGTGTCCAATGACCCTCAAATATCCCAATATGTTATCTTCAATTTTGTAATCATTACATTTTTTTCCGTAATTCTTAATATTCTTTTATCCAAATCAAGGCATTTCTCCTTTTTCTTGCATGTACATTTTCTCTCCTACTTTGCCAAATTTTTCTCTGAATTCATTTCTTTTTTTTTTGGAAGTTTCATTGCCGTCTCACTGGATACTCTCCCAAGACATCGCTGCATGATTTGAGCTGGAGTCTCTGCCGATGCACTTGCAACTGCCTTCATCAAATTCATACACACTGCTACTTGAACTCTTCTCCAGTCAGGGGCATGGGAATATTCATTAGGCTGTTCAACAATGGACTTATCAAGAGCAGATACCAGTGCTGATATACATTCCCCATTGGTCACAACGCCATACAATACCCCCTTTTTGCATCCTATGTTTCGTGTACATGAAACCTCTGTATACGAACTTCATACCCGCATGTTTGAAGTGAATCTAATTTTACTCTCCATTGTTAAATAACACTAAAATTCTGTAATGGATGTAATTCCACTCTTCATTGCCAAATATTACTAAAATTTTTAGTAAGTAACCATGTAAACCTTAGTCATTTTTACCATACTTAAATAACAGTCAATTAGAATAAAAACTAACAAAAAATTGACATGAGACGAATCATTCGTGATGAATGATCCGGATCCCAATGTCATAACCAGGAATAAATAAAGAAAACATATTTTCTAATTGCAAATAATCGTATACAAGGCAGCAACGAGTCATATTCTCAACTAATAATCAAAATGATTATTTGTGGTATCACTTTGCAAAGACACAGGAAGGACTGTCGACTGTAGGTGCCACTTATTAACTTCCCAAGAATGCATGAGTCTCCTGTATAAACATCCTCCTGTACTATTTTATGGCACTTTACAAATGACTTTCAGAGAACTCGGAGGTTCATTACCACCCTCACATAAGCCCGTCATCGGTCCCTATCCTCAGCAAGATTAATCCAGTCCCTACCATCATATCCCACCTCCCTCACATCCATTTTAATATTATCCTCTCATCTATATCTCTGTCTCCTCAGAGGTTTTTTCCCTCCAGTCTTCCAACTAACACTCTATAGTATATGTATTTTTTAATTCACTCATACATTTTACATACCCTGCTCTTCTCAAACGTCTGGATTTAATGTTCCTAATTATGTCAGGTGAAGAATACAATGCGTGCAGTTCTATATTGTGTAACTTTCTGCATTCTCCTGTAATTTCATCCCTCTTAGCCCCAAATATTTTCCTAAGCATCTTAGTCTCAAACATCCTTAAACTCTGTTCCTCTTTCAAAGTGAGATCCAAGCTTCACAACCATACAGAACAACCAGTGATATAAATTCTAACTTTCAGTTTTTTTCAAAGCAGATTGGGTGACAAAAGCTTTTCAACCGAATAATAACACGCATTTTCCATATATTGTATATTCTGTGTTTCATTTCCTCTTGAGTGTCACTTATATTTGTTACTGTTGCTCCAAGATATTTGAATTTTTCCACCTCTTCAAAGAATAAATTTCCAATTTTTATATTTCCATTTCATACTATGTTCTGGTCATGAGACATAATCATATACTTTGTCTTTTCGGGATTTACTTCCAAACTTATCTCCTTACTTACTTCAAACAAATTTTCCGTGTTTTCCATAATAGTTTGTGGATTTTCTCCTAAAATATTCACGTCATCCACATAAACAAGCAATTGATGTAACCTGTTCAATTCCAAATCTGTTTTCCGGACTTTCCTAATGGCATATTCAAGAACAACGTTAAAAAGTGAAGGTGACAGTGCACCTCCTTGCTTTAGCCTGCAGTGAATTGTTGAAGTGTCAGACAGAAACTGGCTTATACGGACTCTGCTGTATGTTTTACTGAGACACATTTTAATGAAATGAATTAGTTTCTTTGGAATACCAAATTCAATAAAAATATTACATAAAACTTCTCTCTTAACAGAGTCATATGTCTTTTTGAAATATAAATAACTGATGTACTGTATCTTTATGATCCCATTTTTTCCTCCAATAACTGTCGAATACAAAAAATCTGATCAATAGTAGATTTTTTTTATTTTAGTTGGTATTTAACGACGTTGTATCAACTACTAGGTTATATAGCGTCGATGAGATTGGTGATAGCGAGATGAGGCCGAGGATTCGCCATAGATTACCTTGCATTCACATTACGGTTGGGAAAAACCTCGGAAAAAACCCAACCAGGTAATCAGCCCATGCGGGGTTCGAACCCGTGCCCGAACGCAACTTCAGACCGGCAGGCAAGTGCCTTAACTGACTGAGCTACGCCAGTGGCTCAATAGTCGATCTGTTACGCCTAAAACCACACTGATGATCCCCAATAATTTCATCTACATATGGCGTTAATCTTCTCAAAAGAATATTTGATAAAATTTTGTAAGACATCAGTAAAAGTGTTATTCCTCGAAAGTTACTACAGTTAGTTTTTTCCCCCTTCTTAAAGATAAGTACAATTATGGACTTCTTCCATTGTTCTGGTACAATTTCCTTTTCCCATGTAGCAAGTACAAGCTTATAAATTTAACTGGACAATGCGCTTCCACCCTCTTGTATTAATTCTGCTGGAATTTGATCAATACCTGCAGACATACTTTTTCAGCTTTTCTATCGCAATTTCGACTTCAGAAAGTGTAGGTTTGGGTATAAATGGTTCAGCAGTTTGTAATTGAATATCGTCCCTATCATTACTGAAACAGACTATGGTAGTATATTTCCTTACTAATATTAACAGCATCAAAATGACAATAGAAGAAAAAGCGCTGATTCAAATATGAAAAACTTATCAGAGTACCAGGAAACAATTGGCATTCACACAGTCCTCTCTATAGATTGGAAACTCAAAAAGTTTCATATCCATGGTTCAAGAATTAAAACAGAAAATGAATATCCCGAATTTAAAAGAAAACTTACAAATTAAACCAAACCCTTTAACTATATTAACAGCCTTACTAATAAACGTGTATAGTTCTTATACTAGACTTATGCAGAGTTGAGACAGAAAACTTTACTAATAAACCATGAAGAAGCGATAGACGTATAAACAGCCTGTAACCACAGTCTAGTATATACAGTCACGAAGCTCAATATGTAGTAAATATGCAAACATTAGGTAGTTGCTCACCACTAGGATCGCTAATATCGCCTCATTACAGGCAATGCAAAATAGTACTGTCACAGTCTATTGTTTCTAGCACCCTTAAAACTCAAGCTTCGTGACTGTATATAGTAGACTGTGCTGTAACTATACAATGGGAATTGCTTTGCAGTAGTTATATACACGAAACCCCTTGTTTAAGCATTGCATATAGAGAAAAAAATGGCCGCCCCTCTAACAGCTGTTCGTATCAACTGTCATTTCATGATGATGGTTGCCTAGTAACCAAAGAAGAACAAACCAAAGAGCACAGAATAATTAGAATAATATTACTGTAGCTTGTACTCTTTGACCAAAATATAGTATGGTAATCGATTAGAGCCAGTGTACTATCGATACTTAACATGCCACACTAGAGCGCTCTACCGGATGCAATAGAGAACCTCAGATATTCTATTATCTTTCGTAACGAAGTAATGACGAAACTATGACGTAGCTGTGTAACAGTTGTACTGTTATACGCGACATATGTAGTGATTATTAGTAAGGAATTTACACACGACTTATAAAAGAGCTACTCATTGTATAAGACAGTTAAACGTCTGTATATAGAGTTTTTATTAGTAAGACCGTAAATATAGAATATAATCTAAATTTAACAGAAGAAATACTGAAATCAGAAGTAAACACTGAAATAATGAAACAATTGTCTTTAGAGACAATTAATAATATTAGGTACCCTCCACAAAACTGGCTTCATTTATACACAGACAGATCCTTTATCTCCAGAGAACAAGGTCTCTTCTCACTTTATAGATCTCTTGGATATGGAACAACAAGTTTTGATGGAGAAATCGTTGCAATAAGTGAAAGTCTCAGGAATCTTCTATGCCACATCAATAAATTTAAGAATGCAGTTATATTGTCAGACTCCAAAGCAGCTATTCTATCAACAGTCTCTAAACACATACCTTCATCTCAAACAGCAGAAATAACTAAAATGCTCTCTCAATTAAAAGAATTGTATTCCAATGGATATCATCCCATTGTGGAATTCTGGGAAATGAGAATGCAGATGCTTTAGCAAAGAAGGGCAGCATTGCTACTTACAGACCTGTTACTAAATCTACGTATTACTCTGTGAAAAGACTTATTAAATCTACATACTTAGACTTCAACAAACAAAATTTGATAACACAATCTCAAGGGAAAAAATGGAACTCTCTGCATCATAATCCCCAGTTAATTCCCGATTTACCACGAAAATCGTCTGTAGCTGCATTTAGATTGGCAACAGGCCATGACTGTTTGGCCAAACACCTGCATAGAATTGGAATATATCAGTCCCCTAACTGCCCATTGTGCAACTCAAACCAAGAAATGGATTCGGAACACCTCAAAATCTGTGCTTCAGTGGCTGACCATGATAATATCTTTGAAAAATATTGGAGTGCAAGAGGTCAAATGACTTTATTGTCAAATGCCTGGCATTAGAAAACAACAACAACATATTTTTTTAAAAGAATGTTGAGAGGAAGCAAACAAGAATATAAAGAACATTTATTTTCTAAGAAATATTGTAGGTTTATATTATAACTTGCTTTCCAACTTCAGTATCTTACAATTAAACAACTCGTTCTTGTCTACCAATAGCACTACAGTCAATTGTACATCTAAATAGGTGATTCATTAAAGCCACGTGCTGCGTAGTCGGAAGGCTTCGTTCTATCTGATAGCCGTGGGTAGCCGGGATCTCCAGGCAGGATAGGTTTTCGGGATGAAATCACACGCCATCCACCTTTCCTAGTCCAGTCCTATAAAAGAAGACAGAGTTACTAATGAAAATGTGTGTAATCACTTTGATTAGGAAATATATGCACTAAAAGCTAAGAGTGCTAGAATGGATATGTGTCTATTGGGAAGGTTTCTAGCAGAGTTCTGTATCAGCCAGATTTGGTAATCAGGACCCTACTAAGTCACGTCCATCCTGATCGGGTATGCAGCTGCCTGAACTCATTCGAATTCTATCAGACACCCAACTTCAAATTCGACTCAAGCAGTGCTGCATTCAGTGAAAAATGATAGTGTATGAGTGCTGAAAAATGATTTCACATTACTGCATCATGACTATATTAATTTAATCACTGATTAACTTTGTCCTCATTCCTTTAAAGATATGAAAGCCAAACTGCAACAATTGGAAAAAGAAGCACAGAAGGTGGGTCTTCAAATCAATATTAATAAAACCAAAGAATTGCGCATAGGTGCCAAGCAACCTACTCTTCTAACTCTAAGCAGCGGTGTAATTGAAAATTTGAAGGAATTCTCATATCTAGGCAGTATAGTCACCCAGAATGGTGGTACAGATAGCGATGTGAGAGTAAGAATAAAGAAGGCAAGATATGCCTTTGGGCTGCTAAAGCCTACATGGAAGAGTGCTGCCTATACAATAAAACATACTAAACTGAGACTTTGTAACACAAATGTCAAATCCATGCTTTCATATGGCTGTGAAACCTGGAAAATAACCAAAACTATTATCAATCAACTATAAGTTTTAATAGATGTTTGAGAAACATATTAAAAATATTCTGGCTGGTCCAGATATCCAACGAAAACCAACTTGAAATTCGGCATAGGAAGTGGGGATGGCTGGGACATACACTTCGCCGACCTCCAGATGACCCCGCCAGGAAGACATTGGATTGGAATCCGCAGGGCAGCAGAGGAATTGGCAGACCCAAGATAACATGGAAACGAACTGTTCTCACAGAAGCAGAAACGATGGGGAAGACATGGAGTGAGATTAAGGCGTTGGCCAGGAATAGAGTCAGATGGAGAAGCTTTCTGAGAGCCCTATGTTCCATCTAGGAATGATGGGAATATTGATTGATTGACTGATTAACTTTGTAACTTCTTTACTGTATTAGATGTGAGGAATTTTACCTGGCTGACTAGTTTCGAAGTAATATTCGTCATTGTCCGAACCTAGTGAAGATCCCGTGCTATCTTCTTGTTTCTTGTTGTGGTAGGGTGTGTTTATGATTGTGTCGAAAAGGTCTGTGTGGGATCTTCACTAGGCTTCGGACAATGAAGAATATCACTTCGAAACTAGTCAACCAGGTAAAACTCCCCACATTAACACAATAAAGAAGTTACAAAGTTAATCAGTGTTTATATACAGTAAGTGTTAAAAGTGTAT
This sequence comes from Periplaneta americana, assembly GCA_025594305.2. Lineage (NCBI taxonomy): Eukaryota > Metazoa > Arthropoda > Insecta > Blattodea > Blattidae > Periplaneta > Periplaneta americana. The sequence goes on along the minus strand of JAJSOF020000003.1, from coordinate 190,344,249 downwards.
ATAGAACAATGAAGAAGATTAATTTCCTAATTATCTTTGCCCCCAAATGTTTCAAATATTACATAAACAATTCCTCAAAAGAAAAATTTTAAATGTGATACAATCCTAACACAGTAATGCAAAATAACTGTCTGTATTTTGTAACCCACTTCAATTTGAGAAGCCAACTTCATCTCAGTTTACAGTAGTACTTGAGATTATTTTCCATTCATTCATTATATTCCATAGATCTTACATGAGCAATGAAGCTTTAAGATGTGGAACAAGTCAAAATTTTACAATATTACAATTACAATTTTGACAAATTTTTACAATATTTTACAATTTAGTAATTTTCTACAATTTTTACAATTTTCTGCAATTTTTTACAATATCTTGACGAGATGCAGTGAGATGAGGTGAGGTCCGAGGATTTGCCAAAAGATTATCTGGCATTTGCCTTTTGGTTGGGGAAAACCTCGGGAAAAAACCCAACCAGGTAATCAAATCAAAGGAGTGAAATGAAGTGATGCCGAGGATTATATCCTGCCAGAGAGAAAATTTCGAATAGGCATCACTTTAAACTACAAATTTCTATTTCTCAACTTGCAGTTGTAACAGATTACATGCTTACATTTAACAGAAGGAGTAGTGAAGTGCATTTCATTTAACCTCTCATACTCAAAACCCAACATCACTTTCCCATGGTGCAACCTGTTTTTAATAAATAAGAGTCACAGCAGTACCGGTTCCATCAAAAATGGAGGAAATGTCATTTCAGTATGCTGACCTGCCATGGCATGCATACAGTTCATGAGGATTTACTTGTCTAGTCCCTTTTAGAAAGAGAGAGAATGCTCACCATCTCTCTCTACCCTCATTTATGATGGTCGACACTCCTTCAAACGACCACGAGTTACCAGTGGCGGCATTCTCTTCCTCTTCAAATTTTGACTCCACTCCGCCAGAAAGTTCGTCCGTGTCCGTGTCGTCCAAATTGATTACGAACGAATAATAAATTTCCATCTACAAGTCCATCCTTCACCCAATAAAATTTTTCAACCTTTTCTATGCGTTCACAGGCCTTCCTCAAATTTTCTTTCGTCACTTTTGCAAGTGCGCTCATTTTTAACCTGTTACACACGTTTTTTTAAAGTTCTGTTCGGGCGTTTCTTTCCTGGAGTTCGCAGCACACTTCCACTTCCGCTTCCGCTTTCTAGCGCTTCCTTTTGGTTTTTTTGTTTGTTTGTTTGTTTTTTTTTTCTATTTTAATCCTGTTAACACTGCGAGATGATATACCTGTCGCTGCAGCAGTACTTTCGATAAAACTCGGCACAGATATTGTTTGTTTTCCGCATTTCAGTGCCTCATATTCTCCAGTAAAGAATTTATGTGCATTAATAACCATGTTCATACCGTCCGACTTCAAGGCTTACCCGCGTTTTCCCATATTGCCTACCATTATTATTAAATACAAGAGCACAACACTCATTACAATATTTAAGGTAACAGTGAAACCATGTATCTCCGAAAACATTTTAATTTGTGAATTATATTATATTAAATTGGTACAACAAGATACAAACTCGTCCACACCTGTGGAGTAACGGTCAGCGCGTCTGGCCGCGAAACCAGGTGGCCAGGGTTCGAATCCCGGTCGGGGCAAGTTACCTGGTTTTCCTCAACCCAATACGAGCAGATGCTGGGTAACTTTCGGTGGTGGACCCCGGACTCATTTCACCGGCATTATCACTTTAATTTCATTCAGACGCTAAATAATCTGAGATGTTGATACAGCGTCGTAAAATAACCCAGTAAAAAAAAGACACAAACTCACTTCACTATTCACAAAATACTAACTAATGAACTCGAACAACCCCGAGACGCCACTGAGAGATCCACTAATTGGGTTTGCAAAAGTGTGAAGGGAGAAGGGAGGAGAAAGGGCATTCCAAGAATTGTACAAAAGGAAACCTCTTGCCCGTCACATCTGGTGGCAGTCGGTAGACAAGGACCTCAGACAAGGACAGTAGAAATCACGCCAACTTAATCCTCATGCACTGTAGGTAAGTGTCCCCTAAGCGGTGAAGAGGGGATATGGTCAATAGAGTTGTCCAACAATGTTCCCAGCTAGGTCATATGAATCTGCTAACCAACGGAAGGTGTGGCCCTCCAAATAGTTTGGAGGTTGTGCTTAGATGATATAAATGTCATAACATAAAAATATGATGCTTACATTAAAACGGTTATATTTTTTGCTACATCCATCTGAAATAAGATAGATAATGGCATGAAAGGACGAAGAAGAAGATGATGAAGAAGGAGAAGAAAAAGAAGAAGAAGAAGAAGAAAACATGCTAAATTATAGAACAGTTCAATGAACCAATCCAATTACGTAATAAGACTCATGATAAATACTTACATTTGCATTATATTTAAAATAGTAAGCACCAGCATAAATGGCAAATCCTATCATCAAGAATTTTCCTGTAAACCAGCGGATTATGTTTGTTCTTCGTTCTCCCTGAAATAAAAATAAACAGATATGAACACATGAAAATAAATACAGACAAATCTATTAACAGTTGCAATACAAAAAATTACCATTCAAATTACATTGTTTATCAATTGCACAATTACGAATGTAAAAAAACCTACAGAGGGATTCCTTGACTTACGAACTAAAATTGAAATTGTGGAGGCGCGAAGAGAAATTCTGTATTATAGGAGTGAAATTAGTCTTTCATGCAAATGGAACTTGGGCATAAATGTACCGGTAACATTTAAAATTGTCATATGTGCTTCAAAATAACTTGCACACAAAAATTACCTTATTCAGTAATTTCCTGTACTGTACTTTCTTAAATCGATTAAAGATTATGTTAATTGCACTGAACATTAACAATGGCTGAAAAAAATTATCACATAAGATTCTTCACAACATAGGCTACAAAATATTTTAATCCAATTAGGATACAAGTTTCTAATCACCTTATAGCAATCTGTAGGATACGAATCAGGAGAGGTTCTATGAAACGGATATAAAAAAATGTCAAAGAATGCATAAAATTTTATGTTCTGTCTGGAGCTGTCCATATAAAATCAAATCAGGAGATGCTATACAAAAGCTGAAAAAACTTATAAGATATTTTAGTCTGAATAAAAATAACTGGAGGCATAATTATATAAATACCACTCATTTTAATAAAAAAAAGTCTCTTCTTTTATAAATTTAAATCTAATCTTCAATTTCATGAGGTTCCCAAAGACAAATTATATATATATATATATATATATATATATATATATATATATATATATTATTTATTTATTTTAGTAGGTTATTTTACGACGCTTTATCAACAGCTTAGATTATTTAGCGTCTGAATGAGATGAAGGTGATAATGCCGGTGAAATGATTCCGGGGTCCAACACCGAAAGTTACCCAGCATTTGCTCATATTGGGTTGAGGGAAAACCCCGGAAAAACCAGGTAACTTGCCCCGACCGGGAATCGAACCTGGGCCACCTGGTTTCGCGGCTAGACGTGCTAACCGTTACTCCACGGGTGTGGACTATATATATATATATATATATATATATATATATATATATATATTTTTGCAAAGCAATCATACCAATCCTTAAAAGCTAAATTGTTTGTCCGAATAAATTTTCAATTGGACGCAAAATTAAGTAAACAATTAATTTATCTGGCACAAATCATTTTCGAGACATTCAGCCTGCATCAGTTACACTTTAAGGTCTTCTATAAAAGAAAATGAAATCATTAGCGCCAGTTTAAAGTAAAACTGCCATCATTTATTCATTTTTCAAATAAAAATTCACAAATATTTTAAAAACAAAATTAATTTAATATTTTATATGTAACATTCCCAATTTAAATGACTACTAAAAAATTAAATATGAACAAAGTCCCTCCAATAGTTTTGGAAAAATTTCTGTACAGCCTACAGGCAAAATGTTGCATCCCAAAAACCATATTTGCTTTACAGAAGATTCTATATATAAAAGTTTATTTCTTTATTCTTCATACTGGTAGGTTCTGAAACAGTTTTTTCTCTCCACAAAATAAAAGTTAACGTTCGTGTTTATTACTAATGTACCCTGATTCAGAGATGAAGGAGACTGCGGTCAGCATGAAATCTGAATGAAGGTTTGATGCTACGAGCAACAGTGACTGAATTTAATGCCGAAGACTAACCAATAACCTATGCATACTTGTACGCATTTCATTTGAATATTAAGTTCGTCAGAAATTTGTGGCCTACCACGAATCTTTCAGTTACTACTTATTAAACTACTAGCTGTTCTTAACAATTGACCTCCAATTGTCTGTATAACAAACGTCCTCTGAAGGATAATTAGGTACAGTCTTAGAAAAAAGTTGTCGCACAGATACTTCATGTAAGTCCCAGAAAGGAGGCAGTGCGTATGAGTAGACATACAACCGAAACAAAACTAATTTTATTATCTCAACTAGTCCTTCTCTTGTGACCAAGGTCGCACGTCATCTGATCATGCGCACTGTCTCCTTTCTGTGCGACAAAACTTTTTTCTAAGATTGTACCTGTGCTACAAAATAATATGGATGAGGAATTTTCATTGAATTATGCATAACCTTAAAAGTTATTCAAAGTATGGCCTATAATAAAAATTGCCAGACGGTTATTTCTGGAGGATACTTGTCACAGGATAATTTGCAGACAAGAAGCTGTGTGAAGATAGAAATTTTATCTCACATAGTGAAACGACAATAGGCCTACAACCCAACAGCAAATATATGTGATTATCAAACTTATGAGTGCAAATATTGAGTAACATGCTAACACAATATTAATTCGCGTACCAACACTGGCATTAAAGGCTTGAAAGCCATATCCAAGGGCATCCTATATGCCCTACGGATAGGGTTGTATCGCTCTTTGAAGTATTCTGGGACATGTCTGGGTTCATTTGGAGACAATTCTTGATCCTTGACCCATTGACGTCGCCAAGCTCGTTCTTCATTCGTCATTCCCATTACCCTTTCTCTCTCCCGGGCCAGACGGCCCTGGATTGAAAAGGGCTTCACTCCACCAGTATCAGACGCCATTTTCACTATTGCGGCCACTATTCTCCATTACCAGCTGATTTTGTTTTTTTTTTTTTTTTTGTCCATTGCCAACAATGAGGGACTTTTGTAGCTCAGAGGGAAATTAATTGATTGTAACTGGAGAAATCTAAGCGAAATCTTAAGATCAGTTTGTTTAAACATTGAAAGGTATGTAAAATACGGAGCTCTACTTTAATTTTAATGTGTATACATTCAAATATTAGAATAATAATAGAAGAAATTAACTGAAATTTTACTTTTTTTTAGCAGTTTTAACGACAGGGGGTGTCCTTGTACAGCAGACGACGATTTTTGTGAAACAGACGACATACATCGTCCGGCGTCCAGAAATAAAATTCAGAAGGTAGTATAATTATTATGTATATCACTGAAATGTTTGAAGAAGAATAACGGAAAATAATATAGTTGTTGGTAAAATTAATTTTTCGGTAAATTAGTATATAATATGAATAATTATTTAATGAAATCTTTGTAATAGTTTCGTTGTTGTCGCTTGCATTCTAGAGCATACACAAATTGAACTTCATACTTTTGTTAGAATTTACTGAAGATGATTATTTTTTGGTCCTACAGAATATTGATATTAAGGAAAATTGTTAAAACTTTTGTTGCAGTGAAATAATAAGACAAGACACTTGTTATCTACATAAAGATATTTACAAGAATGGCCTCTGGAGCTCTGAAAAAGGTACTTTTCAAGCATGAATATATTTTCATTACCGAACACACAATTGAGAAAATAATGTACCGTACTCTTGTGAAACTTTGAAGCCCGTATCACTTATAAAGTTATTTCCTTTAGACGACAGGGCTGACAGGTCTTGCTGTGGCAGCGAATCCACATCACACACTAGGAGTACTGTATAGCAAGATTCTCAGAGCTGTACAAAAGATGCCTTCCAATGCTGCATATCGGAAGTACACAGAAGAGATTGTCAAGGACAGAGCAGAAGCTGTTAAAAGTGTAAGCACAAGTTATGCATATTTAAAGACATTAATCCAATTCTCGGTTATAGTTATGAACTTGAACACAAATAGAACATATTTGCATATTATATGACGACTGAGGCATGTCATGGGAACAATTTTTTTTTGTGAGAATTCGAGCGTGGGTGGAAAATGTAAATATACAGATGAAAGGATAAGGAATAGACGAAATGTACGGACATTTAACAACATGCCAATATTTTGCTCCTCGTGTTTATTACGGTCGTTGCAGGGTTCCTGTGCCAGAATCATTACAGCACACATACCCGTTCTAAAGGCCCTCGAAGTAGTTGCAACATTCACAACACACTGCCAACGATGTGGGAGGCGCCGAATACCATTTGCTTCACCATTTTCCTCACCATGTGTGAATCTGGTTATCTGTTATACAGCATTGGCAATATCCTTTCGTTTCTCAAATCGCCTACCACGTAATGGTTTCTTTACCTTCCGTATAAGGTCAAAATCACATGGAGAAAGATCCGGAGAGTATGGTGGATGCCCCATTTCTTCCTATCCCCAGCTGCATTATCTGTCCTACACACTCTGCTTTATGTAGTCTTACGTTGTCATGGAGGATGATTGCACTGTCCAGAAGATGGGACGTTTCTCCCTGATGCCATGGCATAACTGTCGCATCAGGAAGTTCCTGTAGTAACTTCCTGTCACTGTTCTGCCATGTGGAACGAAGTGACAATCACCATCAACTTCAAGGGGGAAGGATTCTGACGGAACTTCTTCCTTCTTGGTGATCCTGCATGTCGCCATTCTGCGGATGACATTTAAGCCCTGGTTTGTATGTCCTGGCCCAAAATTCATCAATAACGATCATTCGTGAAAGGAAGTGGTCTCCTTCCTGTTGCCAGCGTGCTAGATGGTCACAGCATGTTGCATATCTCATCCACATTTGCACTTCTATTAGTGCATGTGGTAATTCACTTCGATGCAATTTTACACATGTGAAGATCATTCTGCAAAATCCTATGTATCGTGCGTTTCTTGATGCCACTTTCTCTCTGTAACTCAAGTAGCATCCATCGTCTGTCTTCATCAGGTGCTCAATTACTGCATATGTCACATCAGTCTGCACAATCACTGGTTGCTTCGCGTTCTCACTGAAACATTGTTATCCACCTTCCAGTATTAATAATCCATGGCGCTACAGCCCGTGAAGGGCCTAGACTGACCAGCAGGCTGCTGGCCTCTCGCACACATGCCGAATCAGAGGTGGACAATCATCCAACCAGAATGGAGTATCGTGTGGTTAGCACAATCCCTTCAGCCGTTATAGCTGGTATTCACAACTGGATTTCGCTACCTGTCATAGCTCCCCAAGTGCATCACGATGCTGGGTGGGCACTGGTCCCATACACTGGCCGAAATTTCATGAGAAAATTTCTTCCTCCATGAGGACTCGAACCAGCGTGCATTCCGTAACGCGAGTCCTAGGCGGGATGCCTTAGACCGTGACGCCACGGCACAGGACACCTTCCAGTATTGAAGGACATTATTCCAGACAACTTCTACCAACTCCCTGTGGCATTCTTCTCACAGAGAACGGCTATTTTGATATACGAACCTTGTTCAACACAGGTTACATCCATCCTGCACAGCACTACACTGACAACTGATTTAACATTACTCTTTGTTCTATTATAGACAAGCACAGAGCCATCTTGTGTTGTGAACATACATTATGACTGCACGGCTTCCGTGCGACATATGACATTTTATGATACCAATCCTTACCTTTGAAAAAAAAATAGTTGCCATGACTTATGCCCCAACTCTCGTATCATCTCTGCTCCAATGATTCATCATCATTATCATCTCCGCACTACAGCCACACATGGGCCTTGGCGTCCTCAACAATTCTTTTCCATGTTTGTCTTTCCTGTGCCTTCCTCCTCCAATTTCTCACTCCCAATGCCACCAAGTCATCTGTCACACCATCAAACCATCTGAGCTTAGATCTTCCCTTTTCCTTATCCCTCCAGTTTCATTAAAAAGCAGCTTTTTGGCTATTTCGTCTTCACTCATTCTCATGAGATGACCAAGCATCTTATCCTTTCTGCTTTTATAATCGCCACTATATCCGGTTCTTCATATAACTGATATAATTCCCAGTTAAACCTTCTCCATATTCCTCCCTCATTAATCGCTCCATATATTCTTCTTAAGATCTTTCTTTCGAAAGTTCCCAGAGAATTTTCCTCTCTTTTTGTCAGGGTCCAAGTCTCCGCTCCATAAATCATCTTATCATTGTTTTATAAATTTTAGTTTTAATCGTACAAGGAACATTCTTTGCTTTTAATATATTTGCTATTCCAAAATAGCTCTTATTGGCTGCTATTAATCTAGCTCCTATTTCACTATCCATGGTATTGTTTTCTGTTATTACTGATCCCAAATATTTAAAAGATTTGACCCTCTCAAACGTAAATTCCTGTATCTTAAGCTCATTTGGTATTGATATTCTAGAATACGCTCCAATGATTGATTGTGGAGAAGCAATGGAATGACTGTGTACACTTTCCATGTGTTTTATGAGACAAAACAGAATGATGAAGAATCATCTTCAATGTTAGCCATTAAGTCAGAACAAAGACTGGTAGTTTCCAAAGCTCAATACTGTAGAATTACATCTAGAGTTAACTTCATCAGAATAAAAAGATAGATAAGTATTAAACGAACACTGTTTGGCTGTTTGTTTATTCCATTAAGTAGTAATTAAACTCTATTTATTTTTTCCCCTCAGACTCCAAATATTGCAGAACTCGAACGGAAAATTGGATGTGGCCAAGTGGAAGAACTGATTTTGCAAGCAGAGAACGAGCTCACACTTGCTCGTAAGATGCTTACGTGGAAGCCTTGGGAACCTCTTGCCACTGAGCCAGTTCCCCATCAGTGGGCTTGGCCACCTACTAAATAAAAAGCTTTTGTCTATAGAGAATTGTGTATAGTTGATTTATGTTAAAATTTATCCAGTAATAAAATTGTATATGCAGACTAATTTAGAGTTGTATTTGTGGTAATATTAGATTTTAATGCCCTTCACATATTACTCTGATTATAACAGGGCTCAAAATGGACGTTTCTACAAATTGGAATGCTTTTATTTTCGTGGACACAATGCTGTGTGTGTGTGTGTGTGTGTGTATATATATATATATATAAGTTGGGAGGCCGAGACGTAGATGGGAAGATATTAAAATGGATTTGAGGGAGGTGGGATATAATAGAAAATGGATTAATCTTGCTCAGGATAGGGACCAATGGTGGGCTCATGTGAGGGTGGCAATGAACCTTCGGGTTCCTTAAAAGCCAATAAGTATATATATATAGTCACTTTTTTCCTAATAATAATAATAATAATAATAATAATAATAATAATAATAATAATAATAATGATAATGATGAAAAGTTACACAACACAGAACTGCACGCATTGTATTCTTCACTTGACATCATTAGGATCATTAAATCCAGACGTTTGAGATGGGCAGGCCATGTAGCACGTATGGGTGAATCCAGAAATGCATATAGAGTGTTAGTTGGGAGGCCGGAGGGAAAAAGACCTTTAGGGAGGCCGAGACGTAGATGGGAAGATAATAAATATTAAAATGGATTTGAGGGAGGTAGGACATGATGGTAGAGACTGGATTAATCTTGCTCAGGATAGGGACCAATGGCGGGCTTATGTGAGGGCGGCAATGAACCTCCGGGTTCCTTAAAAGCCAGTAAGTAATGAAATGTGACGATTAATCATTTTTCTGCAACTAAAACTTTACTTGCTAAAAAAAAAAGTACATTTATTATGCACAGCAATCCAAAAGTTACGCACATTAAAATTATAGCATCTATATTGAATAGTGCAGTTGGAAAGTGCTATCGACTACCGCTAGATAGCATCATGGATATTAACAGCAACAAACCTAGACGTCATTGTGATGTGTATGTATACACTGACGCTTGCAGTAGTCATCTGTTTATTGCTTGGCAAACATATTGTTTTCGCAAGAGCAATGAGTTTTCATTGTTGAACATTATTTTTTCAGGTCTTATGCACGTTTTGTAGACGAATTTCGTAGGAATTATTCAGATGTGGCAGTGCCTAAAATTCCGACCATAACGAGATTAATCGCCCATTTTAGAGAATGTGGATCAGCGCTTCTTGACAATGATGAATGTGATTGTTGGTTCCAGCAGGACATTGCCACATGTCACACATCTAAGGAAACAATTCAGGTTTTGCGCGAGTTTTTTGGTGAGCGTATCATTTCTCAAGGATTATGACCTCCACGTTCCCCTGATTTGACGTCCCCAGATTTCTTCCTGTGGGGTTATCTTAAAGGAAGGGTATACAAAAAACAGGCCGCACACTCTGGAGAAACTAAAGAGGGACATAACAACGGAGATTAACATCAGTGTACGCATGCTCAAAAAAGTGGCCGCGAACACAGTAAAAAGAATTCGTAGATGCATTACTGAACGGGGCTGGTATTTTCAGCATATGTTTTGAAAAAATGATGTAAATAAACGCAATAAATTCATCTTTATAATGTGAACGTATTAAGATGTGACTTTTGGATCGCTCTGTAGAATATATGGGCGATAGAAATAAAACCACGAGTTTCCCAGTACATAGATTTTATTGAGATATAAAAGAACTGAAATACTGTAAGATGCTTGTGACCTGAGGATCACCCTCGCACAAAATTGTAATAATTGCTAATGTAAACAAAAAATTACTTCAATCATGGCACAATATTTGTGACAAATATTAAAACACAAGTTAAGTACAGACAGCGCAAATGAGGGCCCAAGTTTTGGCCTCAGGTAATGACCCAAATACTTCAATAACAAACAGCTGGCCTAACATGAAAACAGCAGGAGACGCCATATATCGAAGTTCAAAAATGCATTATAATAGCTGCTGGCATTCCGAACTGTTCACTTTATGCTGTGAAAAACTCCACAAATGGTAACTATGAATATTAATTTAGTCCAATTATATATTAATTTACAACTCTATAATTCAATTCTTTCAAACTTATGTTGTATCAATGTACAGAAAATGTCTGCAGAAAAGTGAAGCATAACACACTCTTACACAGTAAGGATGATTCTTATCTTAAACAACTTGTTTTGCATCTCTAACTCCTTGGATAAAAATCATACTTACTGACTTTCGAATCTCAATCCTGGAATGTAATTACTGAAATGTCTACAATTAACTCTAGTGACCATAAAAGTTATTTCACTGTATTAAAATCAGAGGAATGATATTGCAACACAATATATGGTATAAAGTCTTTGGCGATAAAGCATCACAAAATGGATGTGCCAAATGTGATAAAATTGTACTTGGTGCACTACATGACACGTGGAGGATATCAGTAACTGCTACATTCAAAGGTATAAACTTCAGGAAATCTTTGGGCATGTTCTCGGATTCTCTTTGAGAGGTGGAAGACAAAAAGAAAGAAAAATTACATTTTGAAACAATGATCGGATCAGGGACTGTTATTGCAATAAAAAGGTAATGAAATTTAAACTGTTGATTAACAGTGTACATTATTTTCTTTTGTTGCGATCAAGAGCATTTGTTTTGATAACAAAAGGATGGATACTAAATGCCGCGAGAGAAGGGCTAGGATCATAGATTGCTCCAAAACAAGCATAAATAGGATATGAATCTACCCTTTATCTTGCAATTTTTCATACAAATCAAATGGAGCAAACTTGTACGTGTCTGAGTTCAGCTGATTTGTTAAAAGTTTTAAGCTTGGACTGTACTTCTAATATACAGTATTTCCATCGAGCATTTCACACTTCCAAATCATTCTTTAGTACCTCGAAGCACTGGGTCACTAGGAATAATGGTTTTGAATGCCTGACAAAAGATGGACAACGATTAAGATTTTGAAAACATGCACCCATAACACATTCATAAAGCATTCTTAATCCAGAGGAAGACAGTTTCAGATGATGTGACGTTTGTGGAGGAAGAGCACATTCTCTATTTCGTGTAATGTCAGGTGAAAGCATCATAATGCAAAGTTGCCTACATAAACGACGTTTGAGTTAAAAGAAGAAATAGCATTATTCATCAGCACACACAAATAATAATGCTTTAAACAATGCATGAGTTAACAAATGAAAGAAAGCCAAAACAGAAAAAACTACAGACACTAGTCTAAATAAGTCTGTCCCTCAGTTGCAAGAAAAAACCTAGATTTGTGACTTGTCTTTCCATGCTGATTTAACAGGACACTTAAACGATTTAAATACCTCACTTCAGAGCAAGGGTCTCATCATAAAAGATATGTACTATAGAATTAAAGAGTTCAAATTGTCATTAGCTCTATGGGGTAAATCAACTGCTGGCTGAAAACAATGTGCATTTTTCAAAGTTACTGCAAGTGCATGATCCAGACATTAGTCTCTCTGAAGAATATGTGCAAATTCTACAAGATCTTCTTCTACTACATTGACTCAACTTCTTCATGTGTAGTCTTCAGATGCTATTTCAGATATTATTAGAAGCAATTTCAATTACATGTTTTTCTCACATGCGTTTTTTTCTTCAGACTCCCATAAAAATGTATAAATGAAGTTTTCCTGTACATGGGACATGAAATCTTTGGAATCACTCCAAGCAACATATGTCTTATTCTTAAAACTCTAGTTATATCATGTTTTAGATTAATGTCTCTCTTACCCCATTCAACTGCTGGCTAATTCAAGTCTATCCCTATAACCGTTTATCTTCAATTTCATACTATAATCTCTATAAGACCCTTGCATTTTGCTTGCAGCATTTAGTATCCATTCAATACACTCAACCATTTTATTTCACTCCCTGTTGCTCTCAAAAACAAAGAACAATTTACTTCGTTATACTGTTAAGTTAAAGACAGACACAAATGTTGGAATTGAAATGAGAGGACAAGATATTACTCGACCAATAGAAATGGACAAAGCATGAGGGAGAAGTAATTCGGAGCTTTTGTCATACACAGAAAAGAAAGGTTCTTATCCACTGGTATAATTCTAGTAAGAGAAATAAAAGTTATTGCATTTGCTATATCGGGTATTGTATGTCTGAAATTCCATTTAAAACATTTTATATTGACAAAAAGGAAAACTGTTTAGCTGATACCCAAAGTCGGAAATAGTGTCTGGAAAAAAATATATATATATATGAAAATCAATATTTTCACATTTCCTGATTGCCAATTGGTGGATGGCATCATGATAGGCACATTCAGTATACTTCGTGTGTCTTTGGATGGGAAATAATTTTGAGAATCTCATGTTACACATTTATAGTGTATAAGAGAACCCTGTCTTGGATCAGATGAACCAAAGACAAAATCTACCAGCCATTTTCTCGCCCAAGTTTTCTGCTTTGTGGATAAATGTCCCTTGTGGGCATGTGAGACTGCAGCAGTCTCTGATGGTGAAATCTGAAAAATATAAATTAGATTCTAGCATTGCTGCTAAGGTTTTAAAAGACTTTTACAAGGTCGTCAAAATTTGTGAAATGGATAGAACTAGATCAACAATGTTAGTTATCTAGGAGAGAAAAATTCAACAGACAGACATACACACAAGCTAATACTTCACCTCAAATCTGATTTACTACAACGATGGAGCATCCACTTATTAGGCATCCAAGACTTCAGTGCCTCTGTATTTCTGATGTTTAGAGGATCAGAGTTACGCAATGATCAAATTTAGTTATATTCATTGTAAGCTGTTTGTACACAATCAAATTTTCGTCAAATTCAATGCTTCACAGGTCTTTTCAATATTTGCCAATACTTTACAAGTTCATTGTCAAATCACAATACTTAAAAAATCATTGTCTTGGAAGTAAATAAGAACATATTCTAATTGATCAAAGGTTTGACAATTCTTTGACGGAATTGATCAATGTGATTCGAAAACATTATGGCGCCAAGAATCACAAAAAGATGATGTCCAGGCCGAGAAAAGTTGTTTGTGAGTTAATTCAATTATACAAATTAAACCCATGCTTGTATACCGTGAATTCTGTGGAAGACAACAATAAAACAAAGAAAAATAATGCAAGTGAGGAAATTGCAAGGCATATTTATCTCTAGTTAAGTATCAATACATGTGTTTTTTGAATGAAGAAGATTCTAACCTATAACATAGGTAAATACTAATTGTAAATATTTCTTTTAAAACAATATGCAATCGAGATATTCTTCATTTTAGGATACCATACAGTTAAGCAATATGAATATTGTTTTGTATAGCCTACTTATTCTCCAAAGGATTTATATACAGTATTTATATTGTAGGCCTACTATTTGGTAGGTATGCCTATGTGTTTAAAATTAGGTTGTTTAGAAATATTTTAAATGCAAAGAATTAGTTTTTAGGTATAATTTTTATTTATTATTATTATTATTATTATTATTATTATTTTACACAGTCATTACTTTATTTTTCCATTAACACTTATATCTAGGTAATTGTCATTGTCTCAATGTAACACATGCTGTGCTGATCATATTAATTGTACTATTCCTTTAGTTGTGAGATTATATGCATAATTATGTATTAATTATTTTTTATTATTGTTATTTTAAAGTTAACACTGATACCGTCTTACTAATAAACCGTGTATACTTTTTATACGAGACTTATGCAGAGTTGAGACAGAAAACGTTACTAATAAACCGTGAATAAGCTATGGACGTATAAATAGGCTGTAACTATACAATGGGAATTGCTTTGCAGTAGTTATATACACGAAACCCCTTGTTTAAGCGTTGTATATGGCTGCCCCTCTAACAGCTGTTCGTATCGACTGTCATTTTATGATGATGGTTACCTTGTAACCACATAAGAACAAACCAAAGATCATAGAATTATTAGAATTAATATTGCTGTAGCTTGTACTCTTCGACCAAAATGTAGTGTGGTAATCGATTAGAGCCAGTTGTACTATCGATATTTAACACGCCACACTAGAGCGCTCTACCGGATGCAATAGAGAACCTCAGATATTCTATTACCTTTCGTAACGAAGTAATGACGAAACTATGACGTAGCTGTGTAACAGTCATACTGTTATACACGATGTATGTAGTGATTATTAGTAAGGAATTTACGCACGACTTATAAACGAGCTACTCATTGTATAAGTATAAGACAGTTAAACGTCTGTATATAGAGTTTTTATTAGTAAGACCAATAGTGTATATGTATTCAATCTCTCTTTTTTACTTAATTATGTTTATCATTATTTTTAAGTTAATATTTGTATACAGGTCTGTATTTTTCTGTATGTGATTTGATCCTGGTTGAGTGGAAGAGAAGGCTTGATAGCCTTAACTCTGCCAGGGAAAATAAAACTATTATTATTATGTAGGTTTACAATGAACTTGAAACACGTTTTAAAATCTTATCAAATCTTTAGCAATATAAAACAGTCTTTGACAATCCTTTTTCAATATTGATCAATCTTTGACAATCTTTAGCAAGTTTCCTCAATTGGAAGAAAAATTTGATCATGTACAAGCAGCTGTACACATAAAATTATTCTGAAAGTGATAAAAAAAAAAAAACAAAGGCCTCTAATGCAGGTCAGTTCAAACTCATGATATTCCAAGTTGTAGTCAAATCTTACTACAAAATTGTGGAGGTGAAAAGAGCAGAAATAAAATCCTATACCATAGAGAAAGTATCTTTGGCTGTCCATTCACTCAACTGGGCTAACATTTGTTCTCATAAAACAAATACATGTTTACAACCTATACTGCTGCCACATGAAGAAAGAAAGTACAAGAAGGTAAGTACAATATTACGGAGATAACTGTGATCCAGTTGGGAGCTGGCTGCCTTATTCTAGTAATGGAATGTACTTTTCTGTTCATACATAAATTGTACAAAATAAATTACACTAAAGTTAATACCAACACGGCACAGTGCAGTCGATGCCAGGTGATGTTCTGATAACTTCATGTCATTCAACAATATTGTAGAGCAAGTAAATTCTGACTAGTCAGACAACCAGATATATATATATAATTCTAGAACCATTTCTAAGAAAAATAATAAACCATCCATCCTGAAAACGTTATTTCAGACTTGATGTCTGGCTGTTTTATATTATAGACTTCACATTTATAACTCTTACATGTCTTTTCAAATAAAAATACCTTTTATCAATATGTTATACTAGTATGTCATTTCATAAACATTAAATGTGGAAAATAGACAAATTCTTTAACAGTATTAGCGGGAGATATCTAACATTAACATCATTTGGCACTATATTCTATTTCTCTTTGTACAAGCCTGTATCTTCAGACTAATCTTGCATAAGAATTTGAAACTTATTTAATAATGCTGTATCTGCTACAGCTCAGTATAACTGGCATCCACTGTACATTTCAGCATCCTCCAACAACCAACACAAAGCTTCCATTCTTACGATATCCCACAACTGAACATATTGCTATGGTTGATGAAGAAGCCAATATGATTATTCTAGAAATTTCTTGGACGTAAAGTCAAATATTATGGCTTAATGATAGACGAATTTCTGATCAATATAACAGCACTTCTCCATAAACTCAACCTCCCTGCCCAGTGGTTTGTGGAGGTACTGCAGTGTTAGCATGGAATACTGTGAGAAAGAAAAAGCAATTGTGACAGAATAGTTAATACAATGAAATAGTATTCCAGCTGTTTCCTTTCTCACATATAACATGTTAGTAACTACATCACAATTACACAACGGTCAGCATCTCCTAGTGTGTAGACAGTACTGCAGCTCTCCCATACAATGTCAGAATTTCTTTTGAAAATACTCTAACTTGATTTAAAAGAGTTTCCTTTCACATTATATTATTTTGTATATAATACATAAAAAATTACACTTAATATGTAAAGAAGAAAAAGAAGAAGAGATGGTCTACTGACACAAGAAATCTTTAAAATTTGTAAAAAAAAAAAAAAAAAAAAACCAAATGTTATTCTAAAATCAAAGACTTATGGTTTCATATTGTCTCAAATTTTAAAAATGGCTGTTTATTTAAAGTGTTCTCTTGCACTGAGTAATGACTGGCGAGCCTGTATTGAATTCTACCTAATCAATCACAATTTCAATCCGCACATTGGCAACAGTGGAATTATGGGAATATGATTATACAGCAGAACTTGGTTATAGCGACCTCATTTTGTGCGACACCTCGCCTATAACGCCAAATATTCTGTGGTCCCAACAAATTCCCCATAAGACATATGCTCTCCTACCTTGCTTAATACGACAAACGCATATGCGTATACCTCGCATATAACGTCATTTTCAATCTCAGTTTGGAATAAGATTTTCTAAGAACCAAAGTATTTTAAGAAATATTTTGTTGAAATCTGACCCTGACAAATTCTTTTCAGTCTCCTTCTCTCATAGACCTCCAGAATGCAGTCAGATTCCCCATCCCATTGTAACTTGCCCGAATTCATGCGGTATTAGATCAGTTTTGACAGGAAGTTTTCACTAAGTGCACGCATTTTAACGCAGTATGGCCACTAAAAGAAATGAGTGATGCTTTAGAAGTCATTAGAATTATGAACATGTTCTATGAAGCTAGGGAAGGAGCAGTGAAATTGCAACTGAAATTATGAACATAGAACGTAATTTAGTCCTAGAAAATGTGTATTGGGCAAGTAGAAGACAACAGAGTAAAATGACTGATTATTTCACTTCTAAGTAAAGTAGTTTGGTGAGTACTGAACAAACTGTTTTAATACAGAATACTGTATTTATAATTGTAGGCCTACGTGTATTTTATTATGTTCATTGTAGGCTTAAAAGTGAATACATAAATCTAAAATAAGTCTAATTAAGTTTGTTATTTTTCATTTCCCACCTCACTAGATTGATAATGTGAATCTCTGTTACTACGACACTCGTTTATAACAACATAATTTTTAAGGTCCCTTGGATGTCGTTATAACCAAGTTCTAGTGTATGTGGGGATGAGTTTTCACAAAGACTGGATCATTATCATGCCTGCAATGCAGAAGGGAGTTCTCAATGGAATTTCCTTCTTCATTGCACACTTTACAGATAGCAGAATCAGTAAAAGAAATCTAAATAGGTATTTTCCTGTGACCAAATGTCCAATCCTAGCTTTTGACCAAAGGATTGTTCCAATCTACATATGTTCTTACAGATGAATACATAATTTAGCAACTTCTGGACAATTTTAAGAGATTGTATTGACTCTGGCTCTGGTTTCGAAACAAGTATGGTTGCAATTCTGAATTTCTGGGTGGATAATATTTTTTAGTAAGATTATTGCTTTCAAAATTACACACGGAATTGAAATCTATTGTTTAAACTCTGAAAGGATTAAATTTCCCACACTTTCAATACAAATTTATAAGCAAAACAACCTATATAAATACTTATTTCAATATTTGTATTGAAATAACAATACTACTACAGTAGAACCCCAATTATTTGTCACCCTATTAACCAATTGGCAGATTATCCAACTATCTTTCTGTCACTTTTTTTTGTTTTGCTTCAGAAAGAATATTGAAATACTGTTTTGTACATTATATTGGTACGTATATTTTCTAGAGAGCATTATTACAAGACCATACACAGTATGGCCATACTGTATAACTTTTCTTTTCTTTTAATTGGTTATTTTACTACATTTTATCAACTGTTATGATTATCTAGGTCTGAATGAGATGAAGGTGATAATGCCAGCGAAATGAGTCCAAGGTCCAGTGCCGAAAGTTATCCACCTTGGTTAAAACCTCAACCAGGTAACTTGTCTCAACCAGAATTTGAATCTGGGCCTGCTCGTTTCACGGTCAAGCATGCTAACCATTATCCACATTGGTGGACCTACTGTATAAATTCTATATGAAACGTCTTCCACGGGTGTCAACAGAAAAAGCGTTGTGCTAAGTATCGAAAAAAAGTGCAAAATACTGTAATTTAATAGTTTGAGAAAGGGATACTATGGCTCATTTCGTATCAGATACGAGACTGGAATTATAACTGTGCTATTTAATAAAAAAACAAGGATAAAGTGTATAAAATATGTAAATCTACAACATGAGACCTCCAATATTCCTATCTTGCCTTGTAATACGTTTTATTATAAGGGCAAGAAGAAAAAAACAGCAAGTCTAAGAGACGGAAGAAGAAACCTAAATGAAAACTGATATTTGCTCAATTTAATCTGGCATTTTATTATTAATATACTTTTAGTTAAGTTCCCAACGATTAACATTTAACGTTAATTAACCATCATATTCATTCAATATGGTCAATATATTTAATATTGAAGGAACAAATACTGATAGAGGTATATTTATCTAAAACATTGTTTTGTTAAATGTTTACAAATGGAAACCTAACTTTGTCATATTCTGTATTAAATGTTGGAGAGCTGCAGCACTCCTCTATTTTACATCACATTTACAATAAAGCTGGGAGAAAGATAAAGTCACTTCCTTACAGGGTTCCCACATTCTCAGAAATTTCCAACAGATCTGTGGTTGTTGCATTTTTAGAGACTCACAGCAGCAAACTGCTACTGATCTAAAACACTGAAGGAGCTGACACATCCAGGATCTAGGACACAGTATGCAAAATATATATAAAAAAAAAAAAAAAAACTTGAAACTATAGCACCACGGATTGTGATGAGCTTACAAGCCAGGGGGTTCGTGTTCAAATCCCAATATATCCTGAATTTATAATGTGTGTTGGGATAAGCCAGTGGTTCAGGCAACACAGAGGTATTTTTCCAGGTTCTCCTGTGACATCCTAACAATTCTCCATTATTCATTAAGAGTGCAATGTAAATCCACTACCTGTGGTGCACTCTGGATAGTCTCTGACGAAATAAATAGTCTATGCTTCTTAGCATTAGTGATGCCTATGAACAAGCTAGTAGAGTCAGGGTGAATTACCGCAAGTTAAATCTTGAAAATTTGGTTATATTTAAATGCATTTACAATACACAGAAGAACCCTGTTTCTGAATGACAGATAGGGTTGCCAACTTTTTCTGAAGAAAATATGAGAGACTAAAGAATCGACGAAATTTCACCTATAAAATTGACAAATTATTCTGTTCAGTTACAAAAAAACAACTTTATTCTACACTTTGGCAGCGAGGCTTAAATTAAGAGACAGATTTTGACTCATATAATAGTTGAAGTCGATTGCAGTTTGCAGCTCTGATTTGATTAGAATGTGTCATTCTTATGTTTCGAACATCAGTCCAATTATTGTTCATGAGATGAAACATCCTCTTTGTATGACCATTACTATAATCTTTTCGCTGTAAGAAAAATCCTAATGTAAACAATAGCACGTGACTGAAGTGAGGCTTCATTGGCCACTGTTTGGCACATAGATTCTCAGTACGTGTTCCCGCCTACTGTTGTACATTCTGTTTCATGTTAAACATTTCCCGTTACTCGTCAAGTAGGTCTAACCTCACTACTATGCATTCGTTTGCTTAGGAAACATTTACTTTATAATTACTGCAATTAAATTATTTTTAAGTCTTATGTCTTCACAATGGACAGTTGAGGATACAGAAACATAACTTCAGTATCACATGCTTACGTGAACAACTACGAGCTCAAGTACCGTCAGCTTGTTACAAGAACAGACTACCTCGGTATTACTGTTGGTATTCATCCGCGTTCATAGTACATAAAAAAAGGTAAAGGTATCCCCGTAACATGCCATGAAGGCACTTGGGGGGCATGGTGGTAGAGCTCCATGCTTTCCATGACCTCGGCACTAGAATGAGGTGGTGTGGTTGGCACCACGCTCTGACCGCCTTTTACCCCCGGGAAAGACCTGGTACTCAATTTTTATAGGAGGCTGAGTGAACCTCGGGGCCGTTCTGAAAGTTTGGCAACGAGAAAAAATCCTGTCACCACCTGGGATCGGACCCCGGACCTTCCAGTCCGTAGCCAGCTGCTCTACCAACTGAGCTACCCGGCCGCCCTCATAGTACATAACAAAATATAAAAGTGGCTTTTCTTTTACATAGAGTTTTACTCATGAGTGAAGTGAAATGTTTAATCGTATTTAACAACTAGAATTCAATTTTTTATTTTCAAGTAATACAAGATTGTGGTTTCCAAATATAAACTATATTTTCCTGCGTTATGTGAGTGTTTCAACTGGGAGCCAATCACGGGTATGACAGCAACGTGCTTATATTTACATTAGGATTTTTCTTATAGCGAAAACAGTATACTTGGTAAGCTTAGAATAAAACTAGCCAGTTTTTTCAAATTTATAACATTAACAGAGCCTGAGTTTAAACATGTGACCACTAAAACCCATTTCTGGCAAACCTTATAAAAAGACTGCACATTTTAATGCCTGTCTTGAACAACAAAATTCATCATATTTATTTCATCAATCTTTGTTCACGTCATGGCAGATTAGATGTGTTCCAGTAATTCATCATATAAATCATCATCATTCATGGCAAAATCAAATGTTTAAAATAAAAAAATTTATATTATGAAAAATAAGGAGAAAAATACTTGAAGAGAAGAATAATATGGGAGCCGGGAGTCTGTTAAAAATTAGGGACAAATACAAGAGATACAGAAGAGTTGGCAACTCTAATGACAGATCTACAGGCAAAATTTACGTCCATTTCTCGCCCATAACAAAATCCAACTGTGCTAATTACCACTCTACTACAAGGAATAATGGATTCAGCTGCCTTCACCTCTTATTAATATGTCGAAGCACTACAAACAAACGAGCAAATCAACAAAAAATAACAAGAATAAAGGAAGTAACCTGAGGGTTCTCGAAAAACAAAGCTACCAATTTTTATTCCCATGTTGTCGAATTATAGAAAACGCGACATATAATTATTTTGGACTTGAAATACTGGAAAAAAGTGGTGTCCTAGGATCAGTGTTGTGGTGTATGGCTTAGTGCAGAGGTGCCAACCTTTCAAGTGGGTTATCAGTAATCCCATAGTGTGCGTGTGTATCTCCTCTTCTGGGAAAATCAGATCTAAAGTATATTACAGTATATTAAAATTACAGGTTACCTGTCACTTCTGTGACAAAAAAAAAAAAAAACATATTTTGCACCTAGCAGTAGCTTTTCTGCATACTTTTCCTTATGATGTCATCTTGATCTTCTGGATCAGAAGTGATTCCAGTGTTGATGTGTTTAATTAGGCCTGAATTTTGTCTCATAACAATGAAGACTCTTTCCATAGGAGAGTCACTGTGAGGTATACTTAGTACTGCGAACACAACTTAATATCTTATAATCACTTTCATTTCTGAAATCTGCAAATTCCTCTTCAAGTCTGTTATGTTATCCTTCATTAAAGAAATTTGAAAATCTTTGAATAAAATATTCAAGAAAAGAATATGAAACATTCTTTCTGTATGAAATATCTACAACTTCTTCATGCTTACGAAATTCAGTCTCAATTGGAAATTTCTTTATGCTCGACCATGCCGAAATGTAGTAATTATACACCTGGTAGTAGCCCTTTAATGCACCTCATTAAAGTACACCTATTCATTATAGTTCAGTTGTTCAGCCAATGAGAAATCACCATTGTAACATTATTAAACCGCAAGTATCGATTATTCTCGGATATGCAATCAAAAGACAATTAGCGAAATGTCACGGAGGCTGGAAATCCAATACTGTCGCAGAAGGTTATGTTCTGTTACTATAATTATCGTTAATTGTAAATAATATTCAAATAAATTCAATTTGTCATCTCGTTTTTCAATTCTAAATCAATTTCCAGGTTATATCAATATTAATGTTCATGTTATTCTCTAGATTATATCAAGGTCAATGACATTCGTCCCTCGGAAAAAATCAATACTTTCGCATCTGCGCACATCTCACAATTTACAAGGTCAGTTCTGCTCTTTACTTAGATAACCATAACATAAATACTTATGAATAATTTCAAGTTAGAAATATGGTCGAGCAAAAAAAGTCGTATGAAACTTAACTATAATGGTAATTAAGACGCTTATATGAAGTGATACTCGCGTCTTAATTACTACCATTATAGGCTCGTTGCATAATGTACTATTATACATTCTTCTCATCTTTTCGAAAGAAATAATGTATATATTCTTTTGCCGTGATAATTTAGCTTTTCCATAATAATTTTTCTTTTGGCCATAATGCCATAATAGTGGAGGAAAATCCGTAATAATTACGGACAATCTGTAACAGTTGGCACCTCTGGCTAGTGGGAATAATACTCACGATATTAACCTATTAAATCCGGGTTGGGTTGCAGCCCTACCACAGATCCATTTGAAAATTCCACGACTTCCATTATGCAGCCTCACAAGTCCTTCACTTTACCAAATAGGACGGGTACAAATGAAATTGAAAGCTGTGGCGGTACATATGGCAGTGTCAAGACATTAAGAACCCTGCAACGTCACCTGGAGAGCTGAACAGTGTGTTCTCACCACACCAGCAGGTACACAATGATAACTATGACGTATAGCAGACCATCACGTAGACGTTACACCCTTTCTTGCGACCAGCAAGTTCAAGACAGGGTGTTTCTTTATGTAGTCCACAGCCTTTTTGTGCGTGACCATCGTAAAGTCGTAGCCATTACACTGTAAACAACAAGCAGAATCATATTGAAGAAAAATGTCTGATGTAAATGAAGTATTTTTACACGGAAATTGTGATATCATCGTCATACATCTATATGTGTATAAAAAAAAAGGGTTATTTACTTGCTTATTATATACCATCATAGAATGGAGGGAACAATGAGGAGACAAAATCGAGAATAGGCCAAGCAAGAACAGCAATTAGCCAGTTAAGGCTGGTTCACAATAAACTGGGAACAAGAACCAGAATGAAAACGAGAAGCAGAGGTCGTGAATATGAAAATTTTTTATTCACAATAAACCGAGAACGTAGACGACTATGCATATCGATATGTATGTCAATAATGATATGTAAAGTCGATATTACGCATTCTGATGTTATTTGTGTATAATTGACCAATGGAGTTTTCATGAGTACAAGGCAGCAAACATAAACTCAGGTTAACCAACTCAAATTTCAACTGAAACATTTCATTAGGTTCGGTACTATAAATATGCCCATGCATCTTTATTATCACAACATATTTTAAGTCTACCATAACGTAAAATAATTAGAGAAGAAACATTTGTAATAGAACAAAAATGAACACAACAGTAGTTATTGAATTGAAGCATGAATATGTAGTGTATAATACAACCAATACAGTAATAAAATATGATTCACTTACGATAGGTGTTCAAAGAGCAGCTATTAAAAAACGTATTCTCCTTCATTTTCTCATCTTTATAAAAACTCGAAACATGCAAAAACCTGTTGTCGTAAACGTGAGGATTTTCCTCAACACCCAATATTAGAATTTCATCAAATAAAACTTGCTCCATGATGCACAGCACAGAACAAACTAATGCATAGGTTATGTCACGGTCTTCAGAATTGCTTGGAAAAAACAGTGGATATAAAAAAATGTGCCTGTAGGTGAAATTGACGAAATATACGACAAAATAGCTTTTAGATGGCAACAGAATGAATCTAGTGGGCTGTGATCGAAACATGAACGCATTTGTTGAAACTTGGCGAACTCTCCGTTCACTGCATCCGGCCCGGCAAGCTTTTCGTTAATTGTGAATGCTCACATTTAAATGTACACATTTTAACAATTTTACCGTTTTCGTTTTCGTTCCGATTCTCGTTTCCAGTTTATTGTGAACCAGCCTTTATCATAAATGTACTCATGAATTTTCCTTGCTTGCTGTGATCCCTATATCTTGCAATTTTCATGAATAACACAGGAATTGATGTGAAATTCAGCTTCATCCTATAAATTAAATCTCTTAAGCAATCACCATTATTAATTCTGTTTAGTACGTAATTTACAAATTCGACATGTCTGAAAGGTTTCTAAATTTCACATCACGCTTCAATTGATTCTTGTATGTACAAAGGTAACCCCTTTGTGGTTTCTAAGTATTACCAGAAAGAAAAGAACAGCAACATCATAGCAAACATTACATCTAACATGTTTCAATATACTTGAAAAGGAATCAAGTCTCAACTTCTTATTTGCAGAGCTATGAATGGTGCTTACAATGATATTTATCGGTATCATGCCAGGGAAACAAAACTTGGTGAACTTCTATACATTTTACAACAAAGAAACCAACAATTGAGGACTGAACATTCTAAATGTGCCAAGTGCTAAAAAGAACTTTCTGAGATATTGATGAGAAACACACTGCGAAATGCATGTTCACATACCTACAACACTATTTTTTGGCGCACAAATGAGTCACTTACAGTTGAGCTACAACAAAGACAATTTAGTATGATATTCTCATATGGATGTTCCTCCCTTAGAGTGAATAAAATTAAATTTAAAAAACTGGCACTTAGCACATTTAGAATGTTAGGTCTACAATTTTGCTCCATTATTTGTATAATTATTTCAGTATGGGGGGCAAAAAGCGCGCGCGCGTGCGCGCGCAAGCACACACACACACACACACCGCGCGCACACGAGAACATATGCAAGATGTTTAAAATTTATAGCAAACCTGTAATATTTTGTCATGCATCCGAAGACCTGACTTTGCTGCAGGACTACCATCGTGGACCTCGGTCACATAAATACCCTGTTAACACAAAAATAGAAAATCATCCTAATAGAAGGTACATGTATAATTCATTTTATCTATAATAACTTCAAGAGAATTCTCTCTGACTCTTCCTTTTAAAATTGGAAACTACTGATAACCAATATTATAGATACACGAGTTAGATAATGACTAGAATCTAGCTAACGATCTTTGCCATTTCTTATACATATATAATCCTAGTATATGGGATTCTACAGAGGTATCAACATATGAAAATGCTTTGCTTAAAATAATTTTAGTTTGTTTACATTATTCTTGGTTAGTGTGGGTTAGGTTCGGTTTTCTCAGACTAATTTTAATTTCTTTTTGTTACCTGTAGTTTGTTTAGGTTAGATTTGATTTCCTCAGGCTTGTTTTGTTTTCGATTTTTATTTGTTTAGGTGGGTTTGTTTCTTCAGGCTTGTATTAATTAATTTAAGTTAGATTTGATTTTCTCAGGCTAGTTTTAGTTTTTAGGTTAGTTTTTCTTAGATTAGTTTTTGTGTTCTATCGCCTTATTTCACGTGTTAAATAGGCCTAATCACTTTTAGGTTCTCTACATTGATCAATTCATATCAATGTTTAGCTATTTTCCAATAGGCTATGTTTTCAAGTCAACTGACATTCTATTCCAAACTAGCTACCTTCTCTCTGAAAATTAGACTATTTTCCACACTTTCTTCGTTAGAAAGCCTTCAGTGTCACGTGCTACAGAAAATTTTATTTTTTTTTTTATTATCCATAACCATTGAATTTACGCCATCCTATTGGAGCAACAATGGCTCAAGTCGTTTCCTGAATTCTAGAATTTCACCCATGCATTTTATTATACTTGTATAGACATCATGTGCATATTTAGGCCTACTGTTCCTAATGTAGATGATCATACTGCTCTATCACTCACATTGTCTGTGTAGCCCTGAGGACTTTTTCTGTAGTCTTGATCTATTCCACCACCAATTTTAAAGCCACACTTGAGAACCTCTCTTCCCTCAGGGTCATGGCCAGGCTCCTTGTGCAGGGTGATAGGAATCTGTAATGACAAAAAATGAGATCTGGGCTAAATATTCACAATAAGTCAAATGAACAATGTATATATAGGTTATATCGAAATAACTTCATAAAAAAACCTGCATGCAAACAGATGCAATAAAACACACGGCATCTTACCCCAGAAGCTCCATTTCAATTAGACACCGGCCGTGAAAGCCTACATGCTAACATTGATACATTCATTTCCCTCAAAACTTACAAATAAGTTAGTTATTTATTTTATTTTGCTGCACTTTCGCTATGTCTCGCATAATATCAAGTTTTGATTCTTTACATTATAACGTAGAAAGTGAAAGGTCATTGCATCTGCAAAATGAAACAATGTTAAAATTAAAGTGACAGTGAAAACTCTGTAACAGCGTAATTAAATGATAGAGGTATGAAACCACTTCGTATGACAAAGATGAAGTGTGGCAATGGAAATAAGAATAAAAATAGGAGGAAGCAATCACAATAGAGTTCCAAACAATATAGGCTATCTATAGTAGGCCTAGACCTACATTTTAGTCGGCCTCAACACTTTGAAATTTAACTATCTGTTATGGTTCACAAGGTAATTCTATGTACTTCGCAGAATGAAAGAAACATTTGTTAATGTCGTCTCTCGTACGGAGCATGACAGTAACAAATTGAATAACATAGTCCCGGCTACTGTTACCGACAGCCAATATTTTTATAATGTGAAACATACGATACAAATGTCAACTAACATGTTTCTGACATACAGAAAATTAGGCAGACTGAACTTAACTCTCATATGGCAAGAGTTCGGCCTATTATAATCGAGAATAGCTACTATGATTTATTACGTAGGGGATGAATAATAATGGTTAAAATTTACTATACGTTCTTCCTCTAACTTTCATGGGATGAATGCATTACAGAACAAACTGTTGGGAAGGTGGCGACGCCCCTATTAACTAGGTTATTTCCTGTTGAGGAATGACCTCACTCAATGAGTCATTTTTACAAGACATTCATAGGCCTACCATTTCATCATCTTTAGGTCTTAATTTTCAGTTTTGTGCCATTATTTAAATTTGCATTCTTTAAGTACCCACTAGATTCATTAGGAGTTTACGAAATGGGGCGTACAGTAGGGCAAGACCACAAACATGATTCATTATATTTACACACATTCTCAGACTTACGCTAAGGCATTCCATCGCCGTCCCCGCCTGGTGTTGAAATGCCATTTTGGCACACATTTCATAGCCTGTTATGAACAACTTTTGGAAAACAGTAAACTTTACCGAAATTTTGGTTCGGCTACCTCTTTACACCTCACACCTTTCCACACCTTTCGCTCTTTTAACTTTCGATATCGATACTTTTCGAGAACTGTGAGAGAGATCTTCGAGATGTGATCGACAACAGTAAACTTGCATCATGCGAGAATATGTAAATAATTATGTAATCCTCTGTGCTAGATACGTGATGGCAGCACTTGTCTGAATCAATATTATTAAAATAAAACAACTGGCTGAAATGGGCAACATCAAATATAATATACGGTACTATAGTGGAATATACAGTGGCACGACAGCAAGTGATCACCCTGATTACGTATATAATATATTGCTCAACTCCATATTAGAAACGGTAGTATGTGGAAAATAATGGACGCTATGCGTCGCCACAGTCGAAAATGAACTTCCGACAACCAACGCTAGATGGCAGAGTACCTGGAAGCTACATGGAGTATAATGTAATCAGGGCTATTGACAAAATAATGTTTCCATTAAATTTAATAATATCAGCATTTATTCATTCATAGTTTTCTGTCCTGATACTAAGTAATTAAATTACAACATAAATAGCACAGGGGGGAAGGAACTGGCCACCCTACCCCATTATCTCCTGGCCTAGTTGCCTCATAAGTGGTGCCATGTGAGGTTCAGACCTGTCTTCAGACAGTTGACTAAACAATAAGTAGCACAATAAAGCCCAGTTCCCATGGTGTTTTCTTCTGTGTTTCCTTGCTGGCAAGCAAGCTGGGTGCCGTGGTGGGTACAACCACAGTCTACTATATACAGCCACGAAGCTTGAGTTTTGAGGGTGCTAGAAACAATAGACTGTGACGGTACTATTTTGAATGAGGCGATATTAGCGATCTAGTGGTGAGCAACTTCATATTTACTAGATTCACGACTGTAAATTAGACTGTAGTACTTTCCTTCCAGATGACAAACTTCGGAAAGAAAATAAATTACTTTTCACAGAATAATGCACTGAATGTTTCATTCTTCTGAAAGAAACTCTTAACTGAACATATTTGTGGAAATGTCAACTTAAAGTTTAATTCAATAAATCATATTTTGTCACCTTCTCAGATTCAAATGCAACGAAAATTCAAACTGCTATTTTGACAAAATGTTGACTTTCTTACTCAGTGCTGTCATGGTAATTCTTTTCTTGGCCATACGCCCCACACCCTTGTTTTCTTTCTCCCTTGAAAAATCTCTCTCTCTCTCTCTCTCTCTCTCTCTCTGACTATCATTTAATGATTTTTTTAATATTAAAGAAGTAAAGAAGTTGTTTTGTTTTACATTTTAATTGTACAACAAGTTTGATTTAAAGAATACACCAGTAGCACCACCGTAGATGCACACTTGTCTTGATGAATCTTGGAGTGTATATTTGCAGCACTTCTTGTTTTTCAACCATTATTTTATATAATTCTGGATTCCAGTGCTGCAGAGGTGGACAATTTTTGACAGACAATAGGAACAGGAACTCAACAATAGTAACCACAGCCTACTGGTATACCACAGATTCTAAACACGCGATATGATCACAGATGTTAAAGTGTATATAAATAAACTTAACAAAAATAAATAAATAAATAAAATAAAAATAAATTGTGTCTTACAGGTGCCTCAAATCAGTTGACCATATCTAAAGGCATTGAAAACTAATGAGCAATATTATAAGCAGCTATCTTACACACTAAAGGAAAAATGGATAACCATTATTAAATAGACACTCACAGATTAAATTTGCTTAAATGATTATTTATTTATAAATACAAATAAAATTAATAATATCATAAAACATCCATCATATAAATGTTACAAATGGGTTTCATATCAACATTCTCATTATTTTTTCCCACCTTCAATTAACATTTTACAAATCACAGACTTAAGCTTGTTTTTCCCTTGTTTGGGGGAAAATTCAAACCAAAGACAAGAATATTACAACTGAGTTTCTTCAATCAAGACACCCACCAGGGGTGTAACGCAGACACACAATACACATGTATCATACAGATATATAGCACAGCGCATGATATGCCACCATATTCACTCCAATCAAGCATGCCAACGTTTCTGTTTTTCTTTTTTTCCCCCTGCAGTCATTCCATTACCCTTTCACTGACATACTGAACTCTGCATGATATAAGTACTCAAATTAACTGCCGATTTATTTGTGTAATGAGAAGCAAGATTCAACGTGCTATTTTCGTCGTCATCATCATCGTCGTCATCATCATCATCATCATCATCATCATCATCATCATCATTGAGGTGGTTAGAAGCAAAGGGGTGTAAGTGCCATTTCTAAAAAAATGATTTAAGTGCATCCAGGTAAACTAAAGCAGTTAAAATTTCAGTGGTAAAGGGATATAAGTACTTGTATCTTTTAACCACATCACACATTAAAATTAAAACTTCACGGAATTTACGAAAGCTTAGTAACTTTTAATCATATTTTATGGAAAATAATGTAAGTGCACATTCCTTTGTTTCTGACCACCTCAATTTTATTATTATTATTATTATTATTATTATTATTATTATTATTATTATTATTATTATTATTATTACTTACTACTACTACTACTACTACTACTACTGTTATTCTTATTAAATGAACTGAACAGTCTCATGTGTCATGTTCCATTTTAAATAAACACAGAATTATGTCTTTGCTATGCTACATAAATTATTCATAATATCTTACATTGTGCATAAGCGTTTTTCTGTACATGGCAAAACAACAGAACATCAATTTGTACAGAAATGGAACTTTTATTATATTATTTCAATATTTGGCGGTGTTGATATTTTTATTAATAAAGAAATACAATCTGTTTAATTAAGAATACAGTTCAATTCATAGACTTTTTTAATTTGTGGATTATTCTGTTAAGTTTTATTACTTTTCTTTTATGTTTGCTTATTTTTCAGTACTAAATAACAATAATAATGTAATAAATATGATTATTGGATCAGCAGAAATACTTCACTAGATAGTAAATGACAATCCAATGGCAGATGATTGAATTTACTTCATTCACCCAGGCCTCCAGCTGTGTGCAAGATCTCATAATGAATAAATGAATCAATTACTCAAAGAATGAATGCATTAATGAATAAAAAAAAACAAATAATTGAATATAATTTCTAAAAAATCATTAATATTAATATATCAAACAAACTGGAATTAATATCTTTACCTTCTATCCTTCAGTCAAGAGTGCTACACTTGGTTTGAAGAATAATAGTACATTGTAAAGCTAGTTGATAATGTTATACTTTACTGCATGAGTCAATGTTTAGAAAACGAGTGAAGTGAGTTACAAATGCAATAACTGTATTACATTATAAATGTATTTCATAAACAATTTTTTTTGTACAACAGCAATATAAAACAATGAATAAAGAACGAGATATCAAATTTGTAATGAAGGTTAGTTTCATATCGCACAGCTTATGAAGACAGGGCTTCCTATTGCAGCACTGATTTACTGGTATTAAATATTATTGCACGGCAAATCATTTCATAGGTATTAATTTTATGGCACAAATTATGCCGTAATAATAAAAGCTATGACATTTTAATTGGCATGATAATATCACAGTCTAGTATATACAGTCTCGAAGCTCAATACGTAGGGAATATGCATCCATAGATAGTTGCTAACCACTAGGATTGCTACTATCGCCTCATCACATACAATGTGAAATAGTACCTGCACAGTCTATTGTTCCTAGTACCCTCATCCAGGGCGGCCGAGAAGGGGGGGCAAAGGGGACGAGTGCACATGGGCCCGTGAGCAATAAGGTTCTGTCAGATTAAGTGAGTCTGATTACTTTTCATTATCATGAATATTCATAGACACATACGGCTATTATAAAATTTTGTAAGAACATTTGTTACATAAATTTGACATATTAATTCAACAATAATAGAAT
Source organism: Periplaneta americana (assembly GCA_025594305.2). NCBI lineage: Eukaryota > Metazoa > Arthropoda > Insecta > Blattodea > Blattidae > Periplaneta > Periplaneta americana. The sequence continues at coordinate 190,312,136 of JAJSOF020000003.1, read as the reverse complement.
TAATAAAATTACCACTTCATATGTTAAATATTTGACTTTTATATTATGGAATATCGATTTCCCGCATTAACGTTCACCTTTACGACAATTGAGGGCCCGCATTTGCTTGAACTATGTTCCCGTCGCTTGCACTGAACACGTTCAATTACTTATTGGCTTGTCCCTTTTAACTAACAACCCCCCATTGGCCCACCACAATATACTAGTGGACTCTCCCAAACCGAAGTCACAGGATACGTTTCGTTTTCAGTACATTGTATGTTTCGTGTCGAAACTTTCGTATTTTCGTTGTTGTTTGTCTAGTAAATTCTGTTCTGTTAGTGTTACTGGTTATAGTTTAAAATTAATTATAATTCATTGCTCACAATGGACAAGTTATTGCTGGAGGTGTAATAAAAATATTTGTCTGGTTGAGTGGTGCTGAGAAGCACAAGAAGAGACAGAAAAATTGGAAGCTATTAATATGATTGCGTGAAAAATATTATGAAGACATTAACAAAGAGATCAGTGATGAGCCGAAATATTTAAAATCAATTCATGCCTCTAATTTAGGGTCAATCTCACTGAAACCTAAGAATCTTCTAAATAGTCTGAGGGGGATTAAAACTGGACAGTTTATTTCCAAATATTTGTATAGCCATTAGAATATTCTATACAATTCCTATAACAGTTGCTGATGCTGAAAGATCCTTCAGCAAAATGAAGGAAATAAAAAATGTATTCAGATAAACAATGTGTCAAGAACGACTGAGTAACCTTGGCCTTAGTCTGGAGAGCAATCTTGCTAGGTCTTTAAATTTTGATGATATAATTGACGATTTTGCATAATTGAAGTCAAGGAGAGTTGTTTGTTGATGCTGGACTGTAAGTTAGAAATTGCAGGTGTTTAGGAATAAAGGTTTATGAATATAATATATTGTGCTAATGTGAAGTTTTGGCAAAAGTGTTCAGTGTAATAAAGGTGTATATTTTTAAGTTCGTATCTGTGTATAGGGTTATCTTTTATTTATTTTGCAAATAATTATTATGATTAAAATAACTGGCAACTTCTAATTGTTACTTTTTTCAATGGGGGTCCCAGTACAGTATTGCATAGGGGCCCATAAATTCTGTCGGCAGCACTGCCCTCATGAACTCAAGCTTCGTGACTGTATATACTAGACTGTCATAATATTTTACGGTACTGATACAATGAATAATGTGGCATATTGTGAACGATTTTGACTAATGATGAGGACTGTTTATAATGGTGCACAAAAAAATAATAATAATAATAAATATGCTATCAGTACTAGCAATACTTAATATGGGCGAAAATTAATGCGATTGTATGAAAACAGACATATAATTTCTACGTGTTTTGTTTATTACATCAACGTTATTCTAATATATTTTATTACTGAAATATTTTACAGTCACTTCTTGCCATGTTCATTATGACGACTTGAAAACCTCTCGACTTCTCACACATGAATATTACATAATGTAAATTTCAGATTATCATGCAGAGCTCTAACTGTTGTAAGTCTGACCACAGCTGTATGCTGCAGACTTCAGACGAGCAGTGATAGAGTTTATGGCAGTAATAGAGAGCTCAATTTATTGTGAAACCTTTTTCATTGAATTTCTTGATTAAATAAAACGTGCTTTTGCGGCAATATGTAAACCCCTTTACACAACTAATGGTATGTTTGTTTTTTGTTTGTTTGCATTTTTATTTGTTGGCAGAGGAGCTGTGATAAAATCATCGTATATATTAATCCTTTGTACATTCGAATTCTTAACTGCGTCTTGCTTTGAAATCTGGCAGCATTACTTCTTATGAATATGATATATTTAACATTACTAACATTAACTTTTGAGTTTATTTTTTATGGAAGATTCTTGATGACAATGAAGTGGATGTTTTCAAGAATTGTTATGCTCAATAAGACAATGATCAAAACGTTCCTGCTTTCGTATGTATCCACGTGTATTCCAGTCATCATCTCTGAATAAAAGCTTAAATTAATTACACAAAGAATTACAACAACAGAAGAAGATATAAAAGGTAGTCTCTTACTTCAAGATAAAATGTAGATACAATCCACTTAGAAAGTAATAAATATATTGTGCCACATAAAATACTACTGGTACATTTACAATTACAGGAGAAAAAATGTTCTGAGAATAATATTCACAGAAATATGAAAGGAAAGTGTACAACATGGGGACTCAAGTACAGACTTTAGTTTTCAGTTCTTTTTGAATTCATTTCGTAGTAGAGGCACAATAGTCAGGTAGTGTCTTTTTGATTGATTAAATATACTTTCAAATATTATGCTTGAAAACAGGAGACACAATTCAGTACTTATTCGACTAATATTGATTAAAAACTCAAAATACATCTCTGGATAGCTAAAAAATATTACATATATAAGAACTTTCAGGATTATTCATACTTAATGGAAAAGTTACAACTAAATTGTTTAATTAATCTTGTCTTTCAGTCATTTTTATAAAATTTTAAATACTGAACTATTAAGGTATTACTTTTTTCAGTTCTAAAATCAAAACAGAGTCTTAATTACCAACTATAAATCTATCTTTTAAGCAACTCAAAATATTTTCTAATATGATGATTGGGAACATATTATATGCTTTAGTAAGTATTGTATTACAATACTCATCTACAACTTCAGTTTCTATGTTACTTCATAGGGTTCTCAAGTACTAGCATAAAGCTTCTAACATGAATCAGAGGCTTTTTTATATGTGAAATCTGCCAGATTCCAAACAGGTATGCACTAAACTTTACTCTTAAGAGGAACTGATATTGAATACACAAATTAAATAATTCATTGCATTTATTTAAGCTTTTAAAACCATCACCTAGTTTCTATGTGCCTTCATTTACATTACACGACTTTCTTACAACCCTCTTGCTGTCAAGCCTGGAGATGCAAGTTATACTAGCTTTGTTAGATTTATATTGATTATTCAGTGGCTAGTTGACAAAAAAAAATTATGTTGATTATTCTATGGTAGCGTATATTGATATTAAAACTCTAAAAATTATCTGAATGTAAGTTAAGCGTGCATTGTTATGATGACTGTTGATAAAAAGAAATAAGCTAGAAGCAAAATAAGGTACATCTTGAGGGACTTAATCAAGTCTTCCCAGCTACACTGCTTACAAGACAAGCTACCTCAGCTCAGTATCAGCAAAAGGGTTAAAGAACCATATAGACTGAACAACAACTGTTAACTTGCACCTTGATCAGAGTGAGGTATAAGCTGTTGAAGACAGAGTAGCGCGAGTCCCTATCATACATGACCCGTAAGATAACACAAATCAACTTTTGTGTTCGTGTCATTTGTATGCATATATACAGTATATATTCTGTTCCCACAGGAGTTAAACAATGTATATAACTACTAAATAGACCTGAAAGCTACGAGTGCTATTTTATATGGTAACTACAAATCAAAATGGCTAGAATTTTTTTTTTTTTAGCATGAGTGTCATCACTGTACACAAAATGTTTCATCACATATGTCTGCAGTTTGCCATCAGCCAGAGACCATCAAATTTCAAATACAATCTCCCACTTAAACTGTTGTAATGCAACATTACCTGTAGTACCATAGCATTTCTTAAAACGAATGTTGTTCTTTTATATCACAATCATGAACCTTTACCAATGACTGATTGCTCTTACTGTAAATATAATGCTGTAGGTACTTTCTTTACAGTCAAAACAATATGATCATGTACAAACATGTCAGTTCTAGATATAACCTTTCTGTTACACAACTTAAATTCATTTAGAAAGCATCAGCTCAATTCATTTGCAAAACATATTGCACACATAAAGTAAAGCTGCAGTTAACAGAGGATGAGTGTTCCGACAAAGACCTGTTGTAGCAAATATGTTACACTACCATCATAACTGTGTGATTCAGTGGCGTACACAGAATTTTGTCAAGAGGGTAGTCATTATTAAAATTGTTTACAATTTACATTATCGGTATTTTAAATGTTTATTATTATTATTATTATTATTATTATTATTATTATTATTATTATTATTATTATTATTATTAAAAATATGAACTGTCAAATGCACAAAACGTTAAAGAATGTTTTACAATAAAGCCAGAATTCAAACTAACGAAAGTATGAATACTGCTGTTAAAATGAGTTTAAAATCGACCCTGCACAATATTTAACATCTGTACTGTAGAACTGTCAAAACAACCTTTCCAATATATTTCAGAACAACTTAAATTTCATATTGTGTCAGTTTCATTTTATTACAAGGTTGGTACTAGGCGGTAGGTCTCTCTACAATAAGATAGCATTGTTATAATTCAAATGTGTTGCAGCACCAAGCACAGGGATTATATTGAAGGAGGGGTAGGAGAACTATGACTTATATCGATATAGATTTTGTTACTCTGACAGTGAAATATTAGAGAAAGGAAAACGATTATGGATTTAAAAAAATCAAATCGAAATGTCATTTTTTTTTAATTAAAGGGGAGATTCAACCTCGATAACTCCCCTTCTTGCGTATGCTCCTGGTGTGATTAGTAGAAGTGCGTATTCTTCGAAATAAAATTATGTGTTTTTTTTTTAATTGGACCTCCCCGGAATAAGGATGTAACCAACAAAACTGTAGCCTAATTTATATTTCAGAGGAGAGGAAAATAATTTTAGGAGTATATTTCATTACTCCTATATTTACTAGCAGAATTATTTGACTAATAAAAGATACAAGTTCATTTTGACATCGAATGCAATAATTTATTGTTATAAATGAATGTTTAAAAATTACATTTTCCACATAAGTCACACTATAATTTGATGTTACATCCTTTTTCCGGGAAAGTCTTCAATTCCAATATAGCTCAGCTTGTTTTCTACCGCAAAAATCGATAAAAAAAAGACATAATTTTTTTTTGTCTAATGGTGGGTACTTGAGTGTTCGCCATTACTAGGTGGCAGTGTTGATGACCTAAAAGTAGCTGAAAAAATTATAAAAAAAATGCCCTTACATTTACATAAAAATTCCCTAAAGGCCTTAAAAAGTTAAAAAATTAAAGGTGGGGAACTATGTATGGACAGATAATAAACACAAAAGACCAGATAGTTTTAAAAGAAATTAAAATTACTCACTTGTTTCTGCTTTTCTTGTATTACAAAATAATTCTCAACTGAAACAAATTCTCAAACAAAATATGAATAATAAGAAAAAAAAAAGTTATTCTTTTATCTCATCAACTGAAAATGGCATATAATTAAAATTTAAGTAATAGAAACATTCAAGTATTACCTATTGTGTGGCAATAATATATTTTACATGTATTTATCCAATACAATTTATATTCAAAAGGAAATAATTGAGATGTTCTCTGGAACAAGAATTTAACTGCAAAATCTTCAATTTGAGATACAGAGCAACAAACATTTTAGATGTTGTGTAACAGCATTGCACAGGACGACATTCAAATGTTTCTAGAGGGTGCTGTGTTTGTTGAAAGGAAATAATATTTTGTTAAGAGAGAAATGTATTATTAAGGATTCTATATATTATGCTGGAAACGGAAAAAGGACATAATGTACATTAAATTGTTATTCCAGGGAATGTTTCAATTGTTGAAAACATCAATGAAATTGTATTTTATCCCACTGCAAACAATAGCACTCTGTAGTATAAGGTCGCCCTAAAACAGAGGTTTTTTTTTATTTGTTTTATTTTATTTTATTTCACACATCAGTATCGAGCAGAAGTTAAAAATTTTAAACCATTTTTTTTCCTACTGTCCTTCCTCTCCCATTAATTCTTTTCTTCACCCCCGAAATGAAAGGTTGTTTCAAACAACTTCCACGAGCTGCTGGATTTTTACGCATTTTGGGGCCTAGAGCTTAACAATAATAGTAGGTGCGGTGAACTTGTATTTCCAGATAAAATACACCCCTGCTACATTCTTTTCAGCTTATTGGATCACTATAACTACAGGATGAAGGTCAGTTTTCTTAGCAAATTAAAATATTACTCAGTGGAAAAACAGCAACTACAATTTGTATATAAAATTACTGGAAAATAAAACGAAATTAAAAACAAATGCTGTAAAAATTAATAAGAATGGGATAAAATTACTTTTAATGACAAAAAAATGGCGTATCGGACACAAATTGCAAACAATGAAAAATATAAAATGAAACATTAAAATTACATATTTTCTTTTATATCATAAAACGAATTATTGTATTAAAGGGCATAGTTTGAAGGTTAAAAGAAAAGTAATGGCATTTCGTCAACATCCAACCCTTAGTCATTATCCATATGAAGCCAGATGTATAGACCAATTTACCGACAGAGCCCTTGCCCAGGGTGCATCATAGGAGGCTAGTCTACGCTACATCTGCGAAGAGATGATGATGGAGATAATGGAGATGTCTTGGGATGTCACAGGAGAATCGAAGTACCCCGGAGAAAACTCCTTATTATCTGGACTAAGACTTGACCAACACAAATAATAAATCAGGGATGTGCTGGTAATTGAACCCAAATCCACAGGATTATGAGTCCAATGCTCTAGCCACAAGAAAGCCATGGTAGTCTTAAACATATCTGTATATATAGTCTTTTATTCAAGAAGTTAATAATTGAAGACCTAACTTTCTAAAGGAGCTAAGTGCCAAAAACAAGTATCGGAGATACTGATGGAAAATCCAGCTAAAATTCATGTTGAGATGTCTCCAACATCATCTTTCAGTGCACTACTATGGAGTCCATTTAGTATGATATTCTCATACCTCTCTTAGATTGAATAAAATTAAATTCGAAAAATTGGCACCTAGCCCCTTTAGAAGGTTAGGTTTAGGAGAAGGAGTAGTTAATGAAGTGTTTGCTTCAAATTAAAAAAAATTAAGAATACCAAAGCTGTTAAGAAACCTGTTAAAACAGACAACATTTTTTTCACATTTTAGAATGACACAATAAATATCTTCATGAATTTCACCAAAAGAAAGACTTGATGTTACTTTTAAATAAGAGCATACTTTACTTTCATTACATGATAAAAGAAAATGAAAAATCTTTAATACAGAGTTGTTGACCATACTGTAATACGTTGTCTAGGAGGTAGTGAAGGACTTTCCCATGACTGTATTAGATGATCTTCTCTATCACAATTATTCATTTGAACGACCTATCTATTTTGACGAATTTGTGTGGAATTTAAAAAAAAAACAATACGTAAAACTATTTGCATAAAAATTCAGTTCCTTGATTGTTTGAGAGTACTTTTCAGAACTGTTGTTTGTCAGAACACGCATCTATTGTAACTGTGGCTTAACTTATGTTTGTAATCAAAGTACTATATCTCCATACCACTAATACAAAGAAAAAAATCTGGATCTTATTCTCTACTAGCCACACATAAAAACATTAATCGCTAAGGAAGGTAAAGAAAACAGTTCGTCTTTTGTGAAGTTCCTCTTATTTGGGGCTTCTGGTATTTTCTGTATAACGTATTGATTAAAAAAAAAGGTTACATATACAGTATTTACATGTCGTTTTTCTTTCAGAATTCTACATAAATTTTGCAGTTAAAAAAATTCATTACACATAAATTATATAATTATATTCTTTGTACTGAGTTTGAAAAGTAACATTAATTTTATTGTATGCTACTTGATAAATGAGACTAGAGACAGTTGATGGAAGATTATATGGGAAGAAGAACAGTACAAGAAATTGTTATAAAAGGAGAGCAAAAATTGATGATGTCTACTCTTCTGCATTCAAAACGAAGAGAAACTACAGATACCTGAATATCAATATAAAAAATTCTGAATTTAAAACTGAAGTAGGTTATGTATAACAAATACAGGTAACACCCAGTTATATAAATTAAACGGGAAAAAACAATTGAGGTTATCAAAATTCTTATTTCAGCAGTCACGCATTTGAAAGATGGAGCTAATTAAATGATTCACATGTAATTCACAGAGAATAATACTTTGATAATGCTATCAGTATAATTGACAAAATCCTGAGAAATCAAGGGAAGACAAGTTGAATTAACTACAAATAACCTACACAAGGAAACAGAAAAACTACCAGTTCTGAAGATGGCTAACAGTAAAACCGAAACTAGTCTAAGGTAAATTAACAACTTAGTTTCAATTTAACACTAGAAAGTTGTTTCTAACACAAATATTAAGTGAAAAAGTACTGATACAACAGGAATAAGTAAGTTTAAAATAATTCCATTTCTAAATCTAAACAGCTCGGTTTCTAATCTTCATTACTGTAATTGTTTTTCTTTTTCATTACTATTATTTAAACATGCATTTTCTTATGAAGTCTTGAATAAAATTACATGGTTATCCAATGAATGTGTTGTCGTATTGTAGGTTCATAACAGGATTTAAATGATAAATTTACATTGAGCAGTAGCAAAGCGTAAGATAAGGTTAGTTTCAACAGCGAGAGGAAAAAATTATTGAAAGTAGTGACAGAAAGTTTACCTAAAAGGAAAACATACCAAAATGAACTGTGAACTTTTATGAGTAAAAGTACTGGTATTACAGTACAGAACAATGTTTTAATTTCTCTACTTGTCACTCTTTTTTTATAATTTAAGCAGAGTTTCTTTCATTACAGCAAAGTCTTTCATAAAGATAGCTGTTGTTACTGTAAAAAGAAGTAATCATTTTAATAAGGAAGAGTTTTTAAATCAGATTCTCTTTACTGTCTAAAAAGTATTTCAGCAATTCTTTTTCACACAAATATTCAGCAATATTCCTCTTAAAACTACAGATCCCAAATGAATGGTCAAATGTCATTATAGTCGAAAATAGTTGTACGATGAGACAGATGAAGAATTACATGGAGGCATACTTCCAAATTACACTTAACGTCAGTAGGGATTAGGCAAATATTAAAATCGAATAATTACAGTGTTTCTAAACTAACTTCTGACAACAAAGCAGTGCAAGCAGATTATTTTCTAGCTCATTCTCATATGGTATTATACTCAAATTCTGTAAAATAGGCAGTAAACTGAGTGATTACTTTCTCCCTAACATGTTCGGCCTAAACCAGCTGAAAAGTAGCATGTGTGTGTGAACAAGTTCGCAACATCCTGTAGCAACTTCCACAGCTCTTTGATTGCTCCCTGCTACTTTTGGCTTGTGTGTGAACACGATGTGCAACTTCTGCAGTTGCAGTAGGAAATTTATGTAGCAAAAGTAACGACCTGAAGTCCACAGAGAAAAAAGTTTCCCAATCCTATTCCAAATTACAGAAGAACTCACCGTTTGAGGGGGCAAAGGCTAATTTGGATTTCCTGGCCTCTGATCGGGTCAAAAATCCTGATAGAACTGATATTTATCCCTTGCAGTGAATTTTGGGGAAGTCTGGAGGGCCTAATTAGTCAAATCCACTCTCCTCACCTCCACTCTGGGGCCCCTGGGATCTTTTAAGATGCGAAAGAGAGTGGTGTGTGGAAAGCAATGGGAAGCTACCGCATTTATCTTTTCCAAGAAAAACTGCAAACATGGCATGATGAGTCTTTCCATGGTAAAGGATTCCGGATGTAAACTTTCTCTCCATTCTTCACGGCGGAGTGAAGAGAAGCAACTAGAAGCATTTGAAATGTGGCTATGAAGAAGAATGGAGCATGCGAAATGGACATACAGAATAGAAAATGAAGCTGTGTTGGAAAGAGTGGATGAAGAAAGAATGATGAAACTGATCAGGAAGAGGAGAAGGAATGGTTGGATCACTGGCTGAGAAGAAACTGCCTACTGAAGAATGCACTGGAAGGAATGGTGACCGGGAGAAAGTTCGGGGCAGAAGAAGATATCAGATGATAGACGACATTAAGATATATGGATCATATATGGAATCTAAGAGGAAGGCAGAAAATAGGAAAGACTGGAGGATACTGGGTTTGCAGTGAAAGATCTGCCCTTGAGCAGAAAACTATGAATGAATGAATACTGTTTGAGAAGTAAATTGATCTTCTAAGAGAACTGAGTGATGTGAAGAGGCAAAATGTCGAGATTTTTTAATCACTTCATAACTTCTAGAATAGCTCTGAAGCCCACTCTGCAACATATAAAATTCATACCTAATCTTTTCCACATATAAAGGCTGGTTCACAATAAACCGGAAACAGAAACGGCAACAAGAACGAGAACGGAAATATTGTTAAAATAAATGTATTTAGATGTGAGGATTCACAATTAACTATTGTGAAAGCTCACATTTAAATACATTTATTTTAACAATATTTCCGTTCTCGTTCTCATTGCCGTATCTGTTCCAGGTTTAATGTGAACCAGCCTTAACAGATGATGAAGCCATTTGCGTACCTGATTTTTACGAGGTCTGGACCAGGGGGCTGGTTCATATACTTCAGCATGCTTTGGCCTATTGTGCATCTTACATATGCGATGAGTCCAAATCCAACAGGTGGCCAGGTGACATTCGTGAATCCGACGCTGATAGGTGGGCCATCTTGCCTCAGCCTCTGATAGAACCAGGTCCTGTTTTGCGGACGAGTAGCCTGATAATCCCCAGAGACCTGGAGCTCCAAACCCTTCCTGTACCAATACCCGAAACTCATACTACCCTCAAAACTTCACTCCAGCCTATAACCAATGGCAGGGAAAATGAGGGGGAGGTGGAGAATGCTGGTGAAATGATAGAAGGAAACGGGAATACCCCAAGAAAAACCTTCTACAACGCCTGCTTTGTCCACCACAAATTCCATCACGACCTGGCTGGGGATCGAACCTGGGCCACCTGGATGGAAGACCAGCACTCTAGCAATTGAGCCACAGACGCAGTGCCAGCGTAGCTCAGTTGGCAGGCAAGTTTGCCTGCTGAGCTGGAGTTGCATTTGAGCATGGGTTCGATTCCCGCTTGGGCTGATTATAACCAGGTTGGGTTTTTTCCGAGGTTTTCCTCAACTGCAAGGCGAATGTGAGGTAATGCATGGCGAATCCTTGGTCTCATCTCGCCAAGTATCATATTGCTATCACCAATTCTACTGGCACTAAATAACCTAGTAGTTGAAACAGCGTCGTTAAATAAACAACAAAAAAAGTGACGAGTACATGATGCTGATCCAGCACAACATTTATCTATCAGATACAAAAGTAAGAAAAAGTAAAGTTCTACTCCCCTGCCCCCTATGCATATTAATTATGCGTACATGGATCATCGGTTTTACCATTAAATTCTGTTCTTTAGGCCGATACTGAAATGCTATTCCTTGTTTCAACAAGTATGCTATTTATTTACAAACAATATGATGTGTAATGCATCATAGTTTATGTATTTATCATAAGAAACACAATACAGTAGTAATTACTGACATAGGAAACAAAAGCAAAGTAAAATTTGTATAGCTCTGAAACTTCATCTGAGTGTTCTGAAACCTTTTTTGTGCAACAGAGAAGAGGAGTATGCATGAAAGACTTTGCTCATGCGCAGAATAGTCACTCCTCCCACTCTATTTTATTTTCAGAAACATCAGTTGAAAAAAAAAAAAAAAAAAAAAAAAAAAGAGATATTTTTAAGTAACATATATTACAATTAAATAAGAGTACGCTAAAGTAAGAAATTCGAATAATAACTTATAAAACCTATTTCCTCTTATAAATAATTCAATTCCTCTTCCACAAACTAAAGCAAAGTGTACATGCTTGAACTGATATTTTTGTCGTGAGTTGTAGAGAGATGTCCTCCCACCACTCTGACGTCATCATAACGCACAGATAATGTCAGAGGTCTATAAATCTAGGAAAAGAACATCAAAACAAATAAGTTATGTTTTACTGTAATATTTTAACTCATGAACTAAAATGTTGTAGGCTATAGTTTACCTTCATCTTTTATATTCACAAAACAGTGTTTGAAAAGAGTCTTTTACTATATTGATCCGATAAAAAGCCATGCATTTTCTACACAAACTAGATGTTAATTAAACTCTTAAGCAGTGAAATGTATCTTGGGAAAGGCTGGTCTTAAAAATATTAGTTCATAGTCACTTAAAACCTTTCCAACTAAATATAAATTCGTAGGTCATATTTTATACATAATGAATTTTATTTCATTACAACAAACGAAGTATTACAGAAGGATAGTAAAATATAGGTTAGGATAGGTTAGGTTGGGTTAGTCAGTCAGTGACGGACTGTAATAGGCTTTACTTCACGCATTCTATTTGGATCGAATTATAATACTTATTGCTACAATAATGGCCTTCATTCACACATTGTATTAGGTAGAGAGAGCATATGTTAAAATTATGTATCCTTAATGTGATAATGTAATACTGATTATACTGTAATACTATACTTATCTTTTAAAATGAATACCAGAGGCATTTCCTTAGGGGTAAAAGTAGCAGGTATGTAGAACTGACATCCCTACTGCCATTAAATGCCGATTGTCTGTAAAGGTGGGAACCTTAACCTCTCACCACCCTCTGGGCCGATTTGGCATGTCATGGAATTGACTTTTACTTATCTTTCAAGTACATACAAATAATGTAAAGAAATATCTTTTTGTTAATGAAAATGTACTGCCAATATAGCTCAGAATTTTCTTACATAACTTTTAAGTAATATTGGTTATGTTTCTATTCAGAGAATTAAAAAAAAAAAATTGTTCGGAAATTGTTTTAATCAAGAAACACTGTAATTACCCGTTTTCGTTCGTGATGTTCAAGTTAAACAATATATTGCTTCATGGCAAACATAGCTCTGTTGAGGAAACCAGTAAACAGTTCTGACACTCAACGGTTGCTGTGGTAACGGTAACAACGCTAGTAATACTGCTACATAAATTGCATTCTCACATTTGCTTCTCAGTCTTTGCCAGATAGAACATTTAAAAATGACAATATACACACTATAATGTCAGCAAGTATTATGGAGAGAACTGGACAATGTGCAGAAGTCCAAGGAGGTGTTGCATTACAGCCAACACCGTGGAATGAATACATGTCCCTTGTTACAGATACAGAGGTTACAAAACTGGAGTTTAAAATTAGTCTCTTCTTCTTCTTTTTTTTATCTTTGGGCGAATGAATACAAACCCTACTCATTCCTTTTGTGAAAACATCAACTAAAATATTTTGGTCCTGGGCGTCTCTCTTGACATCCCATTCAGAAATTATGAAGATCAGCAAAAGAGACTAGCCTTACGATGAAGACGATCTAAATAAATTACATCTGTAATTCAATAAATTGAAAAAATAGGAATAAAATACAGAGTTATAGGAAGTCCAAAGAATTATACAAAATGTAGTTTTATGTACTGGTGGAATTAAAATATGTATACCATTGATCATTATGATAATATGAGTCTATATTTACACACAGGAGTATATTACTATTCTAGTTGATAATTATGTATAAATACTGTATACTGTTTCACAATCATGACTATGCCCTGGTATTCTAGTAGCATCGACTGTCATTCGGTAAAATGATTCGGTATACCCTAACAACTGTCAATAAGAAACATGCCGACAGATTCTGGTTATATTTGTACACTGCATTTGAGTTTCATATCCTCTATTTACACTCAGACTCGTAGCAAAACATGCTCCCTCTTTGGACCATCGACGATTCTTCTTCATGTGAGGCAAGCATTTCCTTCTAACCTTAACCAAGTGGACAGATCAGGGTTTTTTGATTTTTATTAAACAAACTGAATAGTTATTTCGCCAACATTGGTTAGGTTGAAAGACGATGATATATAAAATCTAGAATGAGAAGAAATGAAGCCGTATAGAATTATAACCAGCCACAAAGAAACACAATCCTTCCCCCAAACGCCTGCCTGCTTCCACATAAGTATCAGAGTCCTAGTCCTTGCTGCATTATCACATTCAGAGTAGTTGCACAGCAAGGAGAAGAATGCGGAATAGACACACACATGCACACACAATGACTAGGCAAATTGTACACAATCATGTCCAGTCCGAGGAAACAGCTCTGTTACACCTCTTAAGAATAAGTAAATGCTCCAACCAATATCAATCAAAGAGGACATCATCCAACATACCTGACGACTACTTCTCATGATTGTGTCCCGAACTTCATCTCTGACTAAACATTCTAGGTGGCGGTTATGAAAGAAACGCTGACTAGGTAACATTGGTTTTGTCATCCTTCTGCTTCTTCTGCCCGTCCTTAGCTCGCAACAGAATCTATGACAGGTGCAGGCTTGTGTAAAATGCTAACTGGTCGACTAACATTACCAGTATTTCGTTTCTTCGCATTGTTGTCTCTACGTCTCACCTGCTGTGGAGATTGCTGGAGGACTTCAGTATACTCCCGAATCAGGTTTGCAATCTGGAATGCCTAAAAGGAGAGAAAGAATATCTCATTAACTGCATTTATTCACACTTCTCTAATCACGCGATTTGCAGAAAGCTACTCAGGTGCAAATCAAGCTTTCAGGTATAACTTCCTGTAAAGTTGATTTGAATAATTTTGAGGGAAAAATTGTTCCGGGGCCGGGTATCGAACCTGGGACCTTTGGTTTAACGTACCAACGCTCTACCAACTGAGCTACCCGGGAACTCTACCAGACACCGATCCAATTTTTCTCCCTCTATATCCACAGACCTCAAAGTGGGCTGACAACTGTCAAGCAACCAAAGTTGAGTGCACACTAACAGCTTATTCCGAATTTCACCGGTCCGGTGGCATCAATGACGTGACGTCGCAGCGAAATAAGGAACAAAACTGCTGGAAGGATCGATGCTGTCATGGCGACTGTACAAATTGTTATCTGTGCTACGTTAGCAAAATTTTGCGAAATTTTCGTACTCCCATCTCGTTCAAAGAAAAGATAGCATAAACAATTTATTTATTGAACCAGTAGTAATAACTGGTCCGTTGACATGTTCGCTCATAAGCCATTAACATATTGTTTTTACGTTGTGCTCATTACAAACAATACAGCAGAACTAAAGCAGAACACACCGCCATGACACAACAGTGTACAATGTTATTCGTCTGCTAATTCCCGCCCTATACAAGAACCAATCAGATTCATTGATGGCGGCTGATGGACACTGCCACCACTTCTGCAAGTTGATGGCACCGATGCGACACCGGTGGAGCATCAATGACGTCATCGGTGGAATTCGGAACACCGTGATGCCATCGGATTGCTCACCGCTGAGATTTGGAATACGCTCTAACTCTGTGTGACTTAAATTGTGGCTTTCTGTTAACGAACAGTGACGTGTATTATGCAAATCAAGCTTTCAGGTATAACTCCCTGTAAAGTTGATTTGAATAATTTTGAGGGAAAAATTGTTCCGGGGCCAGGTATCGAACCCCAGACCTTTGGTGTAACGTACCAATGCTCTACCAACTGAGCTACCCAGGAACTCTACCAGACACCGATCCAATTTTTCCCTCTATATCCACAGACCTCAAAGTGGGCTGACAACTGTCAAGCAATCAAAGTTGAGTGCACACTAACTCTGTGTGACTTAAATTGTGGCTTTCTGTTAACGAACAGTGACGTGTATTATGCAAATCAAGCTTTCAGGTATAACTCCCTGTAAAGTTGATTTGAATAATTTTGAGGGAAAAAGTGTTCCGGGGCTGGGTATCGAACCCGGGACCTTTGGTTTAACGTACCAACGCTCTACCAACTGAGGTACCCGGGAACTCTACCAGACACCGATCCAATTTTTCCCTCTATATCCACAGACCTCAAAGTGGGCTGACAACTGTCAAGCAACCAAAGTTGAGTGCACACTAACTCTGTGTGACTTAAATTGTGCTTTCTGTTAACGAACAGTGACATGTATTATGCAAATCAAGCTTTCAGGTATAACTCCCTGTAACTTTGGTTGCTTGACAGTTGTCAGCCCACTTTGAGGTCTGTGGATATAGAGGGAAAAATTGGATCGGTGTCTGGTAAAGTTCCCGGGTAACTCAGTTGGTAGAGCGTTGGTACGTTAAACCAAAGATCCCGGGTTCAATACCCGGCCCCGGAACAATTTTTCCCTCAAAATTATTCAGCTACTCAGGTGCTTGAGCAAGAGTTTTGATGTTAAATTTGATCTGGTACAAGGGTAATAATCAATCATGCACACTAGTCTATGCTATACCTAACTACTTTTGCATCTTACTGTGGAAAGACTATGGTGAACTCTCGTTTCTAAACTAAGAATTTGTAACAGATTTTAAAAATATAAAGAGCATCCATTCATCCATCCATTGCTGTTGTGTGTAAAAAGAAGTGCGTTTTTTTGTCATTTTACCAGAATGAGTGACTTTTCTACAGAAGTTTCTGGTTTTGATATTGGATAATGTTAGTTGTTTCACTTCATTTGAATTAATGTCTCCTTTATTAAATTCTTCCATATGGCTGATTTCAAAGTTAATATTAACAAATTCTAGTGGCTTCTTTTTTATTTGCAGTTTTTCAATATGATATACAAAAATATTAAAGGCCCCTTTTCAGCACTGGAAAACCTCCTCATACAGGATCCAGCAAAAAGTATTGACACACATTTATGTTCAATAATTCCTAAAATATTTGTGCAATATTTAACAAAGATAAGTAAAAATGTCCACAAGGAATGAGAAATTCGATAGAGATACATAATAAACTTGTGTCTTGAAAACAACGTCCTTCAAGAACATGTTGGTATTAATCATTGCTTAATATGTTGTTGTTGTTTTCTAATGCCAGGCGTTTGACAATAAAGTCATTTGACCTCTTCCACTCCAATATTTTTCAAAGATATTATCATGGTCAGCCACTGAAGCACAGATTTTGAGGTGTTCTGAATCCATTTCTTGGTTTGAGTTGCACAATGGCAGTTAGGGGACTGATATATTCCAATTCTATGCAGGTGTTTGGCCAAACAATCATGGCCTGTTGCCAATCTAAATGCAGCTACAGACGATTTTCGTGGTAAATCGGGAATTAACTGTGGATTATGATGCAGAGAGTTCCTTTTTTCCCTTGAGATTGTGTTATCAAATTTTTTTGTTGGAGTCTAAGTATGTAGATTTAATAAATCTTTTCACAGAGTAATACGTAGATTTAGTAACAGGTCTGTAAGTAGCAATCATTGCTTAATATGATTGGTAGGAGAAATACTGTATTTTCTCGAATATACCCTGCGTCCTTGAATAAGTCGCGTACCCCACTTTTGAAAGGCAAAAAATAAAATAAAAATAAAATGAACACAAATTACAAAAATAAAACTTTTAGCAAATGTATTCAGGACAAATTAAAAACAATTAAACACAAATGCAATTCAGTTACGTAACAATAAATAAATTTTATCCTGGAGCAGGATGCATTTCAAACTCATCTTATGTGCACGCACTGCACATATCAGTTGTCATGCTTAATCGGCCATTTATTTGATATCCTGCAACATTAATAGTATGCATCATAATTTCCATATTCTTCCTCATCTTTGATAATTTTAAGTTTTCTGCTGTAAGTAAAGAATCTCAATCTCATATCTTCAATGGTACTGAATTTCAGAACTGAAAATATAAGGTGCACGAACTATACATTTATCACACTTGAATTTGATTCTGACACATGTACTGCTAATCCAAACACCGTTTAACATGTTAACAATTGAAATCAGTGTTGCTAACTCAGAATTCCATTTACCGCTGAACAAGCTTAAAAAAACGCTTAACTGTAGTTGAAAAACTCCAGATTTTTCTTAACTCATCACTTCCAAATTTGAAATATAAACTATACAGTTTTAGGAACTGAAGAATTTTATAAAAATGTAGACTAAATTATGGAAAGTGTGTATTACTTTGTAGGCTCTATGTTCTATGCAAAATCGTATGGACAATTAAATCTGAATATTTTGCATTCAATATATCACCTTACACCATTTACATCGAGCTTTCCAACAATCACCAGCAACTTCTTTCACCCAATCTTTCAACACATTATGTTTTTTTTTTTTCACACATCTCTAAACTTTAGAACGTCAGGAGTTTTACACAGCATATTTCTTCAAAATTGAATGAAGTTGCTCAAGAATACTCTGGACACTTCGGAAACAATCACATTCACAATCACACCAGTCGGTTCGTAATCTGATTTCACACTGAGGTGGAGATGTGCCTGCTAACAATGAGTTTGATTTTAAGTTTTAAGTATGTCTGTGTTACATAAACTATAACGCGGAATGATAAATTAAATAATATATCATAATATAAGTTAGCCTATCATAATGATAATAATAATTCAGCTCATTATCTACTCTTTATGATTAAATATAACAATTCATTTACAGAAACAATGCACAGCCTACATGATTAGACTAAAAGTTTAACAAACAAATGTGGCATACCTTATTTGTACAACAATGGATGAGGCAGGAAATGAACGTGGTTGTACCAAATCGAGTTAACATAAAACGTTGATATTTTATACTCGCACAATGAAAAATTGTGATAATACCATATTAAACTTTAGTTTATGATTAATTAATATTATTGTCCGCAAGTATATGTGTAAAACAATTATATATTTACAGAAAAAAAAAACTAAAAATATCGTCTCCTTCTGCCGGAATCATAAAAAACGCCAAATAAATAGCTAGCCGCTGACGGTAAAATTCTGTAGCTGACCATTGTCCTGAAAACACCAGATTTAGCTACAAAATCGCTTTCTTGGCAACACTGATTGAAATACCAGTATGGGAAGTTAATGACCTGTACTACCACCTTAGAACTTGCGCAGGAGGAATATTGGGCAATGTTGCCAACTTCATTACGAATAAGCCGTGCATACATATATTTTACTTGTATATTTCAGAAAAAAAAAAGGAGCGAGGAATACGAAAAAATACAGTAATGCAGGAAGTCCAATAACATTATCATAATATGAATGAATGTAGGCCAAGACATATTCGTACTTGAGAAGTGGTGAGGATGACTTTGCTCTGTTTCTTCTCACTCCCGGTGATGATCATCAGGCAGTTCAGAGCTGGACTGTAGCTCAGGATGCTGTCATACTCATACGTGCACAATGCATTGCGAGAACGATGCTCCAGAAGATGCAGTCCATCCTGGTCAACTGCAAGCCAAAGGACTCGTGGCCAATTGGATGTAAAAGATTGCTGGAAGAGAAATCAGCAGGTCAATATCAAACTGTAAACATACATCGTGTTCTAAGATGACAGGTTTTTAAAATCACAAAAGCACATGGACTACCTTGTGTGATCTCACTTGGCCTTTGTATGTCACATACAATATTAATTTATAAACTTCAATACTGTGGTATCACTGGAGTCAAGTTGAAAATGTTTAGAACTTGTTTAATAAGGCGTATTCAAATCAATTAGTATTTCATAATGGTACATACTCGAATGAGGCTGAAGTTTAGAGTGGTGTACCTCAAGGATTGGTACTTGGACCATTTTTGTTTTTGGTCATGGTTAATGACCTATCTTTAAATATTAGTGGCAAAGAGAAAAAGAATAAAACGATACGGTAAGAATAAATAAGTAAAAGAAGGAAGGGAAGGAATAAGAGTAAAATAAGTAAAATGAATAAGGTAATAAATAAATTATGTTAGTAAAAGCCGTATGTCGTTTGTTTCTTTACCATAACGTCATATATGGTAGCCCTGTGCAATGGCCAGCTTTGTATGAGGTTGAGGAAAGCCTTTTTGGCTTCAGCTGAAGTCATGCCACGCAGACTCTGATGATGCAGAGCTACTCCTTCGTGAGGAATGTTGGGCACGAATCGTGGTGGCAAACAGTGACTAGCCACAGGTCTGTAGTCTTCCAACACATCGCCACAATCTCCGAGCTCTAGCTGTGCCTGTAGAGCTGTGAGCATCACCTACAACAATTCAAAGAATCCATACACTAAAACTTTGTTTATTCAAAGATAATTCAATACAAAGTAAAGTCGCATACAGTACATATAGTGAATGGTTAATTGATAAAGAATGGATAATCCATATTATGAATTTTTATGGACTTAAATCTAGATTGGATGGCATTTAAGATACTTTAAATGTAGTTCGTTATTTTTTTGCAATTCTTTACAACTAATTTAATTTTTTGTGTCCATTCTAAATTTAGTAATTAATAAGAAATGTTCCAGCAAGTGAGTGCGAAGTGAAATTTTTTTATGATAGTTCAAAGGCAGTTAAGGTGTTTATTTAATCTTGACAGAACTGAACGAAAATTGCGCATATGGCGAAGTTACGTGATCGTGGTAGGCACAATTTAGAAAGAAGACAAGAGCGATTTTAAGTCATTACTATTACTTTGAAGCATTTCCTGAATTGTTCCATCAATGACTGGAAATGTATACCATATCTGCTTATATTTACAGTCTTGGTTGCAAGGAGTAGTAAAGTGCATTCCATAACCTCTCCTATTTAAATCCCATCCCATGGTACAATCTGTTTTTTAACAAACTAGGCTCTGGGGACAGAGTCACTTACTGTTCCATCAAAAGTGGAGGAAATGCCATTTCAGCATGCTGGCTACCATAGCATGCATAAACGTCTCTTAAGTGGTGAAGAGGGGATATGGTTGGTGGAGTTGTCTCACAATCA
This sequence comes from Periplaneta americana, assembly GCA_025594305.2. Taxonomy (NCBI): domain Eukaryota; kingdom Metazoa; phylum Arthropoda; class Insecta; order Blattodea; family Blattidae; genus Periplaneta; species Periplaneta americana. Next base: position 190,291,524 of record JAJSOF020000003.1, on the reverse strand, counting down.
TCCCAGCTAGATCATATGGACCCGCTAACCATTGGCAGGTGTGGACCTTCAAGCAATTTGGAGGTTGCATGTAGGTAATTAACCACCATAACATCAAAATCTAATGCCTACAGTAAATGGTTATACTTTTTGCTACATCACTCTCCTTTATTAGAGGACAAGAGACTTAATGGCTTTATTGTCAAGAACTCAATGCTAGTTAACAACAACAATACTGCCTTCCTAGGCAAAAACGCAGTAACTGAAGGAAAAATGAACATTGAGTTATGCACATAACATTTCTAAGCTTGGTGAGTTCTAACTGATCCACTTATATAATTTTCTTAACAAAAAGGGAAATCATCGCTATGTAATGCAGCATATAACAAAATTTCCTTTTTATCCTAAGCATAAAAGCAGTATCTGCAAGAAGCTAAGTAATAATACAGCAACTTCATTGAAGATACAGCACTGTTACTAAATATGACGTACATACTGCATTTTTTTAAGGATTATATTCTAAAGATAGACCGCCACATTAGCTCTGTGGTAGCACGTCTGCTTCCAGACTAGCTTACCTGGGTTTGATTTGTGGCGTGGTCAGAAATCTTCATGTAAAATTTCTACCTCGGGACTAGGAAAGATGACGGTGCACAACTCCTAATCACTAAATTGTGCACCAATATGCCTGGGTTAAATCCCAAATTTTGTTCTCAGTGCATATGAAGAGAAGGAATATGTCATTCTTGATAGTGGGGAACATTAAGCCTGATGGCCCCCTTGGTTCTGTTTGACAGGAATAGGCTACATGCTGGCACCGGGTTTCCCCTTTTCCCTTCCTCATCTTCATCTTCATCATCATCCTCACCCAATCCCTTCACGAATACTTACACATACACTCACTCCAGTACGCGACATAACTCTTCACAAATACACATCATGTACAGCGTGGCCCACCGAAGTGGTGTACAAATTGAAAATGGGTCACAGTGCTGCTATCTATCCGCAATATGCAGAACCCGAATCACTCAAGTGAAATGAGTAGACATTAGATACATACACACACATATTGTAAAGATTAACCCTCGTAAAATGCTTATAAATTAGTTAATTACTGCGTTTTTGATAAGAATCTTAGTGATATAAATTTACTGCAATGCTTAACAAAAATGCAGTATCTGCCTTTTTTCCTATGAAAATATGTTGTTATTGACCAATGCTAAGGATCTTGGATTTTTTCCATTCTCCTGCCTATGAAAATATCAAATATACGAATTTTGAGATATAAAATATTTTTCAGAGTGTTCCAAATGTAATACTGGTATCTTAGATCAAGAACAAGCAATATGGTTTATTCTTGGCAATGCTTCAAACTTTGAACTCGTTTATCTCCATTCCACAATTTCTGTAGATACTGTGTTCCTGCTTAGGATGGCAGAATATTTACACCAGCAGAAAGAAACTTCACACAAATATATATAAAAGAATCGTACCGCCTCATTTTCTGTAACTGGGAACCTATCAGATCTGAGACTATGCAAGACTTGGTGGTACAGCAACTCCTTCTCCACGGGGTCATCCAGGTCCATATACTGGTCGAGGAATAGGTGCTTCTTGAAGAGGAATAGATGGTGCTGCCGTCGACACGTGTTTGTGCCTGCAGCCTGGCTTGCCGCTGCACTGGCAGTCCGATATCTCTCCCACTTGGACATCACGTCTGCCACCTTCTCCTCCGGAACAAGACTGCGCTCAGAGTTGCCCAGAACTTCATAAATAGCATAACCTAAAAACAACAGAAAAGTAGTTCTTCACTCATATCTGTAATTACAAATACATGTTATATACACCTTAATTATCATTAGTAGGGCCAGTATTTATATGCACAAAGTCTGAAACATGCAAAATCCAATTTTGTAGGGTTTACTACATAGGCACAGACTTAATTTTCCCAATGGCACTAATGTTTTATTATGCTAAAGTAGGAAGGGAATTGCTATCTCGTTATATTACCCTTATTCGAGATTCTGCATGTACTGAATATATATATATTTATATATATATATATATATATATATATATATATACTTATTTACTTACTGGCTTTTAAGGAACCCGGAGGTTCATTGCCGCCCTCACATAAGCCCGCCATTGCTCCCTATCCTGAGCAAGATTAATCCAGTCTCTATCATCATATCCCACTTCCCTCAAATCCATTTTAATATTATCTTCCCATCTACGTCTCGGCCTCCCTAAAGGTCTTTTTCCCTCCGGCCTCCCAACTAACATTCTATATGCATTTCTGGATTCGCTCATACGTGCTACATGCCCTGCCCATCTCAAACGTCTGGCTTTAATGTTCCTAATTATGTCAGGTGAAGAATACAATGTGTGCAGTTCTGTGTTGTGTAACTTTCTCCATTCTCCTGAAACTTCATCCCTCTTAGCCCCAAATATTTTCCTAAGTACCTTATTCTCAAACACCCTTAACCTATTATACAAATCTAGCTTTCAGGTAGTAGCTCCCTGAATAATTTCAAGGAAGAATTGTTCCAGGGCCGGGTATCGATCCCGGGACCCTTCGCTTAGTGCGCGAATGCTCTTCCGACTGAGCTACCCCAGGAACTATACACGACACCGTCACACCCTTAACCTATGTTCCTCTCTCAAAGTGAGAGTCCAAGTTTCACAACCATAAAGAACAACCGGTAATATAACTGTTTTATAAATTCTAACTTTCAGATTTTTAACAACAGACTGGATGATAAAAGCTTCTCAACCGAATAATAACAGGCATTTCCCATATTTATTCTGTGTTTAATTTCCTCCCGAGTATCATTTATATTTGTTTCTGTTGCTACCAGGTATTTCAGTACACTTTATTTCTTTATTAACTTACTTTTTTCTGTTTGCAAAATACAACTAACAAATTTTCAAGGTTCTCTGTTGTCATACTTTGCTATCTACAATAGGGTTGCCAACTTTTCAAAATAAAAAAAGGAAATTTTTATCGACATTTCTGGTTCCATGAAAGGTATTAGAAAAATACGCGCATGCACATACACAAATGTAGTCACTGTCATCTCTTGCAAGACCAAGTGTGGGTGGGTCAAGCATCGTTGGTTGCAAGGTCCCTATCATTTTAAAATTATTTAGAGGGGAAGGAAGGAAGGAAGGAAAAGGAAGGAAGAAAAGGAAGGAAAGAAGGAAGAAAAGAAGGAAGAAGAAACAGAAGAGAGAGAGAGTGGCAGAGGATTGAGAGGAGAAGAGCAAAGATTGAAAGAGACAGAGCAACAGAAGTAGGAGAGAAGAGAAGGAAGGAGGGTGACTTGGGAGAGAAGGAATCAGAGGGAAAGAGGAAGAGAGAGAGTAAGTGAGAAGAGAGGAGGATAACTATTCTTTATAATAATGCCGGATACTTGATTGTTCGTCATTCACCCATCTGGAGCCAGTCATGTAGACCAATTTATTGACAGAGTTGTTGCCATGGGTGTGCTATAGGAGGCTACACCTGCGATGAGATGAGATGAAATGAGATGAGTTTAGATGAGATATGAGATGAGTTGAGATATGATGTGATGAGATGAGATGAGTTGAGGTGAGATATGACATGAGTTGAGAATGATTTGATGAGATGAGATTGAGATATGATGTGATGAGATGAGATGAGATATGAGATGAATTGAGATGAGATATGAGAGGAGTTGAGATATGTGATGAGATGAGTTGAGATATGATGTGATGAGATGAGATATGAGATGAGTAGAGATATGATGTGATGAGATGAGATATGAGATGAGTAGAGATTGAGATGAATTGAGATGAGATATGAGATGAATTAAGATGAGATATGATGTGATGAGATGAGATATGAGATGAGTTGAGATATGATGTGATGAGATGAGATATGAGATGAGTTGAGATATGATGTGATGAGATGAGATATGAGTTGAGATATGATGTGATGAGATATGAGATGAGTTGAGATGAGTTGATATATGATGAGATAAAATGAGATGATGATGAAGATTTGTTGGAATACCACAGGGAAACCTGAGCTCCCAGAGAAAACCCTGTGTTACCTGGACAACGGGCTTGCCCAACACAGGTCATAAAATTGTGGGTACACTGGGGATTGAACTCAGGTTCACAGGATTATGAGTCCAACACTCTGGCCATTAGGTCACCGTGGTGGCTACATTTATTTATAGTTCAATTTAATCAATTATTGAAAATGCGAAGTATGAGGCCCTTTGCAGGGCACATTCCACGCATTTCTAATGGTGGTCTACATAAACATAAAACATGCGAAAATAAATGATTCAATTAATTACTACAAACAAATCAGTAGATAAATGTGAACAAGAAAACACATGAATAGCATAATATCAGGGACCAACGTACCCATGGCTGTCTCGCGAAGCCCAATCTTGTTCTTGACTATCTCCATGACATCCTTAGCAGTAGCTGATGGGTGGAATTCCACAGCGTGGTACTGGCCGTCCATGAAATGAAACCTTGCGTAGATCGGACGCCTGTTGATGGTACACATGATCTCTTCACGAGATGGTGGCCATTGGCGCCGTCGTGTGCCCTGAGTTTTGTACAAGCACTGCAAGACAAAACAAGTTAAACCTCATTCAGATTAAATCAATTATGAACATATCCCAGAAGTAAAGAGCAATCGAAAATAAAATCCAGGAAGAATAATTATACTTCTAAAGGCCTTCTCTTCTTTGACTTTAAAACAAAATTTCTTTATGTGTTTCCGAGTTTTCTTGTTAAAATTATAGGTAAAAAAAAAAATTAAAATCAGGAAGTGGAACATATGAAATTATATAATGCCTAATTTTGTAGTAAAGTTGAGTCAAATCGTGTAACACCACATCGACTTCATACATCATCATCATCATCATCATCATCATCATCATCATCATCATCATCATCATCATCATCATCATCATCGTTGTAATCGTCAGTCACCATGATGATATCATCATCTACATTGCATCATTGTCTTTGTCTTAACCTTTCTTATCATCATAGGCTAATTGCCATCGTCAAAATCACTGGTAATAATAATAATAATAATAATAATAATAATAATAATAATAATAATAATAATAATAATAGACTGCTTCCGTGTTCTGTTGGTCAGCATGCTGGCTTCCAGATCAGGAGGTCCCGGGTTCGATTCCCGGGCTCGGCTCTCAGTGAATTTTTCTTGAAGAAGAAAAATTCCCTGGGTGTCTAGAGTCTGGAAATTTGTATGAATGTGAGTGTGACTGTGAGTGTGCCGGGTTAATATTAATTAACCAATCATAACCAAAAAAAAAAAAAACATCAGTACTGTCACTGGGCAGTAACCTGAACACACATTTCAGCGTCACATTGTTGACAAGTAACTCCATCTGTTAGCACAACCATAAAGCATCTAATAGATGCTATAGAGTTACCAACAACGAAAAAAAAATAATAAATAAATAATAATAATAATAATAATAATAATAATAATCACCATCATCATTCATCACCTATTATCTTCCTTTTAATAGTTGGGGAAAATTTTCCTGAATTAAGCATTCCATCATCTTCGAAATACCGAAGTGGAACAACAATATCAGTTTATATATTGCTGAGAATCTTTTATGTTAGTGTAATTTATGTTTTTATGACTTATGCAATTGTAATTCGCAAGAATCTGTAAATGATGGAGATGAAAACGAAATGTAGGCCTACATGTAGATGTTGAAAATTTAAGAAAGAGGGCAAATTTTCTGATTTCCTTTGTTCCCTTTCAACTCAAACACTGCTGATTTCTTCCATCCTTGAAGTCGTTCACGTTACTACACACGAACATCCACAGAAATCTTCCAGTACAGATGAGAGAGAAGGCTGTTGGCACTAACCTTTTCTGCAAACCGAGCATATTTGCCCTCCTCCGTAACATAGTCACTAGAGCATCGTTTGAGATGTGCAATGAGGTACTTTCGAATAGTTTTCTGTGGTGGCAGGATCACAGAACAAGCTAAAGAGAGCAGAGCCCAATGACGTAGGTTCACCCTCGAGTTGGGATCTGGATGATCTGTCGTCTGTTTTACCAGTTGCAGGTAGAGTTCATTTAGCAGTGACTCTTTGCGCATGCACCGTTCCATAATGGACTGAATCAAGTTGACGTGTTCATCTTCAACCCTTCGAATTGCATCACCTGTAAAAGAAATTAATGCATTATCAGACTGAAAGACATTACGACAGAATGCAATTGATTACAATACAACTTCTTTTATACACTTCGCACTTAGATCTGTTCATTTTTTCTGAGATTCCGGAAAAATTCATATAATTTTATATCAATATATTTTTGCTGTACTTTTTTCATTTATACTACTTTTTTACACTTATACGATCGTATTTTAAACCCCACGAGATATGAAACGTCATATATAGCTATGTTCTAAACCAATTTTGCTCGAAATTAGGTTTGCAATGAAACTGTAAGAACGTGGAAATACAGCACATGTTCATTGTTAAGATGCAGCCCAGTTTGAAATTCGTGGAAATTCGAAGCTACCCATGCTTTCCTCCAAAAACTTTGTGTCCTTAAATGACCTTTTCACTGATTTAGAAACTGTGAAACTTTTAACACACCATAATGCAAATGAACAATTCATGTTGAATCTTTCGTACACTGCTTTTAACACTTGCATATAAATATCTGAGCAGTAGATCTAGTAGGCTCTGAGGATGGTGTCGAATAGCACCGAAACAGCTATAAGCAGCACATGCTTACATAATTGAAGCATCGGCTGGAACAACGTTGTAAGTTACAAAATTTTCATTCGACGTGTTTCTGTGTAATAATGTTGTATGTCATGTTACTTTGCTATACTCCTTGGCTTGCAACTGTCCATCAATGCAGTAAGTGAAATTTGTCCACTCAAAAGTTTGCTACGCTCATAAGAACAACGTTGTACGTGTACACATTTTTGCAGCTCCTGTAAATTTTACCAAATGTAACTTATAACGTTGTTCCAGCCAACGCTTCAATTAACATGAGTAAGATCGCCATTTAATCAATTATTCAAATGAACAAATTATGAAAGTTCTTGCAATTTGAGGGGATAGTTGATTCCTTAGAAGCAAGCAATCCAAAATAACCGATTTTTTTTTTTGTATAATAATCAGGTGTTATTAAATGAAGATCACACTGGAAGAACAAGGTAAGTCAATGTCGTAAAATGTTATGGATTGGAGTACGAAATGTAATATATCAGCCAGCTTTGCTCTAAGCAGTAAGATTTTCTACAAATAATCTTATATTTTTCAAGAATGTGTATTATAAATTTGAGTAATGTATTTCAGACTCAAAAATGGCTCAACTATGAAGTTATAAATTTTCCTTGAAAATTTTACTAAATTGACAATTCGTTCTACCCAGACAGTTTTCAAACGATATTTCAGATGTTATTAAATGCAATTTCAGTTTATACCTTTTTTCTGCCTTAAGCTTTTTGTTTTCTTCAGACTACCCAGTAGTGGCTGGTGGTGCTACAATCCCTATATCGGCCTACTGTATACACTTATATGTATTTATCTTAATTTGAGACTCGCCTAGTGACGAAATATGAAGTCCATACGACGTTCCTTCCTACTGCATAACTTGTCAATTACCCTGGAGTTAAACCCCTCCATCTTGGACATCATACTCTTTTCTATTGACAGAATTGCAAGAACAGTGAGGCGATCCTGGGACATAGTGTTCCTTAAAAATGTTTTTATGCGTTTAAAGAAAGAAAAACATCTTTCTGGCTCAGCAGTGGTCATTGGTGTTGTAACCAAAATATTTAACAACTTCGTTACTTCACAGAATGGATCCTGTGAATTGTTGGAGGCTATGTTATGTATTTTAACAATTGAACAGCTCCATCTATATTTCGGAAGTCGGGTCTTCCATATAAAACTCCAAGTTGTGTCTTTAACAATCTTTTGTTCAGTACAGTATAGCTGTTGACAGCAACTTCAAGTTCGCGTTCAGGAAAATTATGCGAAAGATTTTCAAAAAATTTGCTGTTTAACAATTTTGTTGCGTCTAGGTAGGTTAAAGACTGAAACGATAAGTAGTTTCCTGAATTATACGGTCACATAATTCCTTGGCTTCAATTTTCTGGACTGACTGATTCAGGAGGAACCTCAAAAACCAGGTAGATGGCAGCAGCGGTCTGACACTTGAATTACCAAACATATTGTACTTACTTGCACAAACAAGCATTCTTTCGTTACGCTTTACTTTTGCAATCTCCAAGCTGTGTTGTGCTGAAGCTGACTACAGCACTTCCCCGCGTAAAAATAGCCAATCAGAGCAGTGATTTCAGCTTCGCACATGCGCATTAGTTGTCTACATTCTCATGTAGAGTTTTGAGTAGCACAATGTACTGTCTGAGGCACCAAAGAGCGAAGAGTGAAGACTAAACACTCTATAACGCGTCGTGAACATAACCACGGGAAATTGTCAAATGGCAGATCAAATACTATGGTATTGCAAACACTTTATTTGAGCAAAAATTATCATTGTGCTGTAGCACTGTAGCACATAAGAACGGGCCGCCCCTGAGACTACCATAAAAATGTATAAATAAAATTTTACTGTAATTATATATTTTAAAACATCATGTATTATCTAGTCAAAATGCGGACACTGAGTTAACAATGCATAATATTCATCCTATACATTGTAGAAACGCATAAGATTTGCGTAAATACTGAAAAATTCTTGACTTGCGAAAAAAAAAAGATATTAATAGAATATTCATATCAACGTGTTGGATTATTTAGTTAATTTTGTAGCATAACTCAGCATAAATAACAATTCATTCAAGGAAGTGTACAGTTTTAGGTCTTACCATCTTGCCCAAGCCCGGCATATGTAAGAATACTTTGGAACACTTGCAGTGACGTCTGCTCGTCCACTTCTGGCATCTTGCTCAAGCTCTGCGGTATCTGCTGTCGACTGAACGCCCAGTACGCGTAAGGGAAGCCCTTGTATGTCTCTCCATGGTCTGTGGATGAACCATGCTCCTGACGGAGCTTCTCTAAGCGATGTTTGCTCAACCTACGAAACCATCACAAAATTTTACTATTAACTGAAGTAAAGTACATCAAAATCAACTACTTAGGGGCCTATATGTTTTAAAAACATGCTGTTCTTAAGGGTACATTGAAGTGAAATAATGACTTTTTCACGAAAAATATCAATTTTTTTGTTTTTACTTTTAAAAGTAACTCTATGCTTACAGATGCTCTCGCAAAATTTCAGAGACTTGCGCCCCTTATAACACTTGTTTTGGCAGCCATTTTTTAAAGATGTGCGTGCTTAAAATGCACTGCAGTCTCTGCTGTTTAACTCCATTTTTCTCAGTTTTAATTTTTTGTACTTTTGCCCATGTTCAAAACCTATTTCTTCTCACAAACTTTGAGCTATCTGCAGGACATTTTTTTCCACATCTCCCACCATCTATACTGCATGAAAGTTTGCATATGCATATCTCAGTAGGATTAAAAAAAATAATTTTTACAGTCATGTCAATTTCTTTTTTCGCACATGAGCTACAGTAATATAAAAACTGTTGTGTACTAACTAAAGTGTATATGAAGAATATAAGTTTGTCATATTGAATGGGTTATTTATGAAAGGGCCTAAGTCTTGAATACTACTTTGTTAGCAATTAAATAAAAACTCCTTATAAGCCAAAATTTTGAAATTAAGGCTGAAATAAAAATTGTATCATAAATTCTACAAAGCGTTTAGAGTGTGAAACTTACTCTCTTCATATCTAAATCGATGTATCTGCACCCAAAGAGCAGTTATTACATTACAAACTCATTTTCATAAAATAATGACTTAAGCCCTTTCATAAATAACCCATTCATTTATTGACTTAACCAAATCTTTAGCTAAAAGAAAGACTTGAAGTTTTGTGTAAAGATAAAGGTATCTATAGACATTATTAAGGCTATTAAAGTGCAGGGAGAAAAAGAAAGTGCAGTTTCCATGTTGTTTCGATCTCGAGACAGAAAAGAGATGGTTTTATCGGCACCAGCTCTGGCCGCATTTTACTCACCAGAAAGACAACTTAAGATTCTGAGACTTAGTACTTAAGATTCTTGAGATTTTCTGGAAGTTATAGAGAGATGAAAAGTCCTGATTCCACTTGGTATTGAACCTGGGCTAGTCCAGTCCATAATCTTTCACTCTACTGACAGAACTAGCTTTGTTTACAAAGTATTGTGTACTGATACCATGATTAATTAGACAGATGGTTGGAGAAATTGAATACATTTCTAAGTTGTGTTAGAATAAGGAATTCTGTGTACTGTATTGTAAAATAGATAAATAAAACATAAAATAATGTCTTAGTTTAATTTTCATATAATGAATTAAATTCGCATTTTCTTTTCTAATTTCTAAACTTCCGTACTAGACAATACAAGAATCTACCACCATAACTAGATTTACCTTCTCAGTGTATTTCTCAGAAATCCTCCACCTGCATCTTGAGGCTTTCTTAAAGTATCACTATCCACAAGAGCATGTCGACAATTAACCAAGTTGTGGTAAAGACGTATTCTGTCTTCATTTGTTATTGCTTTCACCTGAAAAGAACAAAAACCTCGTATTAATTACATATATAGTTACTCAGTATGTTGATCATAATTATATCGCAGTGACTAACAATTTACCTTACATAAAGTACATATTGAAAAATAAATGTCACTTCACAAGCACGTTATCATGTTCTACCTTTTTTTTTTTTTTTTTTTTTGGAAAATGCTGCTTTTTCAATAAAGGTTTAATCATCGAGAACATTATCTCATAACAATGATTTCTATTTCTGTAATTATTAAACATAGTCTTGAAAGATTCAAAATTTGATCATATTGTAGTACTTTATTGAGATAATAAATATATTTTGAATAGAGAAAGTTATACCTTATAATTATCATAGCTATGTATGAATATTAGCCTACATAAAAGCTTTTTTTTTTAATTCAGAAACATTTTCTCGTAAAATCTATTACACATCCACGAATATCTTCTCAGGATATATTTGTTATATTTTCATAAACATCTGTTGAAATGATATCATATGCTCGAAACATGTGATAAAATATTTATTATACAATCAAAGCATTTTCTCATTAAATGTTTATTACCATATATGCCAAAACATCATCATCATCTACATGGTGTAGCAGAAGGTAAAGTCGATCATTATGAAGGTGACAGAGGACCTGATTTTCTGCAAAAAATGTTAATATAATTTTCTGAATTCAATCTTGTAAATGTTCCTTTGATGTTCATATTCTATTGACCCATTTGTCATTTTATTCCGCTAAGTACGCACTCTTGTTAATGTACTATATTTTTACGGCCTTCATTAGGTTTCTCCAACTTGTGATTAGGGATGGTCCAGTTTTTTGGCCGGTGTGGTCTCCAGACTTCACACCACTGGACTGAGATATCAAATAAAGATAATCTAGTCGCAAAGATTCATACAGCTGCAGCAGAGATACAACAGCAGAGTGTGTAGAATTTGCAATGAGAGATTAGACTTAGGCCTATATGAGATATTTTCAACATCTGATCCAATAGACTTTAATGATATACCAGAATAGTTATGCTTATTCAAATATTATTTCCCACTACTATTTAGCGAAATGAAATACCAAATGATTCCACAGAGTATTAAATTCATAGGAGAGTTTATTATTGTGCAGCTAGAAAATGGGAATGAATTCGAAAAAATTGTATTAACTTATTTTGCAGCAAATCAAGTCGTCCTTAACAATTGACTTATCTTGATACACCGCATATATTCAGAAACATCTCATGTAAATTGAAGAGTCCACTGCAAAAATGATGGATGTCATTTGGAACACATTTTTCAGGAGAAGCAATTGAGGAGCATTTTTGCAAAAGTCGATAGATGCAGAAATCAAGATTTTACAGAAATTACACTAAGTGACAGGATCTATCGAGTTTTGAAAAACACCCTGGAAGGTTTTGTAGTCTCTACATACGGTATGAATCAAGTTTTGGTAAATCTGATTTTATAGATCGATTCCAGAGGTAGAAAACATACGATTTCCATATGTAACTCACTTTCGAAAATTTCTGCATCTATCGACTTTTGCAAAAACGCTCCTCAATTGAAAGTTTGAAATGCTTAGTGCTCAAAGCTTAAGTGTGATTTTCCGATCATTACTGGACAATGACTATCAGTGTTAATGCCATATAACTCTCTATATATATTCTATATGTCATAAGCTAAGTTTGGTTCATTTTCGACAAGAAAGTAACATCCATAATTCTTGCAGTGGACTCTTCAATTGTATTACATGCTCAGAAACATCTTTTCTTGAAATTCTTATTACAATCTTACCTTTCTGATAGGTGCTTCGTTTTCTGTAATCCATGCAGCGAGTGCAGGACAGTAACTGACGATGAGTGAGCCGATCTCGTTCTTTTGTTCAGTCTCGAACACGAAGCAGCGATGACTGTTATCAGGTTGCTGCCTCATCAGGTTGATGGTGAGGAAGCTGTCGCTAGGGTCGAGGAAGATGGACTCCACATCTTGGTAGCGGTACTCGTACAACACAAACTTATCATCAGGTTTGATGAGCATCAGCCCCTCACTGTTCACCCCCAGTATCAGACTGTTACCTGCAGCACGACAATGGCATACTGACTCTGGACCATGTTGCCTCCTCCTACACTGATAATAGTGAATGCAAGCTGAACTAAAACATTAACTCAACAAAAAAATTAACGAAACCTAGCTACGTATGCAATATAAACTCTTAACCCATTCAAATAAAATTGAAATAATGTGACAGCCGCGTCGAGAATCGAAAGCACGTCCCACAGAAGGCTGGGGTGCGAGAGACGAGGTGATCTCCGCGAGGCGGCAGAGAGAGGAAAGACGCAAGTCGACCAGCATTGTGGCGCGGCGCGGCCACGTGAACTGGAGGGGATGGACGTAAGAGGGGGAAGCTGGAAGTTTCGAAAAGCTAGAGCCCGGACGAGAAGTTATGGCACCGGCGCGAGGGACGCATTTTAGTTCGTTTGCTTGGACTTGCCCTCAAACTAAACTGGAGGGGTGTTGGGTTAGTTGGTTACTAGCATTCCGAGTGTTCAGATCGTTCTGCTACTGCCGCTATTGCTAATACTGAAAACATTGTCCTTCTGAGCGCCCTCATTATGGCATTGTCTAAGGGTGAAATCATAGAGTAGTCCATAGTCAAGGACATGAAATAGCATACAATGTATGGAAATTCATGTAAAAAGAGGCTGTAAATGGAATACTAATTCCATTGAAAAGCGTGTGTGCAAGAGTACTGGCTGCCACTGGTATTTCAAAGCGAACCTTGGCAAGAATCAGGAAAGAAGGGAAAAATATTGAGGCAGGAACAGCAGATTCTTTCTCCAGTTCGGAAAAATCACAGCCGAAGAAGAAGATTGTTGCAGCTGTAGACAGTTTTGATGAGGAAGTCCTAAGAAGATTCATCTATAATTTCTACGCTATGCATAAGCAGAGGCCGACTCTGCAATCGCTTCTTCCAAAAATGGATATCAGTGTATGATTATGCCAAGAAAGTAGAGAACAATTACATTGAAAGAGATGGACAGTATTTTGGAGAACTTTTCCATAAACTTAGGGACATCTGATTCCAGCACAGATCAGTCGTCTGATTCGGACGGAGAATAAGAAATAAAGATGGAATAGCGGGCGTAATTTCATTAGGTACCTTTGGACTCTTGAATAGGAAAGTGGTGATACTAAGATAAGACGAATGTTTTCTGAAAGAGATGAAACGGATATGCCTGCCGCTCTGAGCTTGAGAACCGTAACCCAAACAACTCCCACTCCTCTACCCTGCTGGCCGGCAATTTAAAACTTCTTGCAGGTTGGTGCCATAACATCTCGTCTCAGCTCTACGCTAGCCGATTGTTGTAACGAAATGTCCAGAAATCGAAAAGACGAGAACGTGTAATTTAGTAATAAATATAAGACGCGAAGAAGGCCAAAGCCAGTTCAGTTTAGAACAGCGAGTCAGTCTTGTGAAGCAGCAGTGAACGTCAAGGAAGCTAGCTTTCGAGACCTGGGTTCAACTTGAGGAGGACTGCAACTGTGACAGCGACCAGGCCAGTGCGACATATCCGGAAGTCTTGAGTTCGAGTGCAGTGGACTGTCTCTGGAAGTCTTGAGTTCGATATACTGTGAACTTGAGTGAATGAGCTAGAAGAACTAGCTAAGGCAACGAACTGTGAACTGAGAACTGACAGTTTTGTTTTGTAAATAGTGCTTTGTGAACATTAGTTGAGATTAGCAGTACATTGTTGTTCTCAATAATCCAAGTGAATTGTCGTTGTCGTCTGTGGAGTGCAATAACGAATATTGTGTTGCTGTGTGGAGTGAAATACCCATTGTTGATTGACGGGAGTGTTTAAATTCAGTTATAGAAAGTCGTTACTGTTGTGAATAAAAGCAACATTATTGTGTTGAATTAAAAGTCACAATAAAGTCGATGCAATAGCAACTGTCTATGGAAAATACCTGTTCAACATCTACTTGGAGAATTTAGTGAAGAACAGTTTTCAGAACATGGGCGGGGTGACAGTAGGAAGAAGAATAAATTGCATAAGGTTTTCTGATGATACAGTGTTGTTAGCAGAAAAGGAGATGATACAGCAGATATGTTACCAGACCTAAATGACAGTGTAAGCAGTATGGTATGAAGATAAATGCAAACAATACGAACAGAGTGCATAAGATTTGCTGATGATATGGCGTTGTTAGCAAAAAAGGAGATGATAAAACAGATATGCTACTGGACCTAAATGACAGCTGTAAGCAGTATGGGAGGAAGATAAATGAAAAGAAAACAAAAAACCATTGTTACTGAAACAAAAATAAAGAAGGTAAACATGTGAATTCGAAATGAGACAGTAGAAAAGTTAACAGCTTCAAATACTTGCAGTGTACTGTAAATAATAACATGAGCTGTTGCCAGAAATCAAAAGGAAAATAAAAATAACAAATGAAGCTTTTAATAGAAAAAGGAGCATTTTCTCCGGGTATTTGGAAAAGAACTAAGGAAGAGACTAGTGAAGTGCTTTGTGTGGAGTGTGGCATTGTATGGTTCAGAAGTATGGACATTCCAACGAAGTGAAGAGAAATGACTAGAAGCATTTGAAATGTGGATATGAAGAAGAAAGGAGCATGTGAAATGGACAGAAAATAAGAAATGTAGCTGTTCTAGGAAAGAATGGGTGAAGAAAGAATGATGCTGAAACTGATCAGAAAAAGAAAAAAGAATTGGTTCGATCACTGGCTGAGAAGAAAGTGCCTACTGAAAAATGCACTGGAGGGAATTGTGAATGGAAGAAAAGTTCGGGGCAAAAGAAGATATCTGATGATAGATGACCTTAAGATATATGAATCATATGAGGAGACAAAGAGGAAAGCAGAAAATAGGAAAGATTGGAGAATGCTGGGTTTGCAGTGAAGGATCTGTCTTTGGGCAGAAAACTACAAATGTATAAAAAATATAATGTGTCCGACATAACAACTACCAATAAAAGTCATGTGTATCTCTCAACAGATTTATTGTAGAAGAATTTTTTTCATTTCTATGTCAGCAAGATAGCTTTACAGTTGACTATGGTCATAGGATATTGCTTCAGTCATCTTTATTCTTTAAAAAAAAAAGGGGTCTTTTAAATGGAGTAACTCTAGTACATGGTGCTAACAGTTTTACCTGAACATATGCATGCCACATTTAGAAATTTTTCATCTAGAAATCTAACATCTTCGTCCAGAACTGAATCCGTGTACTTTGGGGCCAGAGGCAAACACGATAACCACTATACTACCGAGGACAATGAGTAGAGTGCTGTCTAAGAACATAAATTAGAAAGCCTCCCTTTGAGTTGGCTGAAATAGTCTTTGGAAAATAACATACACAATGATCACATCAACTCCCAACATAGAAATATTGCTCAAATGACAGGACTTTTACAAGGACTTCTACACAGTATGTTCACGCAGCTAGATTCAACTCTTGAAATGACATATTATATTTTAGACAATCATTGTCTATTTAGTAATAAAAATAAGAGAATATGTCCAAATACTGGTAATCCATTATTCTATAACAAGGACAATGCCTGAAAATTGAGACTCATATAAAATACTTCAACTTCCTGAAAGCAACAATTACCTCGATATAATTCCATAGATTATGAAATTATGAAGATACCAGTAAATTCGAAAGAAAGAGAAAATAGTCGTTTTGTGCAATTGAACGTTATTGTCTTCAAAATTAATAATTAGGTATATTTGATTATGAAAGAAAACTTTTATGAAGACAGTTTAAAACAAAAATTCAGAGTATCGTCTATGTTCATGTAGTCATGCGCCTAAAAAAATCACTGTAGAATAAAATTACATTCACAAGATTCCCAATAATAGGGTATCTATGAAGATTACTAAGAACTTTTCCGAAAATCAGTCAATTGTAGAGTAGAGAAATATATAATAATTTATTTAAATGGGTTAAGAGAGAAATAAACACCACTTGAAACAGAAAATGTAACATAATTTTCCAATAAATTATTTTACTGAGTTTAAACATACGATAACTGTATCCTTAAAGGACATCCAGTTCATCTATTCTCATATGAGTGAAAAGTTTAAGAATAATATTTTAACTAGAATTGAAGTACTGGTATATAATTTTATTTATTATATTTCAATTTTAGTGTAGTTGTATAAACTACTGCAAATGTTTAGTTCCTATTACCTATGAAAGACTTTAACATAATAAAAAATCGCAGGGAGAAAATTCATTCATTCATATAAAAGCTACACAGAAAAACTCGTTAAGCAAGCCATAATGGATATTAGAAAGAAGAAAATAATAATAATAATAATAATAATAATAATAATAATAATAATAATAATAATAATAATAATAATACCGGGAAAAATAAAATGGTATTAACAGCATTAACAGTGCTAGTAGCAGTAACATAAGCAGTAACATTAGTAGAAAACAGAAGTTTTAATAATAATTGTTAGGGAAGTAATATAACAGCCTTAGTGATAGTAACACAGCAGTAAAAAACATAGGCATTCATACATATATTACACAATGCCATTATTTCCTTAATAACTCCCTGTCAACAGTTCCCAACCAGAGCTATACTCTCAAGAATGTTGTCCATGAAAGTGAGACTGTTAGAGCACATTGAGAGTTTTTTGTGTTCCATAACCATCTTGAGAGGTCACTAAACTGCCCTTTCGTTTAAGTGTGTGTTTTGTATTGTGTATTTAAAGGTCATTAATAGTACATTATGCAACGAGCCTATAATGGTACCGGTAGTAATTAAGACGCAAGTATGTTTGTTTATGAAACGAACGCGAGTTTCATAATTTTCATACGAGAGTCTTAATTACCATTATAGGCAAGTTTCATACAACTTTTTATGCTCGACCATATTTCTAACTTGAAATTATTCAAAATTTCATTTATGGTTATGTGCGAACTACCTGAATTGTGAAATGTGCGCAGACGCGAAAGTATTGATTTTTTCCGAGGCCGAATGTCATTGACCTTGATAGAGAATAAGATGAAGATTAGTCTGATATAACCTGGAAATTGATTTAGAATTGAAAAACGAGATGACAAATTGAATTTACAGTATTTCAATATTATTTACAATTAACGCTAATTATTATAGTAACAGAACATAACCTTCTGCGACAGTATTGGGTTTCCAGCCTCCATGACTTTTCGCTAATTGTCTTTCGATTGCATATCCGAGAATAATAGATGCTTGCGGTTTTATAATGGTACAAAGGTGACTTGTTATTGGCTGAACACCTGAACTTTAATGAATAGGTGTACTTTAATGAGGTGCATTAAAGGGCTACTACCAGATGTATAATTACTACATTTCGGCATGGTCGAGCATAAACTCTATTACATGTGTTTAATCGTTAAAGTGTTTCGTTACGGTACATAATGATAATATACTCTGCAATGGATGTTTATGTACAATGAATATGTAAAAACATTGTTGGCTAGAGATATAAGACGATTTTTAAGATTGTGGTGTGTGTGGTGTCATTAAGTGCTAACCTAACCTAATCTAACGGAACCTAAATTCCAGAGAGTGAGGGGTAGTCTAAAGCATAGCTGGATGGAAATCACACAGAAAGAAATAGAGAACTAGTGGATATGAATGGTATCGCCAAAGTAAATAATTACATACATTTTAATATCTTATGTGAAGCCCACTATACCAGGGGCAGCTTTTGGGGTAGTGCCAGTGTGCCATGGCACCGCCAATGAAAGAAACAAAAAATAATATCCTAAAAAGCAGTTGTAATAGTTTATTTCTACACTTTTATTCGTATTTCATCTGAACCAGCGCGCACACAGATCGGGACACACTCTTGCAGCGTTTTTCCGAACTTTGGAGCCACTTCTGTGTGGCACTGCTTACGTCCATACAACACTATACAAAAGGCTATCGATTCTAGTTTATATACGTTTCTTATGGCAGATTTTGAGCCGAATTCAGTTTGACTCAGTAGTTAATATTCCATCACAGTAATGCAGAAATTTCGCTAGATGGCAGGGTTGTTGGAGACGTTAGGAAGGGAACCATCAACCGCAGACTTGCACGAAAGGCAAGTTAAAGTTCTGCGCCAAATGTTAATGTAATGTTGCAAATTCAAAACTAATGCACATAACTTGGATTTGAATGTGTAAAGTATTATCCATTTAACTATATTGAATGCAGAGATAGTCATGGTTCTTTTTAGAAAGATAAATATTTTTTTTTCATATTATGTAACACTGTTTGTTAATGTTGTGTAATATTTGTTTTATTTTGAGGCAACTAAATATCGTACACTGTTGCTATACTATTGATGCTTTTGTTAACGATAATGAGATCTGTAGGACAAGCATGTCTTCAGGCCGCTGCCTTGGATTCATCGCCTGTTAAATAAAATGCAAACGGTTCGTTTATATTTATATCACTGTTTATCTCGAAATTTTATTAGTTAAAAATTTATTTGTATTCGACTAACAATACTGTGAAAGTTTTGACATTATCTTTCTGTAAATTTCGTTATTAGTTTCGGAAATGTCATTACTAGATGCTATTAACTGTACACCTGGTAAAATAGCTGGTTTAATTAATGTGTTTTATTTAACATAATGTAAACATGGGCAGCGATTATCAGTTTCACTAGGGTAATTTGCTAAAACCACCAGAATGCCTCACCGAAAGCCACTGCACTATACTACTTGTGTAATATTAATTGAAATCTTTCTTACATGAAAGAAAAAAGTTAAATTGATTACCAGGGAACGGATTTATATGGACTAAAAAATTAAATATGCAAATTTTGTAATTTTTACCAAAATATGGAATTAAATATGGATTTTTACCAAAATATGGAATTAAATATGGACTTAAAATTATAAAAAAGACTATGTACGTTAAATATTGGCACATTTTAATCAAACTAAACAAAAAATATAATGGACGTCCTTATCTTCCAAAGTTTCAACAAAACACAATTTTTATTGTTGTTACCATAACAATTTACAAACATTTCTTTCAAGTGCTGAAAAGTGAATCTTCTTCTATTGTCTCTGAGGATAGATTTATACATCTAAAAGAGCGTTCGACGCACAAGAAGTAACTGGTACATAATTCAATTTCACAATGTCTGCTGGGGATAAGTCCAAGTTAATCTTCACTGTTGATTCACCACTCATCACAGCAACAACCTTTTGTAGTTCTTCATATCCAGGGTTTTTTGAAAGTACAGTGTCCACCTTAGCTCTTACTGCATCTGCAACTTTACCTCTACCACGATTGGTTGTTCCACAGTACTATTTATAATTTCAAAACTTTCAGATAGGCCTATTTTGGAGACTTTTGAGCGTTTTTATGATGCATGAAAATGTATGCTGAATGTGAGCTAAGTCATTCTTCACACTTATGTTTATAACTGTTTTCGCAGTATCAATTTGCATCTTCAGAGCCAATGCAAGGAGAACATTGTTAATAGAGTCTATATGTTTAATATTCAACTGCTTCTAGCCATGTAATCTAGTTAAAATTGGCTTTGGTGGCAATGGAATTTCAGGGTACATTTCTTTCAACACGTTAACTCTACTGGGAGCTTTGAGAAAACTTTTTCACTGATGAAATCAACAAATCTACTTTAGGGAAATTGTCTCTGACCACTTCTGCCACACGATGAAATGCATGCGCCACACAAGTTGAGTCAATTTAGGATATACAAATGATAATGTTGTCCAGCTTTGACCATATAAGGGCAGCATCGCTTCAAAAATAACAATCGCATAATACCCTTTGGCCACAGGATAATGTGTTGAACAGTTTTATCCATTTAACACTTTTCTAGAACATCACAATGTAAAAGAATTCGTTCAGAATATTGTTCACTTTAAACCGAAAGATAAGTCTACCTTCTTTTTCGGGAGTCTCATCAATGGAAACCCAAATTGAACTATCTTTAATTTCATCTCTTATCTTCTGTTTGTTCAAGATGGATGGAGCATACGTCTTCCTAAGTGTTGACTCATTTGTTTTAGTTATTTTTCAAGGAATTCCCTGAAGACCTTATTCTTTAGTTTGTTATCAGCAGAGATGAGAGAACGGCACAGGTCGATGTTAAACTAAAATCTTAAATTCGATGTTGTTTATTGTTTAAAAACAATTTTATCTTAGTTGTTTGTTGGCCTGATGTTTACTAGTAATTTTGTTGCACCAGGAACTTTTGTGTAGATGATATAACTGACACAAATTACAAAATAATATTTTATTGTCAGTTGATAAACCATCTTCTTTAAATTCTGAAATGTAACTTGTTAGTTTTGATTTTAAATTGACTGAATGACTGTAAATTTACCGTCTTTATAGTATGATTTACAAAACTGAAAATGTTACTCTGACTGGCATTTAACTGTTGAGCTGCACAACTGATGCAAATTTTAAATTAAATTAATACAGTTTTGTAAAATTGTTGATAGGACTGGTTTAAATAACTCTGATGTTAAAGGGATTACTAACATGTGTTTAAATCTCTATTGTTGAAATGTATTTTTAAAAGTTAATGGAATTTTGTTTTTTTTCATTTTTAAACCTAAATAATATGGACTTTTTACTACTTGAAATATGGAAAATATATAAATTAACGAAAATATGTAAAACTCTAAAATATGGAAAAATATGGAAAATAAAAGTAGGATTTTCAACCCTACACATTGTGAAACATAAAGATAAAAAATATAAATTATATTAGTTTATAATTGATTTACATATCATTTATCTTTCTTCTTCCTTTATCCCATGCATTAGGATCCTAGACTAGTGTTTGAGAAACATTGCTCCATATCAGGGTGTGACAAGACAAGAAATGGCAAAAAGAGACAAATTAAGAAAGGTTAACTGTGTATGTCACATTGATATCCACTACAAGGAATGGTTGATACGTTCTTAGCCCACCACAGATGACAATGGATTAGGGTACATGAACAATTGTCTCTTCAGTCTTGTTATCTTTTCCAATTGTTGACACAAATGTTCAAGTCTGTATACCTATATCATCCTATGCTAGGTAGGTTCTTAGAAGCATTGAATGATGATCAGAAGCAAGAAATGGTGAAGTGTTACCTTGAGATTATCCAGTGTTTTAAACAAGATAAAACAACATTTTTGAGGAGATGTGTTACTATGGTTGGAAACCTGAGTTCATCATTTCGATCTTGAGATAAGTTTGCCAGGTCTCCCGTATTTTACCTACATTTTCTCTAGTCTCCTGTCTCACATATTTCATACCGGTAATGTTTTTCCCGCATATTTCATAAAATTGTATTTATTTATTTTCATTTAAATGAAGATGAAATGTATGATATACTCTGTAGTATCAGAGAAATTTTGAATTTTAAAATTAATCTTGCTGGTAATGTTTGTGAATGTAAGAACAAAGGAATTAATGCGCAAAATTTGGGGGAAAAAAAGTGTGTTGTCATTTTAGCTTGTACTTAAAAATATTTAATTAATTCCACTGTAAAGTTTCTGAATAAATATAAAGCAAGTGGTAATTATTAATAGTGTTTTTGGCATAATTTCCAAAATCTCCCTTATTTTCAGTTTGAAAACCTGGCAACCCTACCTTGATACAAGAAATCAATCAAAATACGAGGCGCATCCAGAAAGTAAGTTTCCCTATTTAAAAAAAAAAGAACACACCCTTTCAGGAAAACATTTATTGGTAACAGGTACAGCAATGATTCAGCTATTTTTTCAACATAGCCACCATCTGAATTGAGACACTTGTCGTATCGTGGGATCAACTTTTGTATCCCTCTGTCGTAGAACTCTGCCGTCTGTGAATCGAACCAGCGTATGACAGACATCTTCAGCTCTTCGTCATTGCCAAAACGCTCACTGGAGGACAGGAATTTCTTGAGGTGCAAGAAAACGTGAAAATCGCTGGGAGCAAGATCAGGACTGTAGGGTGGATGATCAAACAACCCCAGCCAAATTCCGTCAAAACAGCTGCTGTGCGCCGAGCCGTATGTGGACGAGCATTGTCATGGAGGAACACAACACCTGCAGTAAGTATTCCACACCTCTTCTTTTGAATGGCACATCACAATTTTCCCAGTGTTTCACAGTAACGGTCAGCGTTCACTGTTTCACCTCTTGGAAGGAAGTCAATGAGCAAAATGCCCTTCCTGTCCCAGAACACCGTGCACATCACTTTCTGTACCGACAACATCTGTTTGAATTTCGTCCTGACCGGAGATCCACTATGCCGCCAATGCATTGACTGCTGCTTGGTTTCCGGGGTGAAGTGCGAAATCCAAGTCTCATCACCCATGACGATCCTGTCGAGGAACTCGTCGCCGTCATCGTGATGCCGTTGCAGAAATGTCAGTGCTGCTCCTAAACATTGCATTTTGTGTTTGGGTGTCAGGTTTTTTGGCACCCACCTGGCACACACTTTTTTGAACAGCAGGTGCTTAGTGACAATCTCATGCAACAAGGATCGCGATATCTGCGGAAAATGGCTGCTCAGCTCCATAATCATGAAGCAACGGTTCTCCATGGTGCACTGCTGCACCAGCTCAACACGATCATCATTGATGAGGGACGGTCACCCACTGCGCTCTTCATCATGGACACTTTGATGACCTTCGGAAAACTGTCTACACCAGCGACGCACCATCTGCTTACTCATGATGTTCGGCCCATAGACCTGACAGAGCTGCCGATGAATTTCAATTGGCGCAATGCTTTGTGCATTAAAGAACTTTATCACCAACCGAACCTCGCAGGCGGCGGGAGAAGGAATAAGAGCTTCCATTTCGGACCACTGCTGCCATGCTACTGGCACCAGGTGGGACCTGTCCGGCTGGCATATGATTGATACATCATAGATCTGTTACGCATGCACAATTGACACAGCTAATTACGTTTACTTTCAAGGGGAAAAAATCGGGAAACTTACTTTCTGGATGCGCCTCGTACTAGAGACATCTCTCATTTCCTATCCCAAAAATATTTTTAATGTAGAAATTATCTGAAAGTTGAGCTTCAGTTTTTTTTTTCGACTGTGAAAGGAATTATTGTAGTTTATTTTCAGGAACATGGTGTCGCTATCAATGCTGAATTTTATTCTAATTATCTAAGGCCACTATGAGAATTACTGAGGCTCAAGAAACGAAGGAAGCTGGACAAAGGAATCATCTTTTAACAAAGTGTTTGTAATTCAAGTGACATTGTGTCATTTATTTTCAAACCTCAAGGAGGATTTGAAAAGAAGTTCGAGTGTAATAATTATGATTGTGAGGGTAGCAATAAATGACTGGTTCCAGTAAAGGAAAACTTCCGCAAATTAGAGGAGTGTGATAAAAACCTCGATTGTGTTAACAAATGTATTGAGTTAAAAGACAATTAAATTAAAAAATACGTGGATATTAAAAAAATTGTCATATTTTCTGTGGTCAGCAAAAACTTATCAACTCTCTCTCCGCTACCATATAATCTGAAAGGTCACAGAACAGGGCCCAAGAGTGCATGCATCCAGGTTTAAGCAGGAACAACATCCAACACACTCTTTGCTGTAATACACAAAATAAGAAATAATCTGATTATAACAAAGCAGGGTTATGGTCAACACAGTACAGTGCCATTTTTAAGCTTTGAAACAGAGACTGATTCTTCTCAACTGGTTTCCATTTAATCAATAACCATTCTCAATCTGCACACCTCAGAATAGTATGTCAGCAGGATACCTACACAAATGACTATGAACATAGACTCTAGCTTCAGTCATCTTTATTCTTAAACATAGGGATCTTCTAATTAATGCTGTAAATTCAGAACATGATGCTAGCAATACAAAATTGCCGATGCTGGAACGAATTTTTACAAAATTTCTTGGTATGGCTAGATGAACATTTAAAATGGTCCGTACACCTTCAGGAACTAGGGAAGAAATTAAGTAAAATTTGCTTTGCCTTGCGATTACTAATAAGAGCATCATCTATTGAATCTGCTCGCACATTGTACTTTGCATACTTTCACTCTATCTTAACGTATGATATAATCTTTTGGGGTAATTCATCTAATGCAATCCAAATATTTAAACTACAAAAGAGAGTAATTAGAGCCATAGTTCAAGTGCCTCAAACTACCAGCTGCAGACCATTCTTAAAAAAATTACACATCTTACCATTACCCTGTATTTATATTTATGAAACCTTACATTTTATCAAATATAATTTGCATAACTTTCCTACAAATTCAGACTCACATCAGTACAATACAAGAAATAAAGATAATATTTTTATTGAAAGTTTTAACACAACTCTATATAAAAACAGTTCCATTCATGCTGGTCTTCTTATGTACAATAGCCTATCAAATTATCTTAAAGAAATATCTGCACATCAGAAATTTAAGAAAGCTCTTTATAAAATTTTAATCAAAAACTGCTTTTACAGTATGAACGAATTTATTGAAAATTCGTCATAACTGAATAGAGAAAGAACGCCTTATTTCAAAAAATTTTACTTCCTCTTTTCCTGACTTCGAGAAGGATGTCTTCTCATGAAGGACGTGATGGTTGAAATTGACTCCTGACTTCAAGACATACTACAAACGGGACTTATAGCCGAAATCGACGACCTGTCGTTTTCTTCAATCAAGTTCCAAGTTTTGTATATTTGTATTTGTGTTGCATTTCATTATAGTTATTACTCGTATGTACATTATGTAATTAATTATTAGTTTGTAAATATGACATGTCCCATATCATGTATATGATCAGTGGATGCAATAAATGATTATGATTATGATTATTTATAGGAACTGACCCGAGCACGAGCTTGCTTAGATGGGTGTGTGCTATTTTACTGTATATTCATTTTGTATTACAGTACGACACTATGTAGCAATAAATGCAATACAATGTTTGGGGAAGATTTATCAACACGATAAAAAATATAGCCTGCTCACTCTCTCAAAGCCACGACATGCGATTTTTTAAATGTCCAAAAATTTAAATAACAATGTACCAGTACATAACTACAATCTTCATACTTCAAGGGAACTGAAAAACAATATCAGGAGAGAAATTTCTCTTAAAAGTCCTCAGGAATTCCTGTGTGTAAATTCCAACTTCTTAAGGAAGTGTCAGTTATTGGCTGCTACGAAATGGCTGGGTGCTGCTGCTAATATATTATTAAAAATCCAACCTTGCCTGCCTACCGCAAGTTTTAACATCACGTGTAGCAAGCACAGCATGTGGTGCTGTCAGTATATTAGCTCGTTGTGGTACTTAAAAATGACACTGTATTAAGAATCAGCATAAAGAATTTAACAAGAACCACCACAGGTTTGGTTACATAAAAGGACGAAAAATTTGAGTAAATGAAAAGAAGAAAATGCCAACTAAGTATGAGAAATCACTATGTACATTTTTATTAAAACATTCAATATACACTTTTTTGCAGAAGAAAAGAATCTTAATAACAGAAAAGCAAGATGGCAACAATATATTAAAAATAAGTATAAAGTATGCAAGAAAATTATTATTATAGTTAAGGTAATATAGCATTAATAAATTGCCGAAGCATAAATGGATATTACTTTTGGTAAGCAGTGCAGGATGCTAATCAAGCACTATAATCTAAACTCTAAAGGCTGAAATAATTACAACTAGTCCTAAAATCTGCATCAATTGCAGCCATTTTCTAACTATTATAAAAAGTAAATATCATTCTTATGATTTGTATTTCAAATTTTAAATACAATTTTGATTTAAATTAGATTTAACCACTGAAATACAAGAATGCTCAATAAATTAACAATTTTACTTCATTCCTTAAAGTTAAAAGTTGTTTAAAATTCACTTAGCATGAGACAATAATCAGATAGTCTTTCAGCCACTATCTTTGATATTAATTAAGTCTGAGAAGTTTATATAAATTATAAAATATTAGAAGTTTATATTGAAATATTTAACTGATATATCATCAAAAAAGATAGTAATTTGAATAATAATTTGATTTTCAATTAAATATTATTAAGAAATCAATATTTAATATTATACATTTACGTTATGCATTCCAATTTAAGCTTAAAGCATAGGCGCCGACTTTAGGGGATGTAAGAAACTTTCTGCCCCCCTCAACTTATAAAGCCAGGGGCGTCATTCCCTCAACAAAATTAATAGTGGGACCTCATCCCTCCAAATAATTTTAAGAAAGATTTCTTAAGTAAATAAAAATAATTAATTTTTTTGAAAGATGAACAAGAACATATGCGAAAAATGGTTATTTCAAATCTGTAGAGGGGTGGTCAGCTGTTGCAACGACCATGTTAGTGACGCAATTCACAATGCCCTCTCCTTTTCTCTACTTCTGCATTTGAGATCGGTGAATCCTCACACATGATATAACCGTGACTCCACTTTTTTGTCTATGATCTACATTTTTTCAGTCCAATTAAAATCTGTCAACTATTGCAATCTAACAGTAACGACCATAAGTATTACCAAGCATAAATAATACGGAGTTAATAGTTCAAATTAACAGTGTATTCGATTGTATTTTTGCGTGATATTAGTCAACAAATTATTATTAATGTTCAACTTTTCGTAAAGAATTAAATTTTTACGAAATTCAAAGGTAACCTTTACCAACATTAAATTTTGGTGATTGTTTCTTGTGATGATCGTCGTTGCTAGTTTGTGCTAGTTAAGTGATCAGTGATTGTGATAGATAATGGATAAATTCTTAATAAAGAAAACTGTCAAAAGTAATATGATGATAGACTAATGGAACGGAGAAAAATTCTCTCCGGCGCCAGGATTTGAACCCGGGTTTTCAGCTCTACGTACTGATGCTTTATCCACTAAGCCACACCGGATTCCACCCCGGCATTGGATAGAATCGTCTCAGATTAAGTTCCAACTCTTGGGTTTCCTCTAGTGGCCGCCCTCTGCACTACGTCATAGATGTCTATGAACATAGGACCGAAGTCCACACATGTGCTGAGGTGCACTCGTTGTGAGTGACTAGTTGGCCGGGATCCGACGGAATAAGCGCCATCTTAAATCACGAAGTGATTTACGCATATCATATATTATTTTAATGTACCGAAGTACATATGATATTTCCATGCAGATATTCTGCGTCATCATACGATGAAAGAGTAATGGAACGGAGGAAAATTCTCTCCAGCGCCGGGATTTGAACCCGGGTTTTCAGCTCTATGTGCTGATGCTTTATCCACTAAGCCACACTGGATTCCACCCCGGCGTCAGACAGAATCGTGCAGAGGGCGACCACTAGAGGGAACCCAAGAGTTGGAACTTAATCTGAGACGATTCTGTCCGACGCCGGGGTGGAATCCAGTGTGGCTTAGTGGATAAAGCATCAGCACGTAGAGCTGAAAACCCGGGTTCAAATCCCGGTGCCAGAGAGAATTTTTCTCCGTTCCATTACTCTTTCATCGTATGATGACGCAGAATATCTGCATGGAAATATCATATGTACTTCGGTACATTAAAATAATATATGTCAAAAGTAAGCTTAACGAACGGGAACAGAATGATAAATTGGGTTGTACTAGTGTCAGTGAAACTAATAGCTCATGTTCATCATCGTTGCAAGGATCAATGAAGGGTGAGCAAAACAGTTAAAGGAAAAAGGTAGTGCATAAGGGCCATAGTTTTCAACCATCTTGAGTTAAGCAATTTCCATGGATATTATATAAAAAGCCAGATGTTATTTTCTGTGTGATATGTAGACATCGGATTTTTAGGCACTAAAAATTGCAGTTTTAGGCGCCTAAAATAAGCTCAAAATTTGTAAAATTAGGCTCTATTTTAATTAAAATAGGCATTTTAGGCACATCAAGGTATCATACTTATTTCTTTCACTGAAATTTTTAGTTATACACTAAAATACGCACAAAAAAGTATGTTTAAACATTAAAAAAAGAATACTATATTATATTTATAAACGGAGCTACACAAATTTAATATATTGAAACTAATGAAATAATGATTATTGATATCAAGATTACTCATTTTAAGTTATTGAAATTCAGTTCCATGCTCAGACTTTATTATAATTATCTGCACAGTACACCACCAGAATTTTTTCTAAATTCTCCACAGTTAACCTTTGCCTTTTGTCACTGAAAATCATTTTGAAAGCAGAAAAACTTCTTTCAACCGAAACTGATGTGAGAGGCGCAAATTTTAAATTAGGTACAATAGAAACATCAATACTTACTGGAACATTTACACTTTCCCCCGATATCACTCTTGATACTTTTTCCGGATCAATGTAGATTTTGCACTTATATTTTTCGGCATTATCGCGTTAAACTTCACAGGAAAACGTCCTACCGCTCAAAACTTCTCAACATAAATAAGTTGAGGGAAAGAGCAACTGTTAACGAGCATTCAAATGAACCGTTGTTATTGAGATTCAATTGGACAAAAATACAAAGTTCCACTTATTGTTGCATTTCCTGGTAGTGTTAAGACTAGGAGGGCCATTCTTTTAAATATTTTGTAACGGTTTACCCTACTAATTCGCAGTTTTACGACTTTTCATAAATATTTCAAAAACACTCTTTCTCCAAAAATTGTGATTTTATGACACTCTGAAGGGCAGTACAGCTAATCGGTTTCAGACCGAAAACAGTCATTTTTATAGTATAGTATATCTCTGAATCGGTAGCAGCACATGTTGTGATTGTTGCCTGCTTCAAAACTAAGGTTGGTTCTTTGTCGGCATTTATGCCTCCAAACATGTTAAATTCGGTGAAATCTATTGCGAGTGTCGTGAGATTCAAAACATTTTGTTTCCTTTATCATTGGTTTCATGGCCGGTGTGAAGCAAACTTTCCACTTTTTAAATGCCTTAAATTTCGCAGTGAATGCATGTATAAATTATAGAAAGTAAGAGTAAAATGCGAAACTTTACAGTGAGTTAGGCATTTTTAGGCGAATATTAACAAATTAGGCTCTAATAACTGTTTTAGGGCATTTTAGGGCGCTATAAAACTCTTTGAATACCTTTTAATTTCCATGAAACACAAATATTAATAATTATTTTTACTTTTCTCCTAAAGAAACAAAATAGGCATTTGCCCTAGAATCCGATGTCTGGTGATATGTAATAAGGAAATTTTTGAGAAACAGCAATTAAAGTTTTCTCGGACTTCGTGCAGAGTCCTGCTCCCCCAATATTTCAAAGAGGTCGGCGCCTATGGATATAAGTAATAAAACATGTCACAATTATATAATAATTTGCACTACCAACTGGAATTTGATACGAATTACAGTATGATTATCTTCGGGAATATAGTAATAAAATGGTTTAATAAAATCTGTGTGATTCTACTAAATTACGTAATATAGGATTCTACAATTATTTAAATGTTATTTTAAGAGTATACTTAAAACTTAGATTAACTAAAAATAGTACCGGTATTAATAGTTTATATAAAACTGTACTGCACAGTTGTGTGTTACTCACCATATGACCAGTAACCACGGTAAGTTACTTGGAACATAGTTGTTCCATATAGAGGATACTGCATCACACATGAGAGGTACAGAACTTTGGCAGTCAGTTCAGATCGACCGGCGCCATACTGCCGATGTGCCTGTGCAATTACAGGTACCTGCAAGTGTGAACATCAGTATGAAGTATAGTATAGTGTATTATACTCTCGGAACTCAGGAGAATAAATTAATTTACCTTACATATAACATTTTTCATGTAATAATCCAGTAAGAAAATTTCGTTATAAAGAAAAAAATTGAGCACCTTATGCGTGAAATGGCTACAATTTATATAAACTGATAATCATAAAATTTACTCTGTCATACGTTAAAAGTGTTAAAATTGTTTAAAAAGGTATTTACCTTCGACAGACGGCCCGTTTCGACGCTATTTGTCGTCGTCTTCAGTGTCTCTTGAACCACTGCTGATTTTGGCTCTGCGATGTGCAGTTGTCGATGGTAGGGGTGGGGGTGTGTTGTTCCTATGGTGGGGTTGGCTGTCTATATGTTATGACGTATTATGATGTCAAACAATGTGTGTGTATTGAACTGTAGTTGCGTATTAAGTATGTAATGTGGGTGTGCTATTGTGTTCTTATATATTTCGTATTGTTCTAGGATATTTAACTGTAAACTTTTTGGTGTGATGTGTAAACTTTCCATATCTGTTTCTATATTATTGTAGTCATGATTATTGTCGATAATGTGATCTGCATAATTTGATGTAATGTAAGGTTTGGTTATAGCTTTAATATGTTCGTTGTATCTTGTATGAAAGGATCTTCCTGTCTGTCCTACGTAAAAATGTGGGCAACTATTGCATTTTAATTTGTAAACTCCAGTTGAATTATATATATTTGAATGTTTAGTGTGGTTATTTAAGTATTTCTGTGTTGTAGACTGAAGACGACGACAAATAGCGTCGAAACGGGCCGTCTGTCAAAGGTAAATACCTTTTTAAACAATTTTAACACTTTTAACGTGTGACAAAGTAAATTTTATGATTTAACAAAGTGTTAACGTGAACTTTAATCAATGAATAAACTGATAAAAATTTCTGTTCAAACAGAGTTTCCTTTACACATATATTAATGTTTACATACCCACTGTTCTTCAGTGCGAGACCGAGAAATTCGCTGAGGTAGGTAAGTGTCCACATCAGAATAGTACTCCAGTCGATTACTGTCCTTGGGCTCCCCGAGGGCTACTTGCGCTTGTAAGCCAGCAAGTTGGAGTGCCACTTTCTCATTCACAGGAAAATCGTCACACTGTTAACAGATAATACATATCAAATAATTACACAAGTTGCTTTACTATGTTTATTGAAAAAAAGAGGCAGGAAAGAAAGACAGAAAGAGTCACAAGAAAGGAAAGAAAGTAAGAAATAAAACAAAAGAAGAAAAAGCAAGAAAAGTATTAAAAAAAACCGAAGTAAAAAAGAATACAAAAGAAGAAAATTAATGCTAAAACAGAACTCCATTTATCCGAATACCAAATATCAGGATCATCAATTATCCAAGAAATTTATAAATTATTTATTCAGTGACAAAAAATATTTTTTTTTTAATCCAAAAGTCTGTGTAAAATGGTGTTGTTGTTATTGTTGTTTTCTAATGCCAGGTGTTTGACAATACAGTCATTTGACCTCTTGCACGCCAATATTTTTCAAAGATATTGTCATGGTCAGCCATTAAAGCACAGATTTTGAAGTGATCTGAACCCATTTCTTGATTTGAGTTGCACAATGGACAGGTAGGGGACTGATACATTCCAATTCTATGCAGATGCTTGGCCAAACAGTCGTAATATGTAATATGTTGTATGACGTACTCACTCCTGAGCAGAATAATATGTAGAGTTCCTTTTTAATGTTTCATTGTATGTACAGTAATTTAAGAAATACGGATACTTTTTGTGTTAAAAAATATTTGTAACTTTTGTACTTTTTAATACTTTTTATGTTTAAATATTTCTAACCTCTTTTCTTTTAAAAATACCTTTTTTGTTTAAATATTTCTAACTTCTATTCTTTTAAAAATATTTTTTGTGCTTAAATATTTTTAACTTTTGGACTTTTACAATTTTTTTAATATTTGCAACTTTTTTTCATTTAAAAATATTTGTAACATTTGTGATCTTAGTACATACAGTACTGAACTTTCACAATAACATATTGCTAGAGTGATTTACACTTCTGACATAATTATCTGGATTTCTACATAACAGGATCATGCCAATCCCCAATTAGTTCGGATAATTGGAGTTTCACTGTAAAATTAAAAAAAGTAAGAAAAGAATTTATATATTTTTGCATAAATACAAAACTCCACAAGTCTTTTGTACGCTTAGACTGTATTCAGTACTTGCCTTAACAACATTGTACACCGCCTGTGCATACAGCATGTTCACTTCCACTGGATCCTGAGATAACTCGCGTGTTGTTCTGAACAGTCGTCTTTTGAAAACGAATCTGTTCTCACCACTACCCAAAGTTGCACTGTTGCCTCGGCGACTCAAAGTTGAAAATGCTGACGTGGTTGTTGTACCCAATTTACATTGCTTCCTGTTGATAAATTCATAATAAAACTCCGGAAATAATTTAGAAACCCAATTCTTAATATTATATACCGAATTTGCTACTCTATAAAATGCACTTTTTTCTATTAAATTTTATCTAAAAACAAGGCAAGTTTTATACACCAAAACCTAAAATTGTGGTCAGTTGAAGTATGTATTTATGAAAGTGGTATGATTCTAAAATTATTCTTCCTAAGAAAGATTAAAAGAAAAAGTAGTATGTCTTATTCATCCATGCATCTTACAGGTCAGCAAATATGGTGATTTCTAACTGTAATATTCACTTTAAATATTTTTTTAGTAAAAGAGATTTGTCATTTAGTACTAAAAGTAAATCAATATTTTTAATAATAAAAAAAGTTTTCTATGTAGGACTCTAATTTCGGGCAATGAAAATATGAATTATAATTTAAGTTACTAATAGTTTGAAAATAATAATTACTTTTGAAAATAATAATTACTTACCATATTCTCTTTGAAGGAAGAATTATAGAAGAAATTTACATCGCCTGTAAAATTATGTAGGCAATTTCAAATTGTCTTTAGGCTAATGAAGACAATTTTAGATTGTTCATATAATGATAACAATTTTAAGTGGTAGGCGTAGTCAAAATTATGCGTAAGACTACTTTTTAAATTGACAATATAAACTTTGTTAGAAGTGAAATATTTCGTTCCAACTTATACATTAGTGCTTCCAAGGTGTCCAATCAACTGAATTTAGCCAGTTCTAATGGCCCTAAACAAATAGAAATCGATTTTCTATCCCTCCTCCTCTACTTTCGCATCCTTTCTTTTTTTACTGGATCTAGATGAGTAGGATATATTCAATCTTTGAAATGTTGTGTTTACTTATACTGTTTCATAAGTAGTATAAAAATAAATGAATTCCTGGATTCAACATGTTAATGGAATGTTCTGAGCAAGAATTCCTAATATAGTAAACTTGAATTATAAATCCAGAGGGAGATCACTGGGCCACCTCGTGAAAAAAAATGGCAAGAGAATTATGGTGGACTGTAACAATTCTATGATGATGATGATGATGATGATGATGATGATGATGATGATGATGATGATGATGATGATGATGATGATGATGATGATTATTATTATTATTATTATTATTATTATTATTATTATTATTATTATTATTATTAACATAACTGGAAGACGTCCTAATTAAATCTTCTCTCATTATTTTAACTTCCAAGCCTCCTGTTTAATGTAATGTAAGCAGACGTTACATTTTGAATAAGACAGTCCCGTTTTTTGACCTTCCGTCCTGGTGTCCCGACAGTTCTTATTGGGATGACCAATTAAAAATGTAAAAAAAAAAAAAAAAAGACTGATTTCCGGTTTGTAGACATAGAAAATTAAAAAAATTCTTGGAGCTGTATTGTAATACCTTATACAATTATTTTAACATAATGATTATAGGAGCACTTGTTTGTAAGATAACTATAACCACTATTAGGACACAAGGTTTTTTTCTCTTTTCAATATTAATTGTCATTCAGGAACACTGCTAAAATTGTAGAATTATTTCATTTATCCCTGTCTAGAATCAATAGTCCTGTAGAAAGTGTTTTTGTCCAAGTGAACAAAGTACGGACAAACACAATTAAAGGTTGACATATTGAAGGCAATGTTAATTACCAAAGTTAATTTTAAATACAAATGCCTTGACTTCTTCAGTTTCTAGAAGGAGAATAAGAAACTTCTTATGGAAATTCATTCATCAGAAAAAAATATTGTTATTAATATTGTAAAGTAACTTTGTATTTTATATCATGAGCAATATAATTTTGTAATTTTTCTTTTCTGTTTTCGTAATTTTGTTATATATAAGGAAGATTGGAGAATGCTAAGTTTGCAGTGACAAATTTCTCCTTGGGCAGAAAACTATGAATGAATGAAATGAATAGGCCTATGATAATCTTTAAAAGTTAA
Source organism: Periplaneta americana (assembly GCA_025594305.2). Lineage (NCBI taxonomy): Eukaryota > Metazoa > Arthropoda > Insecta > Blattodea > Blattidae > Periplaneta > Periplaneta americana. The sequence goes on along the minus strand of JAJSOF020000003.1, from coordinate 190,256,806 downwards.
TGCCTAAATCGTTTTTGTATTATTTTAAAATTAAATAATTAAAGTTCTGTTTCCAATGCTGAATGTTGTACGATTAAAAGAGGGAGCTTTCCGCAAAGCTATAGTCTTAGTAAGTGTCCCATTTAGAGCTTGAGAAATTGTGGTCACATTATTTACTGCTGTGAAGCTTCGAGCGGCATTTTTAAGATGTGCCAAAGTACTTGGTCACATAATCTGTTTGTGTTCATCAATACTAACATTTCCCACGCAGCAATGACGTCATAGAGGTAGTCATGAGCCCGGACATGCTCTTCGCCATCTGGACGACTCTGGTAAATAGCCCAGCCTTCTAGATTGCGAAGACCAAGTTTTTCGGCCAGTTTGCTAGAAGCATCAGCAGCTGTGTCCGTTGGATGAACATCTATTGCTTTGGTGCGCCCATCAAGGAAGAAAAACCTGCACACAATTGTACCCAAACGCCGCATTGCCTGCAAGCAAATTTACAATTTAGGATAGAAACATTTTGTTATAATAGTACTTCTCGAAAAAAACTTGTAGGTAACTGTTACACTGGTATTTTTGTTTTAAAGGTGATCACCGTAAATGAATATTTTTTTTTAATAAACATGTAGAGTTAAGTTTCATATAACTGATTTCTTTAACCCAGTGTTACTACAATACAGTAATGTACAGGGACATCACTTTATTTTTACCAACATTTTTAACATTAACCTGGTTATACTCGGAAACACTGTTGCCCCCTTCCATTACAGGAGTTTGATGTTAATAGTGCAATATGTAAACAAATTATTTTACTAGGTATAGGAGGAGAGAAAAGTAGTGTATCCATTTATGTTGTAGGGAAATACGATATTACGATTTTCAGTTTGATCATCACTTTCACGGAATTTATCAAAATACAGTAGAGTAGTAACTTTTTTTTTTCAAAAATTCAACTTTTCAGGCGGCTATGTTCGTTATGTAATGTCTACTTTATTTAGCATATTAATTATTGATGTTATCATACAATATAGAGAGTGCATTTAAATTGAGAGGGTCATAAGTAAAGGGCTGTAAGTGCACTTGTTACTTTTGAGAAAATGGGGTTTAAATATTTCTTTCGTAAAATCGGTGAAATTTTTTATTTAAATTTTAATGTGTGATGCGATTAAAATATCCCTTTGCCACTAAAATTTTAGATACTTTTGCTTATACTGGATGCACTTAACTCATGTTATTACAAATGTCACTAGCATTCCTTTGCTTCTAGCCACCTCAATTCAAAAAAAGCTAATCCGAATTTTTAAACAAGTTGCTGAAAATGGTTGCCGTTCATTACAATGCAGGCTTCAATTCAGTACGCATATTATTAAAAACATTTTGAAGCATATTCTCTGAAATTGAATTTATCGTTTCTTGAATATAATTTTTTAGTACGATATTATTAATATAGGTTCTTTCTTCTATGGAAAACGCAATCATATTTATGAAACACACTATACACTGCAGTGTTTACTTCACTGCTTGAAGACTTGGAATGCAACAGTGGCCGTAAGTTTGTGTGTCTGATGGGAGCAAGGACATTAGTGAAGGGGTGAGAGTGAAGTACATTCAGAAATGCAGGTACAATAAAAATGCAAGTAAAAATAAAATGATGTCCCTGTACAACAAAATCACATTCAAATGGTGATTTATTTTTATCGTTCTTTAATTTATTTTTTGAAAGTGTTACAAGAATAATAAGAATTATTAATAATGATATTTATTATAATGATAGTACATTTTGTTGATATAATTATTTATCTTGTTTTATAGAAAGTTTCTGATGGAAGTCATTTTATTTGTTATGTCTGCAGTCCACTGTAAAAAGTGGAGTTACATTATTCATTCTCTCTTACCGCAATTTCCACAGTGGAGGGAGGATACTGTCTGCATGACACTTTGGTATTCTTGCAGTTGTCTGCACACCACTGCACATACTGTCGTAATTTTCCTTCCAATTGCAGACTCTTCCGTAGAAAGCAAACGAAATACTGAAAAAAAAAAAAAAAACAATATATAATAGAAAAGTGTTGCAATTAAATATCAGTAAACTTAGTTTATTGAAGGAGTTCATTTAAGCACTTCCTTTGAGAATAAGCATAATGTGGCTGAACATGAAAATAACTGTAACTTGAAATAAAGCCGATTTCGAGGATAAACTTATTTAAACTTTTTAGTTTTATTTTTAGACTTTGTCTGCTAATGGCTTCATTGCCAAATGCAAGGCACTAGACAACAACATTTTTAGACTTTGCATTCGTCTCTTACATGGTTTTCACATGTAATTAAATATTTTGTATGTATCTTTATTTGTTTTGTAACAATATTATATTCCTACTTATAGAAGAATGTTGCATTACTTAACCTGGAAATTCTAAATTTTATAGGAGAGAAAAAAATCAATTTTCTACTAGACTCTTTTTTGAAAATGTTTTCTATTTTTTTTATGTAGCCCATAACAATATACTGTATTAAAAAAGCATGAAAAAGCGCTTCATTTTCTAAAACAAACAAAACAATGTGTTTTCCTGTGCAAAAAGGTTGCAATAGTTTCTTACACTGTAAGTTACAACCTTTTGACTGTTTTATGAAGTTTCTCTTTCTACATAATATTCCGAAGGTAGCAATACAAAATATTACTATAATAATTAATTAGGTACTTCTGAACATTGAAAATGAATGCTGTATTTTGTTATTTTATTCGTTTCAACACAGCAAAAATCATCTAATCTCTTTTCAAGTTTTCATAAAACTTCCTATATTTTTTTTAATGTATTGGCACATGAAATCCCATTTCTTTTCCTTGAATACACTCTGTTCCTTATCTAACAGCCAAGGCAGATTATGGAAACTTACAACAACTGGTGCAATCAGTGTTACTGTGGCTCTCTCTGGAGAAAGTTTGGCCACATTTGGTAAACGCCATGGCTGTAAGACATTATACTGTTTCGACAACGTAGAACTGTAGGCGAATCTAACGTCATTTTGAACTACAGTGAAACCTCTCCTTACGGACAACCCCAAGATACAGATACTCCTCAAATACGGGCAGATTTTTATGTCTCAACTGAAATAATATAGAAATAATGATAAATTTAACTCTCGTTTATGGACACTCTCAGACACAGACACGGACAGCTGTTTCATAGTCCTAAAGCTTACTTTACCTCCTGACTGCGGACAGAACTTGGATTTCAAGACTTAATGTTTTATAAAAATGGAAAATTTAGTTTTGAGAATTGTACAGAAATTCCTTACCATAAAACAGGACAATAAGGTTTTCGTAGGCTACCAATAGTCCAGCCAGCTACCCCTTGTTAGCTGGAAGTGGATGGATAAACAAAATCATAAAATTTAACCTGTCTGATGTGTCCAAGATTTCTGCGATAGTGAAATTGTATTCGACACATAATAGGGTTGGTAGGATTATTCTCTTCACTTCAATCAGTTGTTCTGTTTCGAGAGACATGGCACCTGAACGTAAAGGTTAAGTTGAAAACTGTAAATTACAGTACTGCATAACTGTAGACCTAGAATAAAATTGCATGGCATAGTACTGTATTTTCCTTTTTCGATCTTATCTACTGTAGATCAGAGTTGCAAAGAATTTACTGTAATACAGTATACTGTATTTAGAATTAAACTACAGTAATACATTTCATTTAAAGTGTGAAGGGATACATAATGCATATTATAAATGTACTGTTAGATTGGGGAGCCTCCCTCCCAATAAAGGACAACTTCCAGATGTGGACAGATTGATATGTCTCTTCAATGTCCGTAAATCAGAGGTTTCACTGTACATAATATAATCTGTCACTTTAAATTACAAAAAATTATTTCCAAACACTTGCGAAAGTTAAAAGAAAAGATTAAATATGGTAAACCTCTAGATGGTAGCAGAGGAAAGCATGAAAACTACCCGAATAAACTAAAAGTTGATGTTAGAAATACCGTAAAGAGATATGTAATCCGAGCAAAATGATTTTAACATGCAAATGCTAGATTTTACAGGAAAGGAAGCAATTCAATAATTCTGATAGAATTTTATTTGAAAATATTTTCTATTTTTACTTTGCATTCCGTAGTATATATATAACTGTATGTTTAACTGGGGGAAAAGTTCTTAATTTTATAAAATGAATAAAATGTTGTGTTTTCCTGTGCAAAAAAGTTGTAACAGTTGCTTACATTGTAAGTTAGTAATAGTAATGCCAGTTCATACCTTGTACAGGAGCTTGCTGGGCTGAAAGGCTACAATACAGAGGCACAGAAGAAGCCAGACTCTCTCGGTAGACTCTGGGTTGGGATTGTTTGTCGCCTGACGCATGCATTGAACAAAAATCTCATCTCGCAGCTCCTCACGTTCAATACCATAACCAACAATGCTTTGGATTGTCTGCAGCTCTGATTCAGCTTTCAGTTCTCCCCTCATATATTTACACAAATCCTGTCAACAAACCAAGTTCATCCCATAGTGTCTTTTTACAAAGAAACAAATACAATACTGGTAAAACTTCTTTTATACATTTTCTTCTAAAGTACGGCAAAATTTTCTACATTTTCCATGTTAATTTATTTTGGTTATATGTTTTTCGCACTTTTACGACTGTATTCGAAACCCCAGAAAATACAAAACATCATTTATCTGTCTAAATCAATTCTGTTAGAAATTAGGTTTGCTGTGAAATCTAACAATGTGAAAATACAGCACATGTTCATTGTTAAGATGAGATCCACTTTGAACTTAGTGTAAATCAAAAGTTTACCTCCAACAATCTGTGTCTTTTAATGATGTTAATGCTTAGAAACAGTGAATCATTTTGTAACAAACTGTGATGTAACTGAACAAATTATGAAACAATTATCACAATTTGAGGGCATGGTTTATTCCTTAGGAGTGAGTAGTCCAAAATAACCGACTTTTTGTAAAACACTCGCATATTATTAAATGAAGTTCACACTGAAAGAATAAGGTAAGTCAATTTCATAAAATTTTCTGGATGGAATTTGAACTGTAATGTATAGTCAGCTTTGGCTCTAAGCAGCCAAGATTTTCCATATTTTCAAGAATATGTGCTATAAAGTCGGGTACTGTATTATAGACTCAAAGATGATTAAATCTGATGTTCCGGTTCTAAATTTCTGATACAAAAATTTTACTGAACTGATTTAACTCATTCTCCCCATGCAGTCTTCAAATGCTACAGTATTTCAGATGTTATTAAAAGTCATTTCAGTTATGCGCTTTTCTCATTTAAATTATATGTTTTTTTTTCTTCAGACCTCATAAAAACGTATAAATGAAGTTTTACTGTAATTATAGGTTAAGTGCTTTGTTTACAAGACAATTTTATTTTTTATTATTATTTCTTTTCATTTTTATTATGGTAAAAAGTATATAATCTTAGCATACATAATTGGATATGACCAGTGGTTTTTAAGCTGAATTAAATTACATTACTTACCCTGAATATGGAGCATGCCACATTCACATTGTCCGGGTCATACATATGAATGTGTGAATTAGGAATTGTGGAGCCCCTGTAGTAGGTCACCATCTCGTATTTAGGCATAATTTCTGTAGACTTACTCTTCCTAGTAAGAGTTGCCATGATCGTACCTGACAGATACAAAATTCACTTTTAATACAAGAATCAACATTACGTGACAAATATGTGAGGAATTGATTTTATTTGTAGAAGAAAATGGCTGACCTTCTGGCGACCTTTCATGAGAATTGAAGTAATTGTGCGCAAACTCAACAATGTCATGGTAAGTGTCATCCAATGCAGCGGCAGCAGCTTCCTTGTCTTGCAGCTCCTCCAATTCCTGTAACTTTTTCTCCACACGGTACTTGCGTCTTTGTTCTCGTTCTGGCTCGTCATGGCCATTGTACCGCCAAGAATAGGATGACTGAATTCCCTGTAAAAACCAGTAAAATTAGTTTTACGACTTTAAGTTCTGTGATGCAACTCAAATCAAGAATTGGATTCAGAACACCTCAAAATCTGTGCTTCAGTGGCTGACCATGACAATATCTTTGAAAAGTATTTGAGTGCAAGAGGTCAAATGACTTTATTGTCAAATTCCTGGCGTTAGAAAACAACAACTTTAAGTAATTTCAAGGAAAAAATTGTTCCGGGGCCGGGTATCGATCCCAGGACCTCTGGTTGAATGTACCAGCGCTCTCCCAACTGAGCTACCCGGGAACTCCACCTGACACAGTCTCAATTTTTCCCTTTATATCCACACAACTCGACGAAATGCCAGAGACCCACATCAAACAAGCTCTGTGTGACTTGAAATTGTAACAAAACGTCAAAAATTAAATGTAAAGCAGATTTGAATCATTTCAAGGGAAAAATTGTTCCGGGGCTGGGTGTCGGGTGTTGGGTGGAGTTCCTGTGTATCTCAGTTGGGAGAGCACTGGTACGTTCAACCAGAGGTCCCGAGATCGATACCTGGCCCCGGAACAATTTTTCTCTTGAAATTATTCAAATCTGCTTTACAGGAAGCTTTACCTGAATGACTAAACAACAACTTTAAGTTCTGTCTTTTAAAGAGATGGGAAATTAAAAGGCTTAATTTATGACAAAAAGAAGAACCAAATTACTGCAACAAAATCCAAAATTAAATGCACGCAAGAACAAAAGGTTTAAAAGGCTTATTTCATGACAAAAGAGGAAGAAAATTACTACAACAAAATTCAAAATTAAATGCAAGCAAAGCCAATAATTTGTAAAATCTATACAAGTGCATAAGTAAATAATAAAATAGAATAACCAAGCATTTACAACATGACAGAAGAAAAGTGACACAACCTCATCCCAATGGATGAAATAAATTTCTACTTTCCTAATGAGAATTGCTGCAACTTGACCAACAATGAATAATTTTAAGATATATTTTATTTCTGTTATCTATTTTCAGTTCAAATCTGTTAGATGGTCCATCATGACCTAGCAAAGTCAGAGACTTCCTCGTGAGGTAGAGATAATCAAGTGATAATGGAGAATCGGTGGAATTATGATCAAATAAAACAAAATATTTCGAGAAAACCTGCTTCTAAATCATCCATATCCATTACAAATTACATCTGGACTTGCAGGGATTTGATTTGGGTCCTTGGTATAAAAAGCCGACTTTCTTGCTTTTTAGTGAACTACCGGTACTTTTATGAATGGCGCCAGATTTGTAGAGCAATTGGTTACGAACTGGAAGGTTCCGAATTCAAGCCCTGATGGTGGGGGAATTTTCTCGTTTCTAAAACTTCTAGAATGGCCCCGAGGTTCACTCAGCCTCAGCCTCCTATGAAATTTCTGTAAAGCTAGATAACCCGAATATTTGAACTCACTTATCTGTTCTATAATTTATCCATTTATAACAATTTTAGCTTTTCTGCGTTGTAATTCTTGAAATGCCATTATTTGGTTTTACTTGTTGAAATTGACATTTGATATTTAGCAGGGGCCTGACTTAATTTTAACTTCTTTTTCAGTTCAGATCTCCCTATAACAATCTGATCATCAGTAAAGAATAGAGTAGTAAAATATATATTATTAATACTAAAATTGCTCTTTAGTGTCATCAGCCTGTTTTTAACAGTATCATCACTATATTGGGTGTTCAGTTCAAAGTGTGTCATGGCTCACTGTATGTCGTCATGTGGCTAGCCGATGAGCCTAGTGAATTAAATCTTCCTACACTTCCAGAGGCGTATTGCGTATATGCCAGAGAAGTTGCCTGGCAAGTACGGCGTTCATTCTGAAGAGTACTTACTGATACATACGGTAACTCCAGTAGTGGCAGGAATGTGAACCGTTTGGAAACACGTACTGGGGTGAGTTTTTTTTCTTACTGTCGAGATATGGGGAGAGGGTTAAGACGATTACTTATCTACAGTATTTGTTGATATTAACTTCGACTGTCAACATGGACACGGATTTGATTTGTATTGTGGAATGTTGCCGTACGCAACTGATGATAACAAATACCCCGTGTACGACTTGCCCGCGCAAAACACAGTTCGAAAGAGGTTATAGTAGCACACAGACCGTGCAGACCGCCATCTGTTGCTACGACGTTCAAGTTATACTGTACACGTTCTCAAGTTCAGATTGAATGCCTTGATTAATAGGCAACTTCTCTGACATACAAGCTGAAACTCGCTTCAAATCGCTGACTCACAACAGTGATGTCATGACACACTTTGAAATGAACACCCAGTATAGGCCTACGTTAATAGTGCTGGCGTAAGTGGGTACCCTTGTCTTACTCCTTGGTTGATATCAGCTAAAGATATTACATTTCTCGGAGTATGAATGCTTATCTTCCACTTTAACTTTCATAGATAAAAATTAACAAGTTTTCAACCTTACCCCTGACACAGTTGAGCCTCTGGAGCTGGGACCAGAAGTTCACTTAATTTAAGTCTGTTTGAATAATGGGTTTAGATAAGGGCCAAGAAAATTTCTTCTGGTTTGTTCGGCTGGGCACCCTAGGAATAGTGGAAGCCCCTCTCCTCTCGTAGATTTACATACTTTATACACTCTTGGGCCTTAAATCGCAGCTTTGAATGCCATTCTCGTATTCTGATGCTAAATGAGTGGTGGTTTCTCTTTCCCACAAAATTCTCCATTGTTTGAAGTTTTATTTCCTGGGCAAAACACTTTTGACTCGTAAGATTTTTCTCTGAAAATATAAAGTCGTGCATTGGGGTCAGGACTGAATGCATCGTTTGCATAAATTGTGGAAGTTCTTGGGCCATTTCAGGAGGCGGGGGTAGGAGGTTATTTTCAAGTTGATGGACAAACACCTTCAAGTAATTGTTCTTTTTCCCATTGGTCCTCTGGGATGAAGGCTGCAGATCGAGACACTCTAGAAAAAATAGTAATAATATAAGGTATAATACTACTTTTTTTTGCAGCAAAGAAAGAAAGAAAAGAGCGAGAGAAAGACAGTCGAATAATCCGACTATCGGTTAATAGGGTGACGGATAATCGGGGTTCTACTGTATTACATTTCTCTGCTGGAATTCACATCTTCCACTGTTTCATAGATAAAAATTTTATTATTTATTTACTTATTAGCTGGGAATTTCTTTTCTCATGGAAAACAGAAGACCTGAATAGACTACAGTGGACTATCCTGGACTTTATGTTGTCAGCAAACAGCTGGGCCGCAGCATTCCGGGTGAAGATTGATTGATTATTTAATTCTCCATTATTTCCCTTATTTATTTATTTTCTTATTTGGGCTTGCTTATTTATTATTTATTTGTTTATTCATTATTTATTCGTTTATTTTTATTTACCGATTTGGAGGCGGGGGAGGAGGTTACTACAGTTGGTTTTATTGGGAAGTGATTTAAGCCCTAGGCATTTGGTGCCACCATTTCCTCTGGGATGACGGCTGCAGATCGATTATTTGGAACATTGATTATTTATTACTTGGATCATTATTTCAAGCTGTGACAGAGAGATAACATTTTATTATTTATTTATTTATTTATTATTTAATTTCTTTTCGATAAAAATAAATACAAATAACTACAGTGGACTATAGTGGACTTTATGTTGTCAGAAAGCTGGCATTAAGAAGATTGATTGTTAATTGATTAAACTAAATCAAAATTATTTGTTTATTTTTCTGTATTTACTTTCTGCTTATTTATTATTTATTTGTTTATTCATTATTTATTTGTTTATTTTTTATTTACTATTTTTATTTATTATTGCATTAGACTGAATACATTTATCATTTATTTGTTTATTATTTATTTGCCGATTTAATTTACCTATATTAATTTTTTAATTATTATTTATTACTTATCATATCTCGTTTTCAAAATTATTTGATGAAGCCCTTTACTACAAATAAATACAAATAAAACTATTTAATAAAACATAATAAATGTGGAGGGGTTAGTTAGAAAAAATGGTAAGTGAAGGAAATCAGTAAATAGTAAGAATTCGAGATCAAGAGAGTGAGATGAGATGTGGATTTTTCACCGAAAGGAAACAGATTAGAGTTAAGGAAAATAGAAAAGAGGGAAGTTTATAAGCTGACAGTCTGGTGTCTAGAAGGGAGAAAGTAGGATGGGATGAGGAAATAGTAACCTATAAACAGGAAGAAAGAGGGGAAAGTGCAGTTAAGTGGAATTGTGACAGATAAACTGTATAGAAAGAAAGAAGAGAAGTGAGCAAAAAGAAAAAGAAGTGAAAGTGAATTTTGAGTTGGTTAAAGAAATGAATAAGAAAGAGTAATAATATGTATAACGTAAAGGAGTAATTTAGTAGTGTATAAAGTATGAAAGAAGTGCGTAATTTACGTGTGATAAGGCAGATATGATGGAAAGCTATAGAAGAAAGATTGAGAAGGAGAAGGCAAAGAAAAATCAGACGAGGAGAAGAAGGCAGACCAGAAGGAGAAGGTATAGAAGATGATGGTGAGAAAGAGAAGAGAGACGAGGAGAAGATAGATGAGATGGACGAGGAGATGGATAAGGCAGGCGATAAAGAAGGTATCATGGAGGAGAAGGGGAAAGTAAGCGAGGAGAAGATGGAGCAGAAGAAAGAAAAGACAGACAAGGAGAAAGTAGAGGTGAAGACAGACGAGAGATGGGAAGACACGAAGAAAAGAAGATATGTATAGAAGAAGAAAGAGGAGGAAATGGATAAAGCAGACAAGGGGAAGAAGACATGCGAGGAGGAGAAGGTAGGCGAGGAGAAGATGAGGTCAGACGAGAAGGAGAAGTTAGAGAAAAGACAAGCAAAGAGAAGAAAACGACAATAAAGAAAAGAAGATAGAGGAGAGGAAGGCAAACGAGGAGAAATGGAAGACAAACGAGGAGAAGAGACGAAGAGAAGTCATAAAGAGGAGGAGGATGAGGAGACGGATGACAGACGAGGAAGAGAAGGCATGAGGGGAGGAGAAGGAGAAGGTAAAGGAGCAGAAGACAGACCAGGAGAGGGGGGAAGGCAGGTGAGGAGAAGAAGAAATGGAGGGAGAAGGTAGGCCAGGAGAATAAAAATTGAGACAAGGAGGAGGAGAAGAGAGAAAGAGGAGAAGACATGAGGAGAAGGAAAAGGAGGACATGGATAAGACAGGCGAAGGAGGAGATGATAGGTGAGAAGAAGGGAAAGAGAGACGAGAAGGAAAAGGTAAAGGAGCAGAATATAGACGAGGAGGGGGAAAGACAGGTGAGAAAAAGAAGAGGAGAAGACATGAGGAGAAGGGGATGGATAAGAACACGCGAGAAGAAGACAGGCATGTAAGAAAAGACAGGCGAGGAAAAGATGAAGATCTCCGACAAGGAGAAGGAAAAGAGACGAGAAGACGAAGACAGATGGGGAGGAAGAAAAGGAAAGAGAGGAAGACAGGTGAGGAGGAGGCAGAGTAGGCACGTGAGACGGAGTGGAAGAAGATGGAGAATAAGAAGGTGGGAAGGAGGAGACAAGGGAGGAGAAGAATATGGTGGAAGAGATAGATGAAGAAGAGAATAAATTCGAAATTAATAGTGTTACACGCAGTTCTTCATCACAATCTTCATTACTTACATAGACTACCAAGTTCTGACTCACAAAGTCGAGAGTATTTCAATGACAGTATCATAATTAATTCCACAGTTACGAATAATTATTATAGACTCACCTCTACATCCAAGTCTTCAACCAACTCATTCATCCGCTCGCCAATTTCATCTATTATCTGGTTACGATTAGGTTGTACATCGGACAGGAATGCAAACAGGTTGTCCAAGTCCACGGAATCGCCAGCCGGCTCTGCGACAGCGAGCTTCGAGTTGAGCTGTTCGGCCATTTGAGAAAGAGCAGCTATCTCCTGCTGGGCAGCTCTGTGCAAGGCAGATGACCCAAAGTTAGCGAAGGAGTAATGTTCTCTTGTATAGAGTTGTGAGAGACGCACAATAATCAAGAGGCCAATAATAGAGTATCATAGTGAAACAACTCAGTACTCTAACAACACAAAATTTGTACAAATCTGGCTTTCAGGTAGTAGCTCCCTGTAAAGCAGGTTTGAATAATTTCAAGGAAAAATTGTTCAGGAGCCGGGTATCGATCCCGGGACCCTTCGCTTAGCGCGCGTACGCTCTACCGACTGAGCTACCCCAGGAACTACACACGATACACTTACAATCCTTCCTCTTATAACTACACAACTCAAATGAGCTGACAAGAAGCCAGAACCCAACTATGAGTGCACACAATACTTGTGTGACTTAAATTGTGGCTTTCTGTTAACGTATAGTCCGACCATCCGATCTGTGCCCTCGTAAGATATGCGAAATGAACCTTAATTCCTTCTCAGCCTCGGCAATTCATTTCTCTCCCTGTATTCCTATTTCTCTCTTTTCTATCCCTCTCTCTTTAATCCCCACTACTCACAATTTTGAGCCTTCTTGAGGGACAGTTTATTTGCACTTGCAGTCCAGTGCTGTCAACTCAACATGAATAATAGCGTAACACGGAGTAGTGAAAGAAATATTATTAAGCAAGTAATAATTTTGCATAAGTCAATCAGTGTCATTAGACGTACTTAAATTAAATTATGAATAATAATAATTAACCTTACAGTATTATAAGCAATATTCAAGAGACATGATACTGTTTGACGGAAGTTTGGCAATATCCCTATTCTGCGAGGTTCGTGGCCTGCTGTTTGGCGTAGTGGGAGAGAAACGGGTGGAATGGGGTGAATAGAGGCGTTAACTTTTCAAAGAACGACGACAGCGCTGAAGGGGCATAGATTCGATGGTCCGACAATACCTGTGAGAGACGCACAAATCAAGAGGCCAATAATAGCCAGTAACGAATGTATTATACAAATCTGGCTTTTAGGTAGTAGCTCCCTGTAAAGCAGGTTTGAATAATTTCAAGGAAAAATTGTTCCGGAGCCGGGTATTGTGTGGACTCATAGTTGAGTTCTGGCGTCTTGTCAGCTCATTTAAGTTGTGTGGATTGTGGAGGAAGGATTGTAACGGTGTCGTGTGTAGTTCCTGGGGTAACTCAGTCGGTAGAGCGTTCGCTCGCTAAGCGAAGGGTCCCGGGATCGATACCCGGCTCCGGAACGATTTTTCCTTGAAATTATTCAACACAAAATTTCTTGGTATATGAAACAGTCCTACACATTCAGGAACTAGGGAAAAAATTAAGTAAAATATGCTTTGCTTTGCGACTGTTAATAAGAGCATCATCTATCGAATTCGCTCGCATATTGTACTTTGCATATTTCACTCTGTTCTAACATATGGTGTAATTTTTAGGGGAAATTTGTCTAATGCATATTATATATTTAAACTATAAAAGAGAGCTATTAAGAGAGTTCAAGTGTCTCAAACTACTAGCTGTAGGCCTAAGGCATTTTTTTAAAAATTACAATTTCTTCCTTTATCTTGCATATCGTCATTGTTCTTGCAATAACTCCTATGAGCAAAATATAACAATTTTAGGCAGGAAGAAAAAACACATTCATTCCTTTTGTGGCAGTATACATAGACTGTGAATTCTTAAATTTTCGAAAGAAAGAAATATAATTAAATATAGGAGATCTTATTATTTGCTGTATCCCTTAATAGTTACTTAATAGAGCAAAAATCTGAAAATCGATAAATGTCACACAGGAGTTATTGCAGGAACAACGACGATATATATTTATCAAACCTTAAGTTTTATCAAATATAATTTGAATAGCTTTTCTATTAAATGAGACAAAACACCAGTACAATACAAGAAGTAAAGATCATATTTTTACTGAACCTTTTAACTCAACTATAAACATAGTTTCATTCATGCTGGTCTTCAAATGTTTTTTTTTTTATCCAATGCCACCAGGTTGTCTTTTCGACATTTCTGGTCTTCTCTCCTGGCCGTGGCTTAATTGTAACCCACTTCTGAGGTTGGGGCGCCTGGAAGGCGGAGTTACATTACCCCGATGATGTGATAGGATGATTATGATAAATTCCCGACCATGGACGAACACAGGAATAATCTCCTTTAAGAAAAAACTCCTGTGTTCTAACCGGGAATCGAACCCGGGACCTCACGAACTATAGCCAGAAGCTCTGACCACTAGACCATGAGGCTGGTCGGTCTCAAATGTATAACAGCCTATATCAAAGTTTCTTAAAGAAATATCTGCACATCAAAATTAAAATTAAAGGAAGTTCTCTAAAAAATTTAAATTAAACACTGCTTTTACGTGTAAATGAATTTATTGAAAAACTGCCATAACTGACGAGTAAAAGAGTGGCTTATTTAAAAAAATCTACTTTCTTTTTTCAAGGTCCTGACTTCAAGATGAACGTTTTCCCACTGCTCCCAGACAGACTTTACAGCCAAAGTTGACACCAGCCTGCATTTACACAACAATGAGTAAAATGTGGTGTCTCGAGAAGTTATCATTAATGTAAATTGTCAATTTTGAAATTATTTGTAATTTATGTTGCAAATTTTGCATGTTGTAATACATTTTGTAATTATGTTACAAATTTGGTATGTCCTATATCATGTATGTGGTCAGTTGGACGCAATGAATGAATATGAATATAAAATAAATACTGCTTTCTTAGGATTCATAGTTCGTTACTAAACATTTTGTTTTGGGGAGGCGTTGGTAATTAATACTTTTGTATTGCGAAGTTTATTTATTATTATGTCGTCTCATAAGTAAATTTGACTTATATAGATTTTAATGTTTTTCTTTACTTTGACAATGCAAATTTACAGGTTATTATTGCGTATTGTGAGCATATGACAGCCGTCAATTGTTAGTACAAAGAATATAAAATGGAAGTGATAAAGTTTGAGATTAGAACCTTTCTGAAGCACCATTGTAAACAAGACTAAAAAGCTACTACTGCTGCTTGAAGAATATTTAGTATTTAGTATTTATTTTCTATTTATTTATTTAACCTGGTAGGGATAAGACCGTCAGGCCTTCTCTGCCCCTCTACCAGGGGATTACAACTATAATATGAACAATAAAATTACAATTAATATTAAATTTACAATTACAATTACGATAAAATTAAAGTACGACAAGATTACCTGATTAATCAAAGCTAGACATTTTATCATAGAAGTTAAGAACAAAGAATATTTTTGTATTTACTGAATTACAAATTAAACCTACAATAACAAAATTCTATAGTGATGAAATTACCGGATATTGAAATATTTTGTGATAGATTAAGAGAACTATTTACAAGAAACCATGTCTGAACGAATCTCAATTACTGACCAAGTCCCTAGTAAGTTTGCGTTTGAATTCAATTTTATTTAGACAGTCCCTGATGCTAGCAGGTAACGAATTCCAGAGAATATGTAAAGTCGAGGGTGAAGGTGTCGTTAGTCAACATTTTACATCTAATATTCCTTTTGCTGTTCCATCAGTTTCACCTAACATTCCATTTTAGCCAGATTTCATTTCAAATTTACTTAAAGTGTAGTAATTCAACCTATGCAGGTGATCACATCGTTGAGTAAGACGAGAAATAATGTTCTATACTTCATTCGAACACACATATACACATGCATGAATCATATGAGTTTATGTCCTGTACTATCAGAAAATTGAATTAGTCACCTAATGTACTGAGGAGTTCACACCTTGAAACACAAAAATACACAATAATTCTGAATTTGTATTACACTTCTTTAGAACAATTACACTAAGTGGTAACTTCACATTAATACAATAAAACACTTCTGTTTACTGCAAACATATTATTCAAGGGACAATCCATAAGCTTCCGGACTGCCCTGAATGTAGGCAACACACAAGACATAGGAAACGGAGAAGTTATCTACAACCAGGGAAACATCTGGAATCTATACTAAATGCATCACTAGAAAGGCAGAGAAGAAGATAGTCATAAGGGGTATATGGAGAGATTCCAGGAAAAATCGCAATAGATCCTTGACATGTTTGCACAAAATCACAGATAGAAGCTCAGTTCTTAAAGACAATCTGCCGCTGTTTGATAGACTGACTCAACAGGAATGGAAGCAATGATCTTCAGTGACACGCGCATGTATGTTTAAATGGTACAATAAATACAAGTATAGTCCGGGAATATATTGATTGCACCTGGTAAATAACGTGCACTTATGACATCTGGTGGCGATACTACTAATCCGGTAGAGATAGTTTTGGCTCAAATCTAGCTGGATGTTTTGATGAATACTACTACCTCTCAAAATATTGAATGCTTTTTCAAACTCCCTGTATATTATTTTCTAAAATTGCATTGTTAATCTAGTGATAAAATTCTCTGAATTACAGAAGTTATTTAGAGAATTAAGAGAATTATGTACCGGTAGTGGTTATGGAGTAATGGTGGAAAGTGTTTGGCAGGAAAAACCGAAGTACTCGGAGAAAACCTGCTCCACAGCCTCTTTGTCCACCACAAATATCACTTAATATGCCTATTAAAGAACTCTTAATACCTTTGGTGAGAAACTCAACTGATGACACGGCTGGGTTAGAGTTTTATTTATCACAGATAAGTGCATACCTAAATATACAAACTGGCGTGTTATTGGAAAAATAACTTCAGTTATTATCTTATCACATTATGGGTGTGTAACAATATTTTAAAACATCAACCACTTCGAGAAAAACTCTGAATCGAGAGGAAATGCAAAAATTTATTTATTTCCAAATGAAGCCTGTGTTAATTTGAAAAAAATACTTACCCTCTGTCCATTCCTACTAAACCATGATATTGCATGCTTGAAAACAAAACCAGATACTTCAGTTACACCAATAAAAATTAGTTTGGATATTTTGAATGATTTTAACTTTCTTCAATGCGTCAAAAATAAATTAAGCAATAAAAATTATTTTATCAAAATAAATTAATAATGGGTGTTCATTTCAAAGTGTGTCATGACGTCACAGTTGATGAGTCAGCGATTTGAAGCGAGTTTCAGCTTTTATGTCAGAGAAGTTGCCTATTAATCAAGGCGTTCAATCTGAACTTGAGAATGTGTACGGTATAACTTGAACGTCGTAGCAACAGATTGCGGTCTGTACGGTCTGTGTGCTACCATAACCTCTTTCTAACTGTGTTTTGCGCGGGCAAGTCGTACGCAGGGTATTTGTTATCATCGGTTGCGTACCACAACGTTCCACAACACAAATCAAATGCTCCGTGTCCATGTTGACCGTCGAAATTAATGTCAACAAATACGTAAGTAATCGTCTTAACCCTCTCCCCACATCTCGACAGTAAGAAAAAAAACTCACCCCAGTACATGTTTCGAAACAGTTCACATTCCTGCCACTACCGGCGTTACCGTACATATCGATAAGTACTCTTCAGAATGAACACCGTACTTGCTAGGCAACTTCTCTGGCACATAGGTAATACACCTCTGCGGAAGTGTAGGAAGATTGAATTCTCTAGGCTCATCGACTAGCCACATGACGACATACAGCGAGCCATGACACACTTTGAACTGAACACCCAGTCGTCTTCATGAAATCAGTTTCAATTCAGACGAAAATGTCTTAGTCACATATGTGTACAACATGCAATATCAGAGTAAAAATTATTTCGTAATCCATAGCATTTTCTTTCCTTCCCTTCCATTCCTTACTGTCACCATTTCTCTTTCCTTTTTTTAGTTTCCCTTTTTTTCCCCGTCCTCTTAATTTTCAGACCTGTCTTCCTTTTTAACTCTCTCTCCCTCACACTTATTCCCACACTCACCACCCTCGCATTCCTCTCTCTCCCCATTGTCCCTCTTCCTTCGTCATTTCTCTCTCTACTCTGTTCTGCCCCACTCCTTTCCATTTCTTTTTAATTCCTCAGTGGCCAATCACTGAATTCCTTACTACCTGAATCGAATTCCACACTACATGGAACCTAACAGAATATGACAGCTCTGCTAATTCTTCACAATTCAGTCCACTGCTTTGAAGCAGTGGTCAGCATGCCTGACTGTGAAACTAGCTTATGTTTCGGTCTCTGTATTGGCGAATATAATTTGTGGTGGATAAAATAGCTGATTTTATCAAGTTCTTTACGGGGTAATCCCGTTTGTCCTGCCCATATTCCATTTACTCTGCTTCGCTAACTTATTGTCACTACTCCGCTAGAAGTTTGGAGCTTTTTAGGCTGACACCACAATAGAAACTTCGATTTATTTATCTAACCGAGTTCTACGATGAACCTAACTGCAGCGGAAAGAGGAAAAGGGAATGATCCGATTTAACATTTTAATTTTCCCAGTGAAAGAAATCACACAAAGAACTACTCCACTCTACCTGAATTCTTTACATGTTAGTGGAAGGGGGAAGTTAGACGGAAGAAAATGATCAAATGTGATGGAAACAAGTGTCCTGATAACTCTTAAGGGAAAACAAAGAAAAACACACTTGAAATATAATGTGACGCATGCTCACGACTTTCATGCATATTCCATAAACAAAACACAGTCAATTACATGTATTTGCACTTTCTACCAAATACCTTACTATAATAATACAGGACAGCTAACAGTTTTGCGTACGAACGACGATGGTGCTGATACCTACCTGCCGGTGTGGAGATACTCGCGAAACAAGCTGTAATCAACTGCAATGTATATTGTTCTGGGCTAGTTAATAGTTTTATTAATTAGTACTAGTGTTAAAATGTCAAATAATATGTGCTGTTTATAATTGTGACAATTGCAGCATTACAAATTGCTCCAAATCGTACTTTCGATTTCCGACAGTTCATAAAACGTGAGTCAACAACATTCTTTAGTAGGCCTAATTCCTTCGTCTTTGTGTTGATAGAAAAATACAAATTAGTTTTTTTATTTAGACCTAATAAATGAATAGAAGTTAAAATGTATTGGATTTTAAGGTTTTATGAAATTAAGTTTTATTGTTGTCCACATTCCTTTACTAATTATTACAAGCATCAGATTACTATCAATTTTATCTTTGCAGTTGCCAGCAATGGGTATATAAAACACTACTGTAAATTCATTCCTAATATCAGATTGATTTTGTCTCGGTAAACCAAAGAAAGAATATGTAACAATTAATTACGGAAAGTAATATGAAGTATGCAATATTTCTCATAATATGCAGTTTTGATATAAGATAATAATTTTACATTAAATATTATTCAACATTTCTTAAGTGTTTCATATATAATTCCACATTAGTAACTCACGTTTTAAACAATAGTCCGAATCTCGCTATGTTAATATTTGTATATGTGGACATATTCCATCCTCTCCGCTAGATGTCAGGTCTGCGATATTTCGCACTCACACCAATGCTGCTAGTATACAGCTGTCCGGTATTATTATAGTAAGGTATTTGCTTTCTATATCTACATAGATAGAATTTGATGATAATTGTGAAAAAGACTATCAAAGTAGATATTTATGATACAAGTGGGATAAGAACATTATTAATATAGGCTACACATTTGAAAGTTTTCATGACGAGTACATAGCACGAGTGTAACCACATAAGAATATTAATAGGGCGTTAACACACATGTATTGTACAGTATCTTATCTACACCAGTTCAAAAATAAATAAATAATAATAATTGACGTTTAAAAATGTACTATCTTTTTTTTTTTTGGGCGGGAAGCAGAAAATTGAAGCTAACTATCTAGGTAGCAGTTGAAATAACGTATTGTGACGCTATAAATCCATGGCAACCACAATGTTACTATCAACATAAGTTTGTTTTACTGCAAATTTACCATTTTTAAGTTTTAAGATGAATGATTCTGAAAGTTTGCCTTCAGATATTAAAGAGCAAGCTTTAAAAACCACATTCAGATAAAATTAATACAATTATTACGTTGTAATATTATGTTATATTTAGTTTCAATACATTTTGAAATATACTTGATGCTATCATTCATTACTGAAAACGAGTGGGATAAGAAAAACGAGTGTGGTAATGAACTTCTTATCCCACATAAAAAAATGGATAAGACGCTATTACGTTACAGGTGTAGATAAAGATAATTATTAAGACTATAATGATAATGATGACTAGAGACAGGCACAGTATGAAATAAATACCGTATTTAAATACTAAAATATCTTCGTTCCTAAATCATTTGGAACAGACTTACATCACTATTTACAAAATAAGCCCTCAGAGATTAACAGTGTTGTCCGTAATTAATATGCTATTAAATGAAATATAATAAATCTATATAATTAAACAGTTTTTCAGTGTCGCCAAATCCTTACCTGAATGCAACAACTAGATAACTCAACTGTTACACAAAAGAAAGAAAAATTGTTCTCATATTGATTGGACCCAACATTGGTTGGAATATAACACAAGTAACTTCTCTATATCATCTGACAAAAGATATTGTTTTGTATGATGGAAAATCCATGAAGTTTAAAAAAGGTGAGAAATTAAGTAAACAGCGAAATTGATGGTTGAAACACGCTGTTTATATAACTAGACATGACAACACTGAAAAGACTTCGCTGATTTCGAAAGAATGAGCAAATGTGGAATAGGAACCACTGCTTTTGTTTTAGCTTCTCGAATTTATTGACGCTACAAATTCAATGACTCTACAGGGAAATGTGAAGGTTTTACTTCTTGGGAATCCCGGAATGTTGGTGGAATAGGTGGCTTTGATTTGTCAAATGTTTTCCCGAAAACATATCTACAGTCTCCTTTAATATCTGGAACACCGAATTCAATGGTAGTTGCAGAAATATTAACGTAGGGAAAAAACCCTGTAAAATATGAAAAAATATGAATTTTTTTATCACTTTTTTGGCGTTAATTGCAATATACTCATCGTGAACCGTAAAATTCTTCTTCCAATACCACTAGCAGGAATGGTTTAGAATATTAAATGTCGTATTTTCTTGTCTGTAATGGTGATAATTTTGTTGAATAATGGTGTGGTGATCATTACAATAATGGTATTGATTAAAATAATGGTGATGACGATGAAGAAGACAGTGTTCATGAAAAGAAAATTGTGGTGATGAAAACAGTGATGGCGATGATGATGATAATGATGACGACGATAATTGTGATAATAAATATTATGATGATTATCTTGAAATTGAAAATTATGAGTGATGTTATAATACAGTATTCATGACTTATTTATTGAAGTCGGAATGAATGAACATCGAGGAAACACCTGTGAGTACTACAAGGTCCATAATATCACAGTCTAGTATATACAGTCGCGAAGCTCAATATGTAGTAAATATACAAACATTAGATAGTTGCTCACCACTTACTTATTTACTTACTGGCTTTTAAGGATCTCGGAGGTTCATTGCCGCCCTCACATAAGCCCGCCATTGGTCCCTATCCTGAGCAAAATTAATCTATTCTCTATCATCATATCCCACCTCCCTCAAATCCATTTTAATATTATCTTCCCATCTACGTCTCTGCATCCCCAAAGATCTTTTTCCCTCCGGCCTCCCAACTAACACTCTATATGCATTTCTGGATTCGCCCATACGTGCTACATGCCCTGCCCATCTCAAAGTCTGGATTTAATGTTCCTAATTATGCCAGGTACAGAATACAATGCGTGCAGTTCTGTGTTGTGTAACTTTCTCCATTCACCTGTAACTACATCCCTCTTAGCACCAAATATTTTGCTAAGAACCTTATTCTCAAACACCCTTAATCTCTGTTCCTCTCTCAAAGTGAGAGTCCAAGTTTCACAACCATAAAGAACAACCGGTAATATAACTGTTTTATAAATTCTAACTTTCGGATTTTTCGACAGCAGACTGGATGATAAAAGTTTCTCAACCGAATAATAACAGGCATTTCCCACTAGGATCGGTAATATCGCCTCATTAGAGACAATGCAAAATAATACCATCACAGTCTATTGTTTCTAGCACCCTCAAAACTCAAGCTTCGTGACTGTATATAGTAGACTGATAATATGTAACATTTTAATTATTGGTTCCTTTGGTTTCTTACAAATTAGGTACCTACGCATTTAGGGATTCTACTGAACACCAAAAACTCTATGGACAAACATATGATATGCACCATTAACTTATCTAACCTTTCGCTATCTTCTAGAGCTTTCTTGTCGTCTTCTGCCTGTTCCTTCTCCAGTTCCAGTTCCCTCTGTCTACGCTCCTCTTCCAGCTTCTCTCGTTTACGCATTTCTTCTTCCACTCGTCGCATTTCACGCAATGCTGCTGCCACCTGAACAGCAATATTGCAACATATGTTTCATATTCTAAATACTGAACATCTTTTCATATAACTTTAACTTTTAGTTTACTATTTATTAAAAATTAGGTTTATTCACGATTGTTTAATAATGCCTGCTTATCCACACTTTCAACTCTCAATTGCAATTGGGGTCTACATCAATTGTAAAAATCATAAACATTAATAGGCTGTTATGGCAATCAATGACTTACTATGATCTATGGACTCCATGGTCTAGCCAGCATTGAATGATGCTACTTTTATTTTAAAAAATTATTATGAATTGATATTTAAAAAAAATAAACGTTATTAAACGATTGTGAATAATATATATAAATTTGAACTGGTAATGGAAATTACGGGAAAAAGGGTGAACGGATTTTAATAAATGACCCTTCATTTTGAAGCTTGGAACTCAAAGTTTTTCAGAAAAATAGTAGTTTTCAGTGAAATGTCAATTTTTCAACATAATTTTCCTATTTTCCAAAATCCATCTGTCGTCAGTTTTGAGAACTAGCTAATTGCATTTCAGAATAAAACAAAACACACACTGCAGTAAACAATGTTACACGAAGGCCATGATCTGCAAGAATGCTGACATATTTAGAGCTCAAATTAAATTGGTTATTAAAAACTTAATTTACTAAAATAATTTACAGATCCGATTCTGTGGTGTGTAATTTTCTAGGTACAGCTGTGTATTGGATATTAAAAACTACAAACCTTGAGGTGGTTTGATGACATTATTACCATTAGAAATGAAATATTATTGTAGTTAATGCCATGATGAGACTATTTTTCATTAATTATACACATTAATGCTATACTGATGATATGAAAGTGAAACGTTTTGGGGTTATATAAGTAGATGTAGATTTTGATTTCTATATTTTACTGAGTGGTGGCTATATAGTATATACAGTATATGTTACTGAAAGCTATACAACTTACGTAAGATAATAATATTATTAAAAATCAAATATTTTTATAGTTATTAATCAAGTGGGTTTGGGTCTTTTTCATATATTTAATGGCGGTGTGGTGTAGATATTTATATGCGTGGTTCTCTTCAGTATTGGCTCGAGAGGGAGTATCTTTCATTATTATGGAAGCAAATAATTTTCAGAATGTCTGATATTCTTTGAAAATATCTGAAAAATGTTTATTTAAACGTCTAATGAACTTAGTTTGCAGCATTGCTGCACAAGCCACCAGTATATATATATATTTTAATTTATTGAGTATGCCCCAACGAGTATAACTCATATGTAGGGGCTATACAAGAACACATACATATGTTGTACAATGTAATTGAAAAAGTCATGAAACTACAGTCTGCGAAAAACAAACAATAACACAAGAATTTATGAAAGAAAGAAAGCAAAATAAGAACAAATAATAAGATGACAAAGTTTTGGGCAGAAAGAAGAAAAAGTTTGAAACCATGAAATAAATAAATCAACTGAGAATTAAAATGAATAATCTTCCCAAAAACCTATTTTTAAACAATTCTTAAAACACTGGCAATTTGGTAAAATTCTATATTCTAAAGGAAGTTAGTTAAAAGTTGTTGTTAAAAAATAGTTAAGTCCTTTCGTTCCATAAGTTACTGAGCTATGCTGAGAAAAAAATATATTGTCTTTTTGTCTCGTTAAATAAGTATGTCTACCTTTATTAAACTGAAATATAATATTACAATGTATTAAATTGTTAATAACTTTGTACATGAAAATGGTAGCACCTAATTTGATAATTGATTGAACTGGTAGAACGAAAGAAAATTGATATACTGTAGATGAAGAAGAAGAAGAAAGTTAGCTTCCCTTATGAAAAGGTTGTCAGATTTGACAAAGCATATTACATATAATTTGGAAACAGACCTAAAAGGTAAAATGATATGCATTTGAAACGATGAGGGAATCGAATATACAAAATGTCAGAAAAATTTACACCTAAGTAGCGTTTGTGCTCATTTACAGTTAAGAAAAGGGGAAAAAAATCATCAGATAGGTTAGAGTGATTTGAATGCCATATACCGCGATAAAAATAATAGTACGGATTTATTGACACTGATATCTAAACCAATCAACAGCCATCGGTTAAGATAACTTGAAATTTCCATTATCACTCCCATACAAATGATTTCTCAATATCTGAACCGATCCTTTGAGAGCACTAATGGCTATTTCCTTCACAATAATGTGTGTTAGCCCCAGGTTTTTAGATTTGTTGGCGAAGAAGGAGGGTATGGTACCTCGTGCTCCCACCATCAGACCTATTACATCAATGTGGGACAGGCTATATTTATCTTTATAGAACGGGATTGTTGGTTCATAGATCTGTTTCTTTTCACTGTCCACCTCATGCGGTTGATCTGCATGTGTCTCAAATCTGATGGTGGATCGAGAATGTATGCCGAGTTGTTCTTAATGGCAATGGTATCAATTCGCCGAACACTTCCTTGTGTGGCTAGTCCCTGCACCTCTTGATGGACTGTAAACCCTACTTCCTCGGCCAGCATAGAACGGACAGCATGTGACGGATGTTGCGAAGGGCCTCACTATAGGGGTAGAAGCCAAGGATATGGGGAAGAGTCAAATAATAAAAACCCAATAAATTTCTTAAAGCTCTATTTTGAATAATTTGTAAAGGTCTCAAAGCAGTTTTCTTATTATGTTCCCAAATAAATGACATATATATTAAATGTGCGCAACTATTGGGATGTGCATTACTATCGCTCTCAATTAAGAAAACTCGGCATGGATGTTTTTACATCTAGAACATGGTGCAGATATACAAAAACCTCGTACCACGTTGATCACTGTGATAGCTTCTCAAATCATACTTGAACATAAATGTAACTTTATCATACAATTTACCTCTCTGGCGAAAACTCCTCGGAGATGTGACTGAATGACAATGGCTGCTCTTCTTTGTCGAAGAAACAACAGACGCTGTTTCCAGCCCCGATAAGCATGTTGTACTCGCAGCGCAGCACGACGAGTGCGAAGAAAATCTAAAAATAATAATAATAATAATAATAATAATAATAATAATAATAATAATACCCACATTACATTGAGGACTCAAAATGGATACATAGAAGAGGTAGAAAAGCTTAAGCAAATTCTAGAAATACCAAGTGAAAAGGAAAACTTGATGTTTCGATATAATCCACTTAAATACTTCAAAGTAGATTGCTGCCTTGATCTTGATGAAGTCTTCAACAAAAAGATATAAATCCAGAAATAGCAAAAGCCATTTCCCTACAAACAATTAATAGAAAATATCCACAAAAGGACTGGTTGCACATTTACACTTATGGATCTCTCATGGATCAAAATGAAGGAGCTGGAGCAGGAGCTACTTGCCAATACCTTTCTCTTTATAAAAATGTTGGCAAGTACACAACATATTTTGATGGCGAAGTTGAAGCCATTTATACATCACTTCAAAATGTATTTGTTTGGCTAAAACAATGCAAAAACATAGTCATCCTGTCTGACTACAAAATGCAATCCAGTCCATCAGCTCAACTACATCCCTAAAATGGAAAAAGTAAAAGAAATTCATTGCATGGTAAAACAAATTCAAATGCTAAATAAAAAAGTGGTCTTCCAATGGATCCCGGCCCACTGAGGACTGAACGGTAACGAGAAAGCAGATATGTTAGCAAAGAAAAACAAATTTCAAGTTCCCATATGAATCAATAAAGCGAGTCATAAAGAGAATAAGTTACAGCGAACAGGCAAAACATCAAAATTCAAAATGGAAAGAATCATTCAAAGATCCAAAACTAATTCCTGATCTACCTCGAAAATCTGCCGTGCCCATGTTTAGATTGATTTTACTGGTCATGATTGCCTCAGTAAACACCTCCATCGTATTGGAGTACTGAATTCACCTAAATGCTTACTGTGCACCAGAGAAGAGGACATGGAGATGAAGCACCTGGCTAATTGTGAAACTCTTAGGACATTTGTGGACCTTCCATCAAAATATTGGGAAGCAAGAAGGATGATGACTTCATTGTTAAATCCAGAGCATTAGATACACACACATAATAATAATAATAATAATAATAATAATAATAATAATAATAATAATAATAATAATAATAATGATGATGATGATAGCACCCACATTAGCTTAACATGCCACTTCAGTCGTAAGCCGCTACTGACTTAAAAAATTAATAAAAATTCCTAATAAGTATACGAACCCGTCCTGACAGTATATCCACGCCAAAACTTCTGAATGCGTGTTGCCATGGCATGAACCACCTGATTCCGTCCATCTTCAAGCGGTTCGTGCACACAACTTCGAAGGAATACCTTAGCCTTGCCGATCTGCCATTCTGTGCTGGAGACTCCCTGCTCCTTTATCAGTTCTCTGATTAAAAAAAGATCAGCATTAATATTTCAAAGAAACCACAGATTTCTTAATATAAGGATGTTTCAGAAATACTTTGACAAACCTTGGGGGGCACGTTCCTCACACCAAAACAAGAAAAGAGTTCATATACACATATGTCCGAAAATCCTTAGTTTTTTTAGTTATTAATGAAAGAACATAATGAAACATCTGTTAGATATTGTCAGCTTGGTAGCAAGTGTTGCAACTTTAATCAATTCAGAAACTCATAACAAATGTTCAAAATGTTCTTCTTTTGCTTCCACTTTCATTATTTTATTATTTGCTGTATCACTATTTACGTTATTTAATAGAGCAAAAATCTGAAAATCGATAAATATGTCACACAGGAGTTACTCCAGGAACAACGACGATATTCTCTTTCAGAACATAAATTTGGGCAAAATTTCATAATCCCTCAATGCAACAATAAACTGATATAAATTTAATTTTCCTACTCCCCAGAAAATTGTTATATCGAGGTTTGTCTGTATTGTTCCGTACTGTAATAAGTGTTGTATATTTCACCTGACAGCTTCTTTTTCGCATGCTGGAAGTTTGCTACGATGCAAACACTTATATCGCTGGATGAAGTCTGTGAACGTCAAATGGACAGGGTAGCCTTCTTTGCGTATCCTGATGATGTCAAGCATGCCCAGGTATTTCAGCTGATCCAGTACTAGCTTCTCGTTATAGTTGTTAGGAGCCTTCTGCATGTTCGGTTTGATGCATCGCACATACCTGTACCATCATACACAGATGTTCACAACACTATTTATGACAATGAAAGCGAAAGTAACAAACTTCTCTTAATAAGGATATAAGTACGAAAAAAGGCTTGTATGGGCACCCTAATTTGCAGCGACACAGTTAATCTATATAGCTAACAAAATTTTACAGACTTAAGAATTTACGAAATAGGATGATTAATAGTCAAAAGGAGTGAAGATAGAAATGGTTTTTTTTAAAATTGGTAGTGAATTGGTATAAATGCCACACTACAGCTGGATTAAGACACAGTAGGAATTATGGACCAAGACTATACAATTCAGTATTGAAAAATAATCCAGACCTAAGCAAGTTACACATTCTTAAGTTTAAAAATAAAGTGAAAATGTTTGTATGATATTTGATAAATTTTATTATTATTTTTTAAGTGTTACTAGCATTATATGGTACTAATTTTTATTGTATTTATCTGATGCATGTAACCTATAAGATAAAACATTGTAATAAATACAAATAGATCATTTTCTTAATTAATAACAGTGTATATCTCCAATAAATGATTTCTTAGCATCGTCACAGATACACTTGATTGTACTTGTCATTATCTCTTGTCACTAGAGAGTTCTTGAAATTTATATTTTCCCCGCCATTCATAAAATATTTTGATATGATACCTCTTTCACAAAAGGGGAGATCTATAACTGAAACTAGATTAATATATTTCAGTATTATTTGTATTTATCCTGGTAATAATGAACAGTTTGACTCGTAGACATTTTGTTTTTGCAGCTTTAACTTCCCATGATTGTACGAGAAGATTCGAAGAGAACGGCAGTTACGTAGACTTTCGGCTCCCCCCTACAACCATTAATGCACAACACAATGTCAATACGGCGGTTGCTGTCGTCTGCGATACAAGAAACTTTTCTGTTGATTTTCGAGTTCGTCATTTTTTCCGGTTATTATATGCTTATTTAAGTTGTGTTAACTCTCGCTAGTAGTTTTATATTTTATTTTATCCGTCTTAGTATTTATTTTATTATTGTAAATATTTTTGTTTTATCACTATTATTATTATTATTATTATTATTATTATTATTATTATTATTATTATTATTATTATTTATGAATTATTTTGTATTACAATCTTTGTATCATTTCTGTCACGATTATGCTATTATTATTATTATTATTATTATTATTATTATTATTATTATTATTATTATTAATGAATTATTTTGTATTACAATCTTTGTATCATTTCTGTCACGATTATGCTATTATTATTATTATTATTATTATTATTATTAATGAATTATTTTTATTACAATCTTTGTATCATTTCTGTCACGATTATGCTATTATTATTATTATTATTATTATTATTATTATTATTATTATTATTGTTGTTGTTGTTATTGTTACTATTACTTCTATCATCAGCATTATTATTTGATCCCTGTAAAATTTATGTAGACTACTGGACTGTACCCGAGCAGGAGCTCATTTCGGGTATCTTCAACATGAAATCCATACATATGTATTCATTTCAAATGTAAATTGTAAATTAATTTGAATTTGAATTTGAACTGTATTATTCTGTCCAAGGTAAAATGTAAGACTTAAGAAAAGAGTTTCAAATTGCATGTATAATTTCAAGAATTGAACTCTACCAAACACAATGGCTACAATATTTTAGAGGAAGTAGGGTAGAGGAGGAATGGACACACCAGTAAAACGTTTCTCACCATGGATTGGTAGCCTGCAGTACATCAACTAGAGCCTGCAGCTGATGCCTGAAGGTGTCACTAACTGTCGGTTTTCCTTTGCTGGTCCCTCTAGGAACAGTGGCTCCACTCGTGCTACCCATCCGAGCAGCTGTACAGCCAAGGAGATCCTGAATAACAGATAGAAAATATATTGTAAATATTTTAAAGGCATGTACAAACCTACAAAGATTTTAGTTACTACAATAAAATAAAATAAGTAATATCCATCAGCAAAGAGACTACTCTGAGGGTTGAAACACTCTCTGGAAAAAAATAATTCGTCATTTTTATTTACAGTACAGAGCGATCCAAAAGTCGCGCACATCTTAATAATACATTTACCAGGGGCGATTTCTCAGGGCATGCTATGCTTGCTGCGCAAGCCCAATATTTTCGTAGAATGTGTATTTCTCAAAATGGCGTTACGTACATTAAAATTTATTTTGATTTTTGGAATACTGTATAGGCGTAATACCATCCGCAGGTTGCACACCGCAAGTATCGCAACGCTTGCTCGTTTCTCGGAGCTACAGGAAAGACGTAGAAATAGCGAGAATATGATGCGCGCGCAAGTGCCTTCCTCCTTATTCCGTCCTAGGCGCACGTGCTTCTGTTATGTGTTGTTTGAAGCTCTGGTCCGAGAGCTACACCAACGACTATTTAACGTTACACAGACCAGTATTGACAGCGGGAACGTGCTGTGCAATGTAATTGTATGAGCGGAATGCATATGTTAGCTGGTGCATTTATTATTAATTCTTAAACATTAATTTGAAGTACTGCAATGAGTTCGGAATTGTGTGTTATTGAAACCTTATTATTAAATCCATTTTCCCGAAGGACTATTCAAGAGAAGACAGACATAGAGAATATGTATGCTCCTTCAGTACATCTCAATACAACAATGTGCATTGGTTGGCAGGGTCGAAAAAACTAAATAAACTGTTTTGTTGGCTATGCTTGTTATATCGAACTTCTACATCTGATAAGCGAATATGATCCATGACTCATAATGATTTCATAATTATAAAATAAATTATTTATGTGAGTCTCATTATTTTTATTAATTATTATAGCCTCCCATCTTCCCCTATGAATAAAAGAGCAAGCCTAACTTTCGTGACTAGCATTCGCCCCTGACATTTACATATTATATAAAGATGAATTTATTGCGTTTACTTACATCATTTTTCACAACATATGCTGAAAATGGCAGCCCCGTTCAGTAATGCATGTACGAACTCTTTTTACCATGTTTGCGGCCACTTTTTTTGAGCACACATACACTGATGTTGTTAATCTCCGTTTATGTTCCTTTTTAGTTCCTCCAGAGTGTGCGGCCTCTTTTTGTATACCCCTCCTTTAAGATAATCCCATAGAAAGAAATTTCGGGGCGTCAAAACGGGGGGAACGTGGGGGCCATAATTCTTGAGAAATGAACGCTCATCAAAAAACTCGCGCAAAAACTGCATTGTTTAATTATATGTGTGACATGTGGTACTGTCCTGCTGGAACCAACAATCACGTTCATCATTGTCAAGCAGCGCTGATCCACATTCCCTAAAACGGGCGATTAATCTCGTTATGGTCGAATTGTTAGGCACTGTCACATCCGGATAATTCCTACGAAATTCGTCTACAACACGTGCATAAGAACGACTGAAAAAATAATGTTCAACAATTAAAACTCGTTGCTCTTGGAAAAACTACATGTTTGCCGAGCACTAAACAAAAGACTACTGCAAGCGTCAGTGTATACATACACACCACAATGACGTCTAGATTTGTTGCTGTTAATACCCATGATGCTATCTAGCGGTAGTCGATAGCACTTTCCAACGGTACTATTCAATATAGAACTATAATTTTAATGTGCGCGACTTTTGGATCGCTCTGTACAATAAATTAAGACTACATACAAAATAAGATCCAACTTACGTTCGTAGATATTTTTTCCTTACTTCTTTTTCTGTGTGTATAAATTTAATTTATAAAATAAAAATGTTTCTAGCCACTACCGTAAGAGTCAGGCTCGTGTACGGTGTGTCTTAGCCAATAATATAACATAAAATTTACAAGGACAGTTTACTAAATACAGTAAGTAACTTAATTCAAACCAATAAATAACACACAAGAGCAAAAAAAAAAAAAAGAGGAAAAGAGAGAAAATACACTTTTAATATAAAGTGACAATCAGACAGAAGCCAGTGATATTCAATAAAAACATTAATATAGTCTACAAAAATAAAAGGTAAAAAAATACGTTTGTTATTATTATGTCATGAATAATTTTATAAATTTCTTTTTTAAAAGCTTCAATTTTAAAATATTTCAAATTTGGAAAATATACATCCATAGACAGTTGCTAACCACTAGGATCGCTACTATCGCCTCACCACAGACAATGCATGGTAGTACCGGCACGGTCTATTGTTCCTAGTACCCTCACAATTCAAGCTTCGTGACTGTATATACTAGACTGTAGTATTTCGATTGGTTTCCGGCTACGTTAGTCTTCCCCATTCTCATGCGCAGCAGCAATGAGTCCATACGCCTGGAGAGTAGGTCACATACCTCACTGACAAGGCAGAGAAGTTGCCTATAGAGCACGGCGTTGCCACCCGAAGTTCTGGTACTTCCTGACTCTACTAGTATATGATGATATACTGCGTGTTCAGTTCAAAGTGTGTCATGGCTCGCTGTATGCCGTCATGTGGCTATCCGATGAGCCTAGAGAATTCAATCTTCCTACACTTGCGCAGAGGCGCATTACCTAAATGCGAGAGAAGTTGCCTAGCAAGTACGGCGTTCATTCTGAAGTACGCAGAGTCCGTGGATACCCACGGACTCTGGAAGTGCGTACCGATACGTGCGGTAACGCCGGTAGTGGCAGGAATGTGAACTGTTTGGAAACACGTACTGAGTTTTTTTCTTACTGTCGAGATATGGCGAGAGGGTTAAGACGATTACTTACGTATTTATTGACATTAACTTGGACGGTCAACATGGACACGGAGCATTTGATTTGTATTGTGGAATGTTGCGGTATGCAACGGATGATAAAAAATACCCTGCGTACGACTTGCCCGCGCAAAACACAGTTCGAAAGAGGTTATGGTAGCACACAGACCGTACAGACCGCCATCTGTTGCTACGACGTTCAAGTTATACCGTACACGTTCTCAAGTTCAGATTGAACGCCTTGATTAATAAGCAACTTCTCTGACATAAAAGCTGAAACTCGCTTCAAATCGCTGACTCACAACAGTGACGTCATAACACACTTTGAAATGAACACCCAGTGGTACTACTATTAAACTTATGATCATGAAAATAGATTACTTGTTCTTTTGATGCTGATATATGAAGGGCTTGGGGCTCCTTGCCCAAGAATGGGACCGAACTGTCAGGACTGAGGCAGGATGGCCCATTTGTCTGCACAGGACTCAAGAATGCCACTCAGGCTTTCTGTCGGACTTGGACAATCATGACAAGCGCATAATGGGCCAAAGACAGCCTAAGTAAAATTATCCATCGTGGATGTGATCCTCGAAAGGTGAAGCCAATATCCAGTACCGGTAGGCCTACCATTCGTCTAACAAGTAAAAATACACAAAGTTTTTGACAGTTTGAGAGGACAGCGCAGATGTTGCGAATAGGTTGTAGAAAGTGGTAGAAAAGGGATAAATTCGAGTAGCAGGAGATGATAATTTGAAAGCGATGATGCTGCCAAAGGGATCAAGAACGGTTGGGCGGACTCCACTTCAAATAATCAGAAGGTTAACTCTACACTTGTCACAGAAAAATGGAGAACTTACGCTACATAAGAGAATGATAAGTTGATAGTGACATGAGATGGAAAGACTACCAATACCTGATAAGTTATTGTGTAGTATATAAAATAATTACACACACGTACAACACTGTAGATCAATTTATTATAATACAATGGCTATCTGTATGATAGAGCATTTTCTTAAATGTACCTTGTGTCCCCACAATCTGCCAAACAAATGGCTCCGAAAACACCATATGATTGAGGTCTTGAAATATGAAAGGTGCTAAGTGCCCTTTTTTTTTTTAATTGAGATCTCCACATTGATAAGTGCTATGCAACATTTCAGGTTACATATCAACAGGGGCAAGTGTCATGATACCTCTAAGAAATTCAATACAACGATGGACAATGTTGTTATAAATGAAGAGTCCACTGCAAGAATGATGGATGTCGCTTTCTTGTCGAAAATGAACCAAGACTGTCAATGCATAGCTTAAGACATATAGAATGTACATAGAGAGTTATACGGCATTAACACTGATAGTCATTGTCCAGTAATGATCGGAAAATCACAGTTAAGCTTTGAGCACTAAGCATTTCAAACTTTCAATTGCTTCTCCTGAAAAATGTATTTCAAATGACATCCATCATTCTTGCATTGGACTCTTCAAATGTTATGTTATTAATGTTTGTTTTATTTAACGACGCTCGCAACTGCAGAGGTATATCAGCGTCGCCGGATATGCCGGAATTTTGTCCCGCAGGAGTTCTTTCACATGCCAGTAAATCTACTGACATGAGCCTGTCGCATTTAAGCACACTTAAATGCCATCGACCTGGCCCGGGATCGAAACCGCAACCTTGGGCATAGAAGGCCAGCGCTATACCAACTCGCCAACCAGGTCGACTGGACAATATTCCAAAGGCCTTTGTAGTATCAGTTTTTCTCAAATAACTTTGTTTCTTATTTTTGGCACTTAGCTCCTTTGTTATTTAAAGGCTGATAGAAAAATGTCTGTGATTATTTAAGATAAGCAACACAAATTCTTTCCACATATTTGGAACTTCTAGCTAAATATCAGTTTTATATCTTACCAGAGTTGTAAAGCTGTGGTAAACTACCACTGAATGGGAAATGGCAGTGTAGAATACGATAGTTTATCTAGTAGCATTCGTAAAATAATGCAACCTTGGATATATCGAGGTTGAGTTGACTTAAGACTTCTAGTTGTAACTACCGTATTGTCGGACCATCGGATCTGTGCCCTTTCAGCGCTATCGTCGTTCTTGGAAAAGTTACTCCTGCACTCACTCCATTCCACCCGCTTTCCTCGCACCACGTTAAACAGCGGGCCACGAACCTTGCCGAATAGGGATGTTGCCAAACTTTTGTCAAACGGTGTCCTAAATAACTGGTCCCCCATGCTACAATATTATTTCTTTCAATCAAAATACATCTTGTATTTTTACATTTTTTAAACCTAAATCCCATGTCTCGAATCACTTTCCGTAGTTTTTCTCTCCAATCTTGGAAATTATTACTTCTCTCGCAAGCTTCTGTAATTTCTTCAATGTTGAAACTTCTTTCTGAACGGTATAAAATTCTTGTATCTTTCTTCTTAAAATACATCGGTTCATATCATCTACAATAATTAAAAGTTCCCTTGGTCTGTTCTTCTCTCGTGATTCTAGCTTTTCATCTCCTGCACAGACTCCCTCTCTCCTGATTTTCTTTATTAGGAGTTCTGACCTGTCTATATAAATTACATAAAATGATGTATTATTAGTATTAGTTAAGTAAGTAATTTTAATACATAATCAATTGAAATAAAATAAGCCTCACCTGTGATATCAGTTGCTCTTTCTGTTGCATGATTTATAGGAAACAGATATTGACCTGTTTGTTTCTCTTCATCGCAAAATGCTATTACGTACTTGCTTAATAATATTTCTTTCGCCACTCCGTGCTACAGTATTCATGTTGAGTTGACAACACTGGACTGCAAGTGCAAATATTGTAAACTGTCCCGCAAGAAGGCCAAAATTGTGAGTAGTGGGGGACAGAAAGGGAGAGAGATAGAAAAGAGAGATATAGGAATGCAGGGAGAGATGAATTACCGAGGCTGAGAAGGAATTAGAGTTCAGTTCGCATATCTTACGGGGGCACAGATCCGATGGTCCGACTATACTTATTGTCATGAAAAGCTTAGGTGTTGGGTATTATTTTTACCTGATACATGGTGAGTTCTTGGACAAATTCGTTGGTGGAGCGACTCATGAAGTCGAAGAACACATCCTGCTGCACATCTCTATTTTTGTCGACAAATCCCTCGACGTTGTACGTCACACAGCCAGCGTAATGTTTTATACCAAACTCCTTCTCCCACTTACGCCTGTCATCTCCCTTCACATAGTTAGGATGACCATCAAATTCTCCGTGTAAATTTGTTACATATGCCAAATCGGAACCCTACAAAATAAAATAATTTTAGAACGATTATGTGAAATTCAGCATATAATGTGCATGCAATACATCTCTTTATTTAGAGTGCAGACACTTGATAGTGTTTGACACACCTAGAAGTAGACTAGAAGTAGAATGATCAAAGTTCGGAAGAATATCAAATAAACTGAATAATTATCAATAATTAAACAATTATGTCTGACATAATGACAATAACATTACAAAAAGCTCATGTTAAAATAAAAATAAACGCAGTTAAAATATCTGATAAAAATTGCAGGTTCCGTCACATAATAAACTGTGAGAAAATAGGTCATGAAAGGAGGATTTGAGAACAGTTGGTCTAATAATTTCTCCTTACAACCGCACCAAAAGAGCCGGCAAACAATTTCGCAAATATAAATAGATACAGAGTGATTCAAGAGGATTTACCGTCACTTACGGTGGTTATTTCCGACGACATTCTGAGCAAAAATGTCATCTAAACATTTGTCCTAATCTCAATATTTTCAAAGTTACATTAATATTTGAAGTTGTTAGTAAAATACCTTTTTTCTTTAGTTTTAAGGGTAAAAAAATATTACAAATAGGGAATGAACTATTCTGAAGTATCATTTAATTGGCTAGTGTTCTGAAGCTAAAAATGTGTTGTTAATTGCTTTGTACAGATTTTAGTTTCCAATTTTAACTAAAAATGACATCGTTCTTACGTACTTATCAGAAAAATTCTTATAAATCATACGAATTTAGGAACTTGATTCTTTACAGTTTAATTATGCATCCTTATGTCCTGTACAGTGTTAAAGAATTTACAATTTGTAACAATAAATAATAAAATGTAAGTTTGTAATTAAAAATCGAACTATGGAATTCACAACATATTTTTAGCTTCAGAATACTAGCTAATTAAAGAAATGATACTCCTGAATAGTTCATTCTTTATCTGTAATATTTTTTTTACCCTTAAAACTGAAGAATAATGGCATTTTACAAACAACTTCAAATTAGTGTAATTCTGAAAATATTGAGATTAGAACAAATGTTTATATGACTTTTTTGTTCAAAATGTCTTCGGAAATAAGCTCCGTAAGGGACGGTAAATCCTCGTGAATGACCCTGTATAAGAAATCGTACTTCTTTACTCAAAAGCTTAGGGATAATAATAAATCTGCCCTGCGACTACAATATTATTTCTAGATTCCCTTCAGATTAAAAGGGTTTACAAATTCTAACCAAATTTTTAATTTCTGAAGAACAACTATACTTCTTCTTCTTCTTCTCTTTTGGGCATCCTGTTGTTCTCCTTATGAACTTCATTTCATTAAACGTAGTAATAATTTCATAAAATAAAACAATTATTAAATTTGTGTCAGACACTTTCATGCTCCCCACCTTGGGCATGTGGCACTGCTCTGTCAGTAATTTGAGGATACATCGCGGTGGCTTCTCCACTAGCTCCAGGCATGCGGTGTTGTCGGTAAACTGGATGTGTGAGAATTCAATCTCCTCTTGCCGGTACTGCAACACATCAAGTAACAACTTAATCACAATACCGTTCTATAACAAAAAGAATGAATGTTAAGAGGTTACGCTTAACTTGATCTTATAAAAGTGAAGGCTATTTTTACTCTTTTAGATAATCCTTTCACTTAGTAGTATTCTTACGGCTCAACATAACGAATATAAAAAACTCTGTTTCTACGTAAATAAATGCTTGAAAATATGATTTTCTAACAAACCCCATAGACTTCATTAAGGGGTTAAGTAAAGCTTACAGCAGTAATATTTTTGGAAATATTCAACATTTTTTCCTCCATTATTCTATCTTGTACAATAATGAAAATTGGTACGTGTAAAACACTGTCCTTCTGCTACATGAAAAATATATATATATTTTTACGATTTAAAAAAAAATTACTGTTTTTTTTTTCAAAATTCAAAATGTGCAGTTTTCTGTGCAGTGATGAAGTGTTTCTCTCATAACTCATAAACTTGTTAACTTTTTCATGTCCTCTGTCTTCTATTTCATTGCTGAAACTCATGTTTACAATATCATGCTCTTTCAGCTACATTCCTTAATAAATAATATTTTTATTTATTTTGTGTTAGAAGAAAATGCTGATATTTGACCATTTTGTAAAATGAATTTATTTTCTATCAGACAATGTATCAATGATAGAGAAGTGATCTTGCTTCATATTGTAGATATGACATGCATTAATACACACAAGAAATTTCATCATAGAATGTTGGATAGTTTTTTAGTTATGTGGAAAATGCTTCAACACTGCACAGTGAACTCGATTTTGAAAAAAAAAAAAAAAAAAAAAAAAGTAAATAATTTTTTTTAAATCCTAAAAATATTTTTTTATATAGCAGAAGGACAGTGTTTTACACATACCGATCTTCATTATTGTATAAGATACAGTAATGGAGGAAAAAAAATATTGAATATTTCCAAAATTTTACTGCTGTAAGCTGTACCTAACCCCTTAATGCTAAATAATCCTTCTAGTACAAATTGTTGCTGTAATATGATTCGTCTTTACAAGTAATGGGGATAAAAATTCATGAATCACAATTTATAGGCAAAATTAACAAACTCATTTTTTTTATTATAGCACTTTTACTGTACAGAGAATGTATTTATTTTTAAGTGGATTTTCATACCGTTAACTTTAAGACTCGTATA
Source organism: Periplaneta americana (assembly GCA_025594305.2). NCBI lineage: Eukaryota > Metazoa > Arthropoda > Insecta > Blattodea > Blattidae > Periplaneta > Periplaneta americana. Next base: position 190,218,718 of record JAJSOF020000003.1, on the reverse strand, counting down.
CATGTTCACATGTATAAAACTTCAGATTTTAATGCTGTGCTCTCTCAATTCGTGCTGAACAACATTTTATAACATTATAATCTGATATTTTGTTATTTGAAATCTCACCTGTATCTTGCTCCTAACATACTGTAACCTACAGACTTATTATTGTGGTAGCCTCATCCTGGCATTTTGTACATACCGGTACCAGTATGACGTAATCAGAAGAAAAACTGATTCACTCAACTAAGATTAAAACTGAGAACACATATGTGAAAGTAGAAATCATTTGAAATCTTCGTTACAATAATCAGTGTACGAAACAGGTACTGCAATCTACATTACTAAATATGAAATTAAGAAGTTATTTGTTTCATACATTTTGTTTTAAGGGAGGCCTACAGAGAAAATATGACGTTTTCACATAGTGGGGTTGTATAAAAATATTCAGATTGACTGAATGAAATTATTCTGTGTGAGGGGTATAATTTTGAAAATCCTCCCTTTTTTAAATTGAATAACTGAAAAAAATAAGAATATGATGGTATTGTAATTTTGGTAACTCTAATAGGTTGTTAAGGTAAATATGTGTGCCAAAAATGAAAACTGTACCTTAAAAATGTAGAAAATTCATTTCCTCTATGATCATCCCTTAAGATGCGTCTAACAAAGTAACTAAATTAATAATAATTAAAAAAAGGGATTTGTGAGTTCAGCTTCTGAACGTGTCATCATAAATTTATCAAGCTTTCCAGCAGATGGCTTCATGGGCATGAAAATGCTGATAGAAATGTTTAATAGCCCTTAAAACTCTATTGCATTCAGTCGGGTTAGAACACGAGAATTTCGAATCTAAAGATGAGCATGACAGCCATTCGACTATCAACATATTTAGTTAGAATTTGTGGCCAATTTTTACTACGGACCGCTAACCTAGCATTTTAAAATATAGTGGACTGTACCACAACACACACTCCATACAGTCACCCATAGAATAAAAGGACCTCACTATTTCCTGCTCCAGGGCGAACACGTAGTGGTTGAAGAATTTGTGCAGCTTCTCGTTTGTGTAGTTGATGCACAGCTGCTCGAATGAGTTCACAGCGAAGTTTTCGAAACCGAAGATGTCGAGCACCCCAAGGAAACGCGTCGAGTCTTGTCCAGGGTTGGTGCAAGTGTTGATGTGGTTCACCAACCACGCAAAAGTGCGCGAATACAGAGCTTTGGCCATGGCGTGCCGGTTCTCCTTAGCCTGTGCAACAGAAAAAAACATTTCATAAAAATCAATCAGCAATATTATTTAGATAGGAAATTTAAAAAAAAAAATTGGCAAAGGCCATACTAAGATCATTTGTGGTGGTATGTGAACTTCCTAAATTCCGTTCACTGCATACTGTCAAGACACAAAACAGCTCTGTCAGCAATATTCCCCGTGACAGCAAAAGTGACTGCTGGCGACAGAAAAATTGAATATAAGATATTCAAACAAGCAGTATACGTTGACATGGTCCAGCTCCATGCGTATGACGTAGACCAGCGTCTCTCAAACTATGGTCCGCGGACCACCTGTGGTCCTCGAGGTCTGCCCTTGTGGTCCTTCAAAAAAGGCAGAAGAAAAAAAATTGAAACAAATTGTGTATCACTCTATAGGTGAAAATCTCAGTTTGGAAATGACACATGGCAATCGCCTTTCACTTTTTATCCTAGTACTAATATTTTATTAAATTTCTTACCCTACCCGTCAACCCACTTCCCACTCTACTCACAGCAACAAAAGAGGGATTTAAAGCACTATGAACATAGCGTTTCTCGCCATACAACTCTGAGGTCATAATTTGAAACTTATTTTAAAAGTAAATATGACAAATTTTCATGGGTTCGTGATCACTTTCACTGCGATATTGAAACTAACAAACTTTCATTAAGTGAAAGAGAACAGTTAATTGAACTCTCGAATGAGACCGGACTTAAAATGAAATTCCAAGCGGAAGGTATGGTTAATTTCTGGACCTCATCACAAGTGAAAACAGAATATAGTGAACTGTACAATGGTGCTTTAAAGTTTATAACTCAGTTTGCTTCTACGTATCTGTGTGAGAAAGGGTTTTCATCACTAACTCTAATAAAAACAAAGTAGGCTACCGAAATCTACTCGATGTATGTGACGATCTCCGACTTAAGCTTACCAGCATACGTCCAAATATAAAACAACTGTGCAAGAATCAGCAGGCTCATCCATCTCATTAATGTGAGTACCAACATTTATTTGTTTATTTTTTTTAGTTAATAAGTTAAAGATTATCCAAACTCTAATAGCCTTGAATTATTAAAGAAACAAAAATGAATTTTCTTCTATTAACATTAGCTTAATTAGTTAATACTAATATAAATTAAATTAAATTTAATTAATTTTAATTAGTCCTGTTTTAAAATATAAGTATACTGGTATTAAAATATGCTACAAAAATTATAAATTTACTTTCGAAGGGAACAAGAGTAGATGGTCCGCGGAACTGTTCTGACTTAAAAAAGTGGTCCCCACTTCAAAAAAATTTGAGAAACGCTGACATAGACCATTTGGTATATTATAATCTGAATCCAACGTTTTTCTTGGTCTACCCAGGTTGTGACATTCTCATGGTAGTGTCGCTAGAAGTAACATAATCAAAATATCTTTCAACAAATGAATAAATTGTGTTAAAAACTCTATGCTGTCTGTTCTTTATAAATATCTTCTTATTATGTCCGTTATTTATTCCGAATGAAACAAAATAAATTGATTTGAGGGACTGGAGATAACTTGTATTAAGAAATAACACGATAAGAGCAAATGACTCCATAAAACACTAACCAGTAAAAAATACGACTATAAAAACATTGGAAAGCTGAGAGAAAATAAATAATTAACATGACAGATTGACTGCACATGTTTAACATAAAATAATCAGATGAAAATTAAAATTCGTAACATTCACATGATGATGAAGGTGGACGTTATACGCACCCCTGACTGCGCCTGCGAAACCATTAAATACCTCCCACAAGTCTGGACTGATATTTGTGTATATATGTATGTATGTATGTATGTATGTATGTATGTATGTATGTATGTATGTATGTATGTATGTATTTATTCACACTGCAATGGGTATATACCCGGTGGCAGTGGTAACTAATTACACTCAATAATGACAATAATAAACTTATTATTGTCTATTATTGTTATTATTGGGCTGCCTAAACGAAAATGAACGGCTTAAATCAGACACCTTGTAAAAACTTTTAATTGTAATAGTAACGAATTTGTTTAAAATCTGTTGTCTTGAGTTTAATGTCAGTTATATCCTGGTGGAATGGCATTTATCAATTTTCATTTATGAGAAGAAATTTTAATGAACCCTTCATAATAAAATAATCCGTTGTTACACTGATATGAAATAATTATATAATATTAATTTATGTAACTAGTATATTATGATCTTGATAATTATGGCACAAGTGAATGTTTAGCGCATGAGCGTAAGGGAGCTAATTTTCACGTGCGTATATGTTGAAAATTATACATACAACGTTTTATGCTATTGTAGCATTAAAATACGTAAAAAATATTATAAATTTACAAAATGTAATGTTAAGACGTAGTAGAGACATGTGTACTGAATATGACGTAATATATTGCATGGTTGCTAAGCAACCGTTTCTAAGATAAGCTTTTTCTTATAGGTACGTTGTATAAAATTGTGTTGTGAAGACGGTGACGACGTCATGGAATACTAGTTGCTCGGTAACATTTTCTGGCACCAGTGCGTCAGAATTAGGCCAATCGTGCACGATTTATCGAGTGTTTTAATGCTAGGATTGCACAAAGTTATATTTTATACTCGTTGCTAGGAACAACGAGCGGATATTTTCAGTTTTTGTTTTCTAGTCACACGTTGCCGTTCCGATGAGTGATTTTTGTAAAGTTTTATACACTCATTGTTCCCAGTAACAGTGACAAGAATATAAATGATAACGGTTATTTAAATATTTACCATTAAATTGTTATAACACTTGTTAAGAGATGTTGGATAAAATTTTGTGTGCCATACGAGAGTAAACATACTTTCTTGTAGCATAATTGTTATAGACTGCCTCCGTGGTCTGTTGGTCAGCATGCTAGCTTTCAGATCTGGAGGTCCCGGGTTCGATTCCCGGGCTCGACTCTCAGTGAATTTTTCTTGAAGAAGAAAAATTACCTGGGTGTCTAGAGTCTGGAAATTTGTATGAATGTGAGTGTGTCGGGTTAATATTTTATTAGCCAATCATCAAAATATAAAACACATCAGGACTGTCGTTGGGCAGTAACCTGAACACATTGTTGACAAGTAACTCCATCTGTTAGCACCACCATAAAGCATTAATAGATGCTATACAGTTACCAACAATAAATAAATAAAATAAGTAAGTAAATAAATAAATAAAATAAATAAATAAAATTAAGTAAATAAGTAAATAACTAGTAAATAAATAAATAAATAAATAAATAAAATAAATAAGTAAAAATAAATAAGTAAATAAATAAATAAATAATTGTTATTATCTCTCGAAACTCGTCCGGTACTGGACTTATACACTGTCACATGAACTTATACCATATTTGCTCTCATCGCCTAAATTCTGTGCTTCGTATTAAATTTCAGCAACTGTGACATATGTTGGCACGGGAGATCTTCCTGATTTCCACGCAACCGTAACGAAACCAGTTCCTTTAAGTAACATTACAAGCTTATAAAAAGAACACGAACTGCATGGGCCAACTCTTAAAACGTTACGGTTACAAAATGTCGAAAGGGCTGCTGAAAAACTTCATACAATACAAAAACACCGTTCCAGTGGGTTTGAAGAGACATTAAACTCAACTATTTTTAAATAAACTCATTATTGTAACATCTGAATGCTTCGTTTAAAAATATTTTTCCTGTGAAGAGACTGTGTCCGGATTTTCATGACTGCATGGAAATTAAAAGGTAATCTGTCATTAAATTATACACATTTTAAAACTTTATTTTGCAGTGATTTACGTAAGAACTGAATTTAGCCTTATTTTAAGGAGACATGTGTACCGTCAATTCTCATCATGTTCCTTCATTTTTCAAATGTAGTAGTGCCAAAAATCTACGGTCTATTGAGGAATACTATTCTGAACATTTCTTCGCGATATCTTTATTCCAGTTATAAATTCAGTTTAACCCATATAAGTGATTGCTATATTCAGAGTCCCGCGCCGTGGCGTCGCGGTCTAAGGCATCCTGCCTAGGGCTCGCGCTACGGAATGCGCGCTGGTTCGAATCCTCATTGGGGAAGAAATTTTCTCATGAAATTTATAATAATAATAATAATAATAATAATAATAATAATAATAATAATAATAATAATAATAATAATAATAATGATTTATTTAACCTGGCAGAGTTAAGGCCATACGATCTAACACTCGGCCAGTGTATGGGACCGGTGCCCACCCAGCATCGTGATGCACTTGGGGAGCTACGATAAGTAGCGAAATTCGGTTGCGAATGCCAGCTATAACGGCTGGGGGGATCATCGTGCTAACCACACGATACCTTCATTCTGGTTGGATGATCGTTCACCTCTGTTTCGGCATGTGGGCGTGAGGCCAACAGCCGGCCGGTCGGTCTAGGCCCTTCACGGGCTGTAGCGCCACGGATTATTATTACTATTTTTACTATATTCAGAATACATATTATGAACTTTAAAGTTATTTTTCCACAAATCAGAGTTTTTACATTTTAACTTAATAGAAATAAGATATCTTCTGAATGGCTACACCTAGAGTAATGCAACTTTGTACAGACATTTACAACAGGTCTGTGCATAAAATGTTGCATTCATGTACACGTATGATTATTTTTTAAAAGCTGTAATTTTTTATGTCGGGCGATGAAGTTGCGTTATAGAGAGTCTATGCTTCATTTTATCGTTTTAGGAAATTGATTATCTTTATGCGAGACCCATTTTTTCTGGGCATATTTTTCAAAATATAAGTTAGAAAATAATTTTACACCTGCATTTTAGCAATATCTAGCCGATGAAAAAATTTCCAGGAAGATATAATGAAAAATCATAGAAATTACAAAAACTCAATATCAGATCGCGTTAGGTTTGAATTTTATTTTTTTGAGTTTCATCAACTGGTTAAAATGTTATGCTGAAAATATTTCTAATAATAAGCAAAAATGCTTGCATTCTCTACTGTATGATGCTCCACGATATTGAACAGGGTAGAGGATCCAAGATGTACAGATGGAGCATCCCACAGGCCCCAATAAAACCACTCGAACAAAAGCATCTCTTCTTTGTTTGCACCGTGAACACAAGTGGCTTCAGTTTTCAGTTATTAATGAAGCCAGCAAAGCAAAACGCTGCACAGCTCCCAATCAATGCGTTCCTTCCTATATTTACTAATCGAAGCCAGTCCTGAGCCCATATTGAGCATTTCGAGAGGACTTCAAGAACAGTCTGATATTAAAAACCCTACTTTCATTAATGTTGAATTCCATTACACTTTCTTTCATTAGTCTTATACAAATAACAAGTTTAAGGATTTTCGGCTAAAAATTTTGAGACTTCGGATTGGAATCCCAGCAGTGTGCAGATTTATTTGTCTGTGAGTGGTTCATTTTTTGTGATGACCTCCACCATGCTGACCAAATAAATATGTTTTACTTAATGTGTTAATCATTTACAAGCGATGATACGATTATTCATGTTATAAGACTTATTAATATCTTGTTTACCGCTGGTTAATAATAATAATAATAATAATAATAATAATAATAATAATAATAATAATAATAATAATAATAATAATAATAATAATAATCTATACTAATAATAAATCTCTAGCCGAAATGTTTCTGGTAATTTTCGATTTTCCAAAAATAATTGGTACTAACATATATAATTAACCGTCCTGAAACCGAAAATCGCTTTTTTGAAATTTTTGTTTGTATGTCTGTCTGTCTGTCTGGATGTTTGTCTGTCTGTCTGGATGTTTTTACCTTTTCACGCGATAATGGCTGAACCGATTTATATGAAAATTGGAATATAAATTAATTTCGTTGTAGCTTAGAATTTAGGTATATAGCATTCAAAATATTTTATTTAAAGGGGGGTTATAAGGGGGCTTGAATTAAATAAATCGAAATATCTCCCTTATTAATTTTCATGAAAAATATTACATAACAAAAAATTTCTTTAAAAATCATTTCCGACAAGTTTTATTCCATGCAAAATTTTGATAGGACTGGTATTTAATGAGATAAATGAGTTTCAAAATTACAATAACAACGCCATCTAAGGCGGTGTAATGAAATAAAAAACAAATGACTTCGTCTATAAGGGACCTTGGACAACAACAATCGAAAGCTATGAAACATAGCCTACAGATAATGCTTCTATGTTTGTATGAAGTAATATCGGAAGCTAAATTAACCGATTTGTATAATTAATTATTAATTCACTATTGGGAACTATTGGATTAATCTTGCACAGGATAGGGACCGATGACGGGCTTATGTGAGGGCGGCAATGAACCTTCGGGTTCCTTAAAAGCCATTTGTAAGTAAGTAAGTATTGGGAAGTGTAGTTTCTCTAGATGGACATAATGCTAGGCCTATAATGTTATTACAGCAACTTCTGAGTGAATCGAGGACAGGTAAGATTAAAATAGCTTCTTATGCACAGAAAACTTGATAGGCATTCGTTTCCTGTATTTCCTAAAATAATTTTTATGACCAAATGAGTGGTCTCTGGATCAAAATGATCGCAATGTAATTTTTTAATACAATTTAAATTAAGTAACATAATAAACGATTTATCCTTCTATCAAACACGAATGTTCCCTGGATCAAATGTCCTATTTTAATTATGTAATTACTTTATATTTATTTCTAACGGGTGCAGCGGAGCGCACGGGTATGGCTAGTAATAATATATTTTTGTGTAATATAATATATTTATATATTCAAAATAACAGAACTCATAAGTAAAATTTTTAAACCTACAATATTTTCAAGGCGTATTAGAGTAAAAAGTCCCGCGCCGTGGCGTCGTGGTCTAAGGCACCCTGCCTAGGGCTCGCGTTACAGAATGCGCATTGGTTCGACTCCTCGTGGGGGAATAAATTTTCTCATGAAATTTTGGCCAGTGTATGGGACCGGTGCCCACCCAGCATCGTGATGCACTTGGGGAGCTACGATAGGTAGCGAAATCCGGTTACGCAAACCAGCTATAATGGCTGGGGTGCTCATCGTGCTAATCACACGATACCTCCATTCTGATTGGATGATCGTCCACCTCTGCTTCGGCATGTGGCCGTGAGACCAGCAGCCGGATGGTCGATCTTGGCCCTTCGTGGGCTGTAGCGCCGTGAATTATTATTATTATTATTATTATTATTATTATTATTATTATTATTATTATTATTATTAAAATAAAAATTTACAAACGTTTGCACTTACAATGTTAATGTATGCCAGTGGGCTGTGGACTCTAAAAACATCTGATAAATTAAGAATTAGAGCGGCTGAAATGAAGTTCATGAGAAAAACTGCGCAATATATTTTGTTAGATCACAAGACTAATGAAATTTTGTATGAACAACCTCTCCAAAAGTCTCCTTACTTCTGAAACCAAGAGTACAGTGCTTCGTACTAGTTAAAAGAGACGTGGAAACTTTCTGATATGTATCAATTAGCATTTAAAATATGTCTCACCTCTTGCAGCTTGAGTGGAATCTCTGTGATGTTGCCCCTGACATTGATCTGCCTGAGGAGAGCCACCTGGACGAGGTCTTCCATCTGTAAGCCCAACAGCGTCGCCACAGTCTGCAGGACCTCTTGATCCTCATTGGTCAGTTTGCATTTCTCTCCGTCTATGTCCTAAACAAGGAAGAAATTCAGAATTTAGGAGAGAAAACCTATGTTTACATCTGTAGTGTCATTCACGACTTCTGTAGGCCTGTCAAGGATATTCATTAAAGACTAGGGTGACCAGATTCACATCGATAAAAAAGAGGACAAAGCTTCAAAAAAGGAGGACATTGTTCGAAAAAAGAGGACAGAAAATATGTAGTAGCCTACTTTGATTTAGGTTTAGGTCTATATTATACTTTAAATTACGTCAATATACAGTACAGATTTAGGTTTATATCATACTTAAAAGTATGTTAATATCTATTTTATTACAAAATAATTATAATAAAACTTAATAATAATGATTTTACAGTTAGCTACATATGAAAGTCAAGAAAACTATATTTATTAAAGAGGACAGAAAATATCTATTTATATTTAGGCTTAGTCCTATATTTTATTTAAATTATGTCAATATTTATTTTATTATTGCATACTTATGATAAAACTTAATAATATAAAAAGATTTTACAGTTAGCTACATATGAAAGCCAAGGTAACTGTAATAATATTATCAAAAGGAGGAGGAAAGAGAGTTATATTCCGTCGATGCTGCTGCCATCTACTGGCAAATTATTTGAAAAAGGCGTCAAATCAGATAATTTTAAAATATCAGGGATACAAGTAATGAAAAGGAGGTCATTTCTTGATTTTTTTAAAATCGCCCTGACCCCCGGACAAAGGCCTAAAAGGGAGGACATGTCCGGATAAAAGAGGACGTCTGGTCACCCTGTTAAAGACCAGATTCTTCAAACAACGTTTTGAAAATTTTGCATTACAAACAGTAACTCACCTGATCCTGTTTTAAATTTCTTACAATCCTGTACACTAACAGATTAGGCAATTTCATAACAGCATCCGTAGTGTCGTCTAACGAAGTGTAATAAGTCTAATGAGAAAACTGATTAATTTTATTGATTAATAACAGATCCGTAGGCTTAACAATATCAGTCAAAAAAATTGATTGAGATTGCCTAACACGAAAAAAAATATTTAGTCGCACAGATACTTTATAAGACTCAGAAAGGAGGCAGTGCGCATGATCAGAGAACGAGCGACTGGGTCACAAGAGAACGACTAGTTGAGGTATCAAATTAGTTTTGTTTCGTTGTATATCACATCATGCGCACTGCCTCCTTCTGCGACTTGGAAAGTATCTGTGCAACAAAACTTTTTTCTAAGACTGTACGTCAGCGGTGACCAAAGCAGGTGTCGTGATTACATCGTGTAATCACAGACATTCAAACGGGTACGAGGAGTTTCCTGTACATTGCTGTGTGTTTCATTCACGTACTGAAGGCAAGCAGTGGCGGTATCATGTCGCTCTACAAACCCTGTCTCTACAAGCAGTAAGAGGTGGTTTCGTAAAAAATGAGAAGGAGAACTTTTTTGTTATTCTGTCGGACAAAATGTAATATGTTTACTTTGATCAACGGTTCAATTAGGAGTATATAGAAACATTAATTGCCACGCTGAATAATGTATTATTAGGTTATTTTACGACGCTTTATCAACATCTGAGGTTATTTAGCGTCTGAATGAGATGAAGGTGATAATGCCGATGAAATGAGTCCGGGGTCCAACACTGAAAGTTACCCAGCATTTGTTCATTTTGGGTTGAGGGAAAACACCGTCGAGAAAACCTCAACCAGGTAACTTGTCCCGACCGGGAATCGAGCCCGGCCACCTTGTTTTGCGTATTATTATTATTATTATTATTATTATTATTATTATTATTATTATTATTATTATTATTATTTCGTTATTGATCACTAAGTATGTGTTTCTATAATTCTTCTGTACGTGCATGAATACTGATATTTTTAGATTTTCTTCCAAAAGGATAAAATTTAATCTTGTTAATCTTTAGATGAGGATAACTATTTATTAGTTATTCATTTAATAATACTATTGTAGAAAAACTGATTCAATATTATGTGCCAACGAACTGATTCAATATTATGTGCCAACGAACTGTTGAACGCCAGGAATTGACATGTCTTAAATCATAGCCAAGAAGAGAAAGATGAGATGAATAAATGTAAGGTAGTCAGCTACCTAATGGAGTTTGAAATATCTCGTGCTCTAAAGCCTTTTAATAGAACAGAATTTCTCAAAAGAGTAATGATTAAAGTAGCTTAAATAATTTGTCCATATGAAGTTTATCATTTTGAAACCCACGAATTTCTCGACCAAGTATCGAGAGAAGAATTTAGAAAAATCCTGATTATATTCAAAAGGAAGGTTAAAAAAAGAAGCAAGAAGAATCGTATATTATTCACTGGCTCTTGACGACAGCAGTGACATTACTGATACAGCAAAGCTTGAGATTTTTATCCGCGGGCTTGATCAAGATGTTAGTACAGGAACCACCACTGGTTGTAGTTTTCATGCCAAGTACCTTTCCTCAGTCTCCTTACTTCATAGGCTGTCTGTCTCATGTAATCACTGCAGCTCGAGTTTTGGTCACCGCTGCTGTACGTACATGCAAGTGTACGTGCGTGTATGGGTATATATGGAATGAATGAATGAATGAATGAATGAATGAATGAATGAATGAATGAATGAATGAATGAATGAATGAATGAATGAATGTATGTATGTATGTATTTTTTTTTATTGGACAGCATGTTCCATTACAAGGTTAGTAATACTACATGCCTTGTTGATCATTCAATACAATTCTAAATTACTATTAGATAATCACTATTAGATAAATGTCACATATGGCTTCACTGCTCTTTGAGTGTGGTTCTTAATTATCTAGTTCCTTCCCATTTATGTTTATACTTGATACACTGCTATATCGCTAGTATTACTAAGAGATGAGTATTATATAGTTACACAATTTTCACTATGGCTACTGATTGCACTTGTTATATTGTTATTACACTACTATATACACTATTTACAACTCTGTTTCTTTCTTTGCTCTCTTCGTCTTCCTTTTGGGGTTATAGCTTTTCTAAATTTACAGATTGAACAAATTCTATGTATTGTTTCTTATATTTAAGTCGCATTACTGTTCGTATTAGTTCACTGCAGCTTTTTGGTCTCAATGTAATTAGTCCAGTGACCACCTAGTTTTAGGATGTTGTTTCTGAACACACTTCTTTCTTTATCAAGAATAGCACACTGGAAGATTAGATGCTAAGCTGTCTGATCGCCCTTCCCACAAATGGCATTCGGGGCTGTCCAATATGTGGAAACGGTGGAAGTAGGCCCTTAATTTTCCGTGGCCGGTTAGGAATGTCGTAAGATTATTATTCAAGGGGATACTGATGTGGGTATGTATGTATGTATGTATGTATGTATGTATGTATGTGTATGTATGTATGTACGTGTGTGTATGTATGTATGTATGTGTGTATGTATGTATGTATGTATGTATGTATGTATGTATGTATGTATGTATGTATGTATGTATGTATGTATGTATGTATGTAAGTAAAACGTTCCATGTATGTATGTATGTATGTATGTATGTAATGTATGTATGTATGTATGTATGTATGTATGTTGATGTGTCTGTATGTATGTATGTATGTATGTATGTATGTATGTATGTATGTATGTATGTATGTACGTACGTATGTACGTATGTATGTATGTATGTATGTATGTATGTATGTATGTATGTATGTATGTATGTATGTATGTATGTATGTATGCATGCAACCTCACCTCGAATCCCATGTTGCCAAGCCACAGAATAGCCGACAGAACACTAAATATGCCGTCGCACATTTCGCTGGGTATGTGCAGCACATTAAAAGCCAGTCTTAAAGCGTCGAACTTCTTAGCGTCACTAACTCCATCTATCTTGATGCAACCAGATTGATTTAAGTACTTGTAGAAGTCTGCAGGCTTAAGTTTCAGTTGGTCTGCCAGTTCCTTGTTGCTCTGAAAATCACGGAGAGAATACACAATGACAATAGCACTCGATATATTGCTCAAATGTCACTGAAAATAGAATATACCGCACAATTTCATCACCATACCTTGGCTGCTTCCACGAGCTGGTAGAAGACGTGATAGTTGCGTTCGCCGGGGCTTTGGAATGTGATCCGCGATTGTTCCAAGAGGTAATCCTGAATTATGCACCCTTTGATCATCCATTTACTGTCAAAACAAACTTGCATGAATTTACCAAATCTGCTGGAGTTATCATTTCGCACAGTCTTAGCATTACCTAGAAAACACAAAGAGAAATAATTAATACACGATATAATATATGTCCTTTCTTCATTTTAATGCTAGTTAATACACACATAGGCCTACAGGTAGACCAAAAAATAGATGGTTTAATGGAGTCAGAGAAGATGGGAGAAGGATTTTGGAAAGTAGAAACACGGAAAGGGATGCGGCAAATAGGGAAGAGTGGAAGCAACGTCTGAAAGAAGCCAAGGCCCGATTTGGGCTGTAGAGCTATAGACGAATACACACATATACCATAATTCGGAAATTTCAATAGTCCGTGGAACTCCAGTCCTAAGTTTGAAATTATAAATCAAGGGTTGAAGTAGAAGCGCCCAACGTCACCCACACTTTTTAATATATATTACATACCAGGTGTTTCAGACCACCCGTAACATTTTAATATTTTCTCTAGGTTAAGATAAATTAGAAATTAATATATACGGGCTATTCCATATGAAATCGATGAGTAAAAAAATCTCGCATTTTTTATACTCTAATTTTTTCCCTATTTATACAAGGTGCTGAGAACAGTGTATTTTCAAAAATATACTATCGAAAGTCAAACGGTTTTCGTACTATTGAGCGACAAATTTAGCGTATTTTATAAAAACAAGCCTCTTTCAGCGTTCAGAACTCTGGAACCATTTACTGCAGAACATTGAACGGGAGCTCATTTTGAAGCTGACATTTGGTAGGTTATGAAAAGAAGTAATCCTTATTTTTATTGTATACAGAGAGACAGATAATCTGATTTTACTTACTTTTAGGCTTTTTGCCAATTTGTAAAAATGTGAAAAAAATTGAGAAAAAACTTGCATTATTAAGAGGGATTCGGCATTGTTTGCTTAGTGGCTCGGAAATAAGTCTCGAGGGTATTAAATAGATTATTTTCACACGCCTGGACTTTAACGGCGCAGCACCGCACGCACTGGCCGAGAGCTGAAGATAAGCGAGCGTCGGGCGTCATTTTACTCCTGTGTTTATGAAAACTTGTGATAAAGCTAGCCCAGCTATGAGCTACTAGACGAAACATCACGTGTTTGTCTCCTGGCCTTGCTTGTCTGGGCTAAATCCCGCCTCACAGTCAGATGGTTACTTCACGCGCGTACTATTTATTTTCTTTATTTGATATTTTCAATATTTTCTTATCAACGTTGCACCAGTAAAAAATATGTGTTTATTTGTACTTTCAATGCGGAATCTAACCATATATTTTAAAAATATGTCTCGTGGGCAAAGGCGTCTTAATGAAGAAAAATCTAAATTTCTCTATTTCCATAAAAAGTAAGAAAAACTGTTTACATGTCAATATAAACTTTAATTTCTCAGCATCAAAATAAACCATGATTTTGATCATTGGGTGAAAGGGTTTCGGAGCCACAAGAGTTTAAAGTTACTAATTTTATGAAAATACGACAAATTTAAATATTTTTAATTTAAACACTGTGAAGTTCTGATGCCTCAAACTTTGCACAAAGCATTGTATCACAGTTGTCAACGGACAGAAAAAGTTTCATTGTAGTTAAAAAATTGCAAGGTCAAGTTTCTCTGTATTTCGGTCGATTTGAGATGGAATAGCCCATATGTATATTTTCAGATTCCTCATTATTCTGATATTTCATCCGATGATAGTCAATTTCGCCACGCTTGTGATTTCTCTGAGCGAGCAAACCCGTTCATTGAACTCAATGACAATTTAAATTAGGTATCGATTACCAAAATTTGTAGTGGAACAACTTAACCAAAGGTTACGTCCTCAGTTACAACGACAAACAAAACGAAATTATAGTCTGAATCAAATGCAAATATCAATTAGTCCTAAACCTAGTTTACATGTTCATAAGTTAATTTTTTCTACAATAGAGCTTAAAGTTGCATTTTACCTACTGTTATCGTTATCAGTACCTAAAGTGAGTCCTTAAACACTAGTGCGTAAAATAGCAAGTAATCATTTTAGGCACTGCTATTCATTTCACGCATTGCCAAAGAAAATGTAATATTCAATATGCAAACTTCATTTAATAAGAAATTAATGCATATACCTCGATCTTTCATCACTTAAATGTTACATGTAACACAAAAGTAAAAATTTAACAGTCATATCTACATATTAGCCCTCATTATTATTATGAAATTATGCTATATTATGTAGTACTTATTGTAACAAGATTTATCATTAAACTGTTCCTAACCGCTTTGTTGATTATACGGATGGATCAGACGGCCATTAAATCGTAAACATGATTAAACAGGCAATTTCACGGATATTTACTTCTTAATGGTTCTGAGTTTGGACGGACATGACATTGTGATTCTCTAACCTCTTCAATTTGAAGTATTTATTAATATTTGAGGAGAAAAATTAGCTCCTGCGCCGGGGATTGAACCCGGGTCCTTGGTTTCTACGTACTAAGCGCTCTAACCATTGAGCTACGCCTAAGTTCAATCCACAGCACCGGATCGAATCCCACTCCTCCAGTGTTTTTCCTTTTATGGCCTGACTCCAAGTTCGACATATATGTTGACATTTTTATATTAGAGCGCTTGGTACGTAGAATCAATCATTTTAGGAAGGGCTCTAGTCCATTTTTGATAGGACGTTGTTGTATTCGTCACACTTGAACACACCTTATAAATGACATTATTTCATGAATTCATTAAGATGTACGGGAACTGAACACTTTTCAAAGTACATTTCAAGAGGTCCCATTCCTGAAATACGGCCATTTTTTTATGGAGATTTGATTGGTGTTGTGATTTCGGACTACAGTCCTTTCTAAAATGACTGATTCAATTGTTACCGAAACAGACATATTCTGTAGGTCCAAAAGAATAATCTTTAAGTCGACTGAAATATTTATTTAATGTAAATTTGTGCTATCATAGAAAAACATTGTATGACACACATTCGTAAAGCCATCTTTTTGGCCCTAGTGTTTTTGTGAAACTCGTACCAAAAAAAGAACCTTTACGAACTTGTCCCATAAAAAACTACTGGATGTTCATCTCAAAGTGTGTCATGACGTCACTGTTGTGAGTCAACGATTTGAAGCGAGTTTCAGCTTTTATGTCAGAGAATTTGCCTATTAATCAAGGCGTTCAATCTGAACTTGAGAACGTGTACGGTATGACTTGAACGTCGTAGCAACAGATGGCGGTCTGTACTGTCTGTGTGCTACCATAATCTCTTTCAAACTGTGTTTTGCGCGGGCAAATCGTACGAAGGGTATTTGTTATCATCGGTTACGTACGGAAACATTCCACAGCACAAATCAAATGCTCCGTGTCCTTGTTGGCCGTCGAAGTTAATGTAAACAAATACGAAGTAATCGTCTTAACCCTCTCCCCATATCCCGACAGTAAGAAAAAACCCACCTCAGTACATGTTTCCAAACAGTATACATTCCTGCCACTACCGGCGTTACCATACCTATAGCTAAGTACTCTTCAGAATGAACGCCGTACTTGCTAGGCAACTTCTCTGACACATAGGTAATACACCTCTGCGGAAGTGTAGGAAGATTGAATTCTCTAGGTTCATCGACTAGCCATATGATGGCATACAGCGAGCCATGACACACTTTGAACTGAACACCCAGTATTACAGAACATAATTATCAAAGCTCGGAACTTGGGGACTTGTGTCTTTTCACGTGGCTAAGCAACCGGACTTTTCATTGTCAACAAACTCCCGCTTCCAGCTCGGAGGTACTGTCAGGTCTGCTATAAAAGTGGTTTCTGGCTGGAACAACATATCGATAGTATTATGGTAGGTTGAAATACATAATTTTATAGCATATAGGCTGTATAATAAAAAAAACATGAGAAATATATCAAATTTACTTTTCTGCTATGCACATTTTATTACAGTGTATGACTACGTACATTCGAAGATTTTCGAACCCATAACTTCTTCTCCAGTTAGTTAAATATGATTTGAAACGAGAAAAACTTATTTCCACGTCACATGAAATGACGTGAGCAAACTTAAAATACTGAATATTTTCACTGTCACTGTTTTCTGTTTGATTTTCAGCAGTTACTAGCTGATCTCGTATCTGAGAAAGATAAGTATATCCTAAATTGTTCTCGAAAATAGTTTTCAATTTGTGTGTCACTACTAGGACAGGTCCCTCTACGACTTGATTCATGGCTATGGACAAATTTCCCACCAATTTAAGGGACTGCAATGTCTTTCAATGAATGCCCGTTTCCAGCCTAGTTTGTGTGTGGCACAACTTACAAAATATAAACTCTCCATCAGAAGAAAATAATGTATCTCCTCGGAATTCCTCCAAGAAATTTTGTACTGTACCTTTTAATTCCTCTCTAGCAGGCCGTTTACCTGTAATTCTCTGAATGCCATTGGCTTTGGCATGACACAGTTTCTTTGTCCGTCTTCCTGTCTTCGATGTGATCACTTTCTTAGTACATACGACTGTCCCTGAGCACTTCTAGCGTGAGCTTTGTGTACGTTGCACCTGTAACCTTACTCATGTAGGTACACGACACACAAGTCCCCAAGTTCCGAGCTTTGATAATTATGTAGAAACTAACTTCGAGTTAAACACTAATGTTCAATTAAAATAACGGATAGTTAGTAATCTTTATGCAATGGGCCTTAGAATATCAAAGAAAAGTAGGCATATATGTGAAAATAAAATTTGTTTTAATAATTCCTACCGCTTCAACAATCTTATTGTTTGATAGCAGGACAATATGAACATCGATTACATTTTTTTTTTCAAAATGGAGCCTACCGAAAGCTTCGAGGATGGTGTTGGCCTCGAGGATCTGCTGCTCCACCCACGTGCTAACGTTGCTGGTGACCGAACACAAGTACTGCAGGATGAACTTGGTGGTCTCCGTCTTGCCTGCTCCGCTCTCGCCGGAGATGACGCACGACTGGTTGCTGCTCTCCGACGCCTGAAGGGACTTGTAAGCCGCTTCGGCCAGCGCGAACACGTGGGGCTCCAGAGCGCCCATCTTCTTACCGTGGTACGTGAAGACATACTCCTGCGAACGAGAGAAAATTCATTTATCATCTCAGTGTGGGATAAGGATGATTTACACGATGTTGCTTTTGGCGCTAGTCGCTAGCTTCTTCCGTCGCCACCTATTGCTTTTCCGGAGCGAATATCTGGCTACAAAATTCGCTAGCTGATAAAGGCCCGATTTTATAAACCATTTAATCTTAGATCAGAGGTTAAATTGATCCTTGTTTCAGCTGAACTTGGAATTTTGTGTTGTATAAAGTCTAATCTGAGATTAATTTGTCTCAAACTAAAGTCAACTTTGACTGAAGAAATTTCCCCGATTAAGTTAGATGATCCAAGTTCAGTTATTTCTTTTGTGTTTGAAATATACGAGTGACAGATTGTGCAAATAAAATATCCATTATTATTAATATTAATAGCTATGTTAGGTACATTTATATATATATATATTTCTTTCAATTTCTTGCCTTAATACACAAACATTCTTATATTTTATAAGGCTCTATCGTGTTCAGCAGTATCAAATAACATAACCTATAATTATATTATTTTATAACAACCATTAATTATTAATGGATATGATAGGTACATTCATAAATGTTCAATTAACTGTATTACTAAACGAAAATTATCGTTTTATAAAGCTTTATTATGTTTAGCAGTATCAAACACCATAACATGATAACAACTTGGAGAACAGTCAACCTTCTTCTAATTGTCCGCCATTATTTACATTGCAAAAAAAAGCCAGTGTCTCCAACAGAGTGTAATACGGAAAGTCGCGAAAAAGTAGTTGTAAAGTCGCTAGATTTCTCATTATCAACAAAGAAAGATTAAATTTTGTCACTATGGGGTGCTAAAAAGGTCACTAAATCCCTATTTAAGCAATATAAAAGTTAAAAGAAATTGTTGTTGAAAAAGAGTTAAAATCGCTAGAGTGGCAACACTGAACAAACCTGTATAACATGGTCCGCGCATCATGTATTTCACCTGTTTCCTTTTCACGTGAACTTAGATTGCATTTGAACCAAGATAATTTGATCGCAGAAAAGTTTTATACAATAGAAGAAGTGTCTGAACTCGGTTTACTTTTCGATCTTCGATCAAAGTTGATCTTTAGTCAGGGAGTTTTAAACAATTGGGCCAAAGTGTGCTATAGTCCCGACGCTGTTATTTCCGGCGTGACTCCGCCTCTTTGGTTACGTCTTAGAAAGTGAAGGCTCTATCAAGTCTAGGTAGGTAGTATCGTTCGCTATTTTTGTTCTTACGTTGCCGAGCTACCATACGAGGAATCTATTTGGCACACCGTTAAACATCATGTCGTAGCTCCTATGATAATAAATCAAATGCAATGTAATTCAGCAAATAATTGAGCGGCAAATAACGTCTTCGTGTGCTTTCTGAGAACGGCAACGAAAGAGCTAAAATGGCGGGCGATTATATTAAGTATTTATCGAGCCTGAAGAAATGAATCAGCGAATCACAAGACGCACGCGTTTAAATTTAGCCGACCTGCAACGCGATTGGCTGCAGAAATTTAGAGCGACGGGACTGTAAAAAGTAGGAAGTTACCAGCGATAAGTGTCCTGATGTCACAGAAGGATGCTATTCCAGCCGCTGTTATGCTTTTGCACGCGTTATAGTGAGGATCGCGTAAGAATAGTTACTATAAAAACCTAATTTGGTCGTCTTTTCAGTGTTGCCAACAAATGCCAAATATCACCATAGATGGTAAAGTAACAATGCCATATACTGAAATAATAATAATAATAATAATAATAATAATAATAATAATAATAATAATAATAATAATAATAATAATAATCTCAGTTATTTAGGCCCACTTATTTACCACATTTCATCTTCATGTTGGGAGATATTTTCTAAATAGTTCAATAATTTATAAAACAATACAGTTTCCCCGATTATCCGTCACTCTATTAACCGATTGACGGATTATCCGACTGTCTCCGTTTCTACCCCCTCTCTCTCTCAGTTTTTTTTCCTTCAGAAACATTTCAATAATACTTTCATGTTATATCAGTATAAATTTTTTAAATGTTTTGAAAATGTCAAAAGAAAATGTTTCTTTATCGAAAAAAGTGCAAATAATTGAGTAATTTGGGGAAAGAGAAACTGTCGACACATCTAGCATCAGAATACGAGACCGGTGTTACAACTATGTTGATTTAATAAAAAATCTTGTGAAGTGTGAAGAAACATTTTAATTTGACAACATGAGACCTTAACTATTCTTATTATAAAAAAGATTTATTACCCCTTAAAAACCAGTAGTTGACATCAAACCTGAATGAGTATTTAACTTTATGATCCACTACCTTGCAAGGATAAACACAAGAACACGGAGAAAATTACGAAAGTGAAGTACTGTTCACTTAATTTACGAAAATATTTTGTAATACGGATTATCCGATTTTTTCGATTAACCGTTCAGTCCACCCCTTCATTACCACGGTTAATCAAATTCTACTGTATATTTTCCTATGGTAATAAATCACATTATGTGATTTAAGACGGTAAAGGTACTTAATTCCGTGATCAATCACTAATCCCGTGATAAAATGTATGGACTGCCATGGGTCCTGGTTCTGACATTTAAGACGTTGAAATACCCAACAGATGCCAGAGAGATGTCTTAATTTTCAATTCTGACCGGCGTCAGGGTTGTATCCGCCTTTGAATAAAGCAGTCGACCGCAGAGCTTTTGTTCAAAACCCGTGGTTCAAATTTTTCTTTCTCTTGTGAGCGCTCCTGAAGAAAATTTTATATTGAGTTCCAAATTAATATAGCTTTAAAAATGATATATTACTGTAGAATATCAGCTGAATCAATGTGTACTGATTATTTCAAAATTATATAAAAATATAAATGCTACAGGAGCTTTCCCATTTTCGGATTTATTTTCATGTTTCTCCTTCCTGGCTCACTCGGCCAGTGATGCCAACGCTAAATTGTGAAAATTAATGTCTATGAAAGAAAAGAGCTAGTGGAAATAATAACAGAAATAATTATAGAAAACATCAATTATAATTATAATAAAATAATAGGGCATACAGGGTGGCACAAGAAATGTCATATCATTTATTTTACACGTAACATCTATTGATTTGTATTAAAACTTTACAAAATTATACAGAATTAATAATTAGGATTTGGAATTTTATCTCTAATGCAGAACATGTTCCATATGACCACCGTTTTGCCTCACAACCTCTTGCAAACGAACCCTTACATTCGTCACCACTTTTCGACACAAGTCTTCAGATAGCGCACGGCACAACTCCACTAGAAGGGCTCTGAGCTGCACCACATTTTCTGGCCTCCTTTGGTACACATTCTCCTTTAGAAATCCCCATAAAAAGAAATTAATGTCCGGGCTATGAGGCGGCCACATTTTCCCGCACCCATGTCGATGTGACATCACACGAAGATCAAACATCTCGTGCAGGTAATCCAGAACGGTGTTTGCAGTGTGTGGACGGGCTCCATCCTGCATGAACCACTGCGTTTCCATAGTGAGACCTTTTGCCATGAGATGGGGGATAAAACTGCTTTCCAACATGGTTTTGTATCGAACTTGGTTGACAGTTTCATCGAAGAAAATTGGACCGATGATTCCGTGAATCAAAATTGCGGCCCATACAGAAACTTTTGCCCCAAACATTTCTTTTTCATGCAGTATGCGAGGACGTTTCCTAGCCCATAATCGAACGTTTTGTTTACTCACAACACAGAATAACTTTCACCTTGTGTTCAACAGTCAGTCACCCGTTGTCCGCCATTTCACAAATTGATGTTTGTGCTCGTAGCTATGGTTACATCCAAACTGTGATGCTACCTATCGGATTTTCCATGAATTTTGGCATCCACTAGCTCAGTTAGAAACATCGAAACAACAATATTAAAATTTTTATGTGATAATTAAATGGTATGACATTTCGTGTGCCACCCTTTATATTTAACTTTACTGCTGTTGTTAGGAATATAAATACTGAGAAATAACTGTATTCATTCAATTTATTCAAATTTAATTTTGTATTGAATTTAACTTTCACTTTCTCTTGTTTATAATATATGAATATGTAATATGTATTCCTGTAGTTACACAAGTATTTTCTATGACATTTGTCACTTAAGCCCTTTTTCTATGTTGTCATTTCTTGCTTAATCCATATTAAAACAATATACCATGACTTTAAAGTGTTTTTCCAAATACACGTTCGTTTTCTGAGCAGTTAATGAAGATTACTTTAGTATCACGGAATTAGGAAACCACTATCACGGAATTTGGATCCCTGTCACGGATTTAGGAGCCACTGTATAACAATGAAGAATCGTATATTATATACCAAACTTGTGAAACTGTTGACAATGAATGTTCTAAAAACTGTAACTAAAGGTCCAAATAACGTCATTTAGGTGTTATTTGAAAATTTGTATTACAATTTTGGCATAAATATAGACTATAGACTATATAAATACATAATTTTGATGGTTAAACTCTGTATTTGAATGTAATATATGGTGGAAGAAGTTTTCAAAAGAGTCACTATATGGCACAGGTATTTAGTTGTGCTAGATGTGTTACTGGCTTTGCCTGGTTGGGGCGACTCAGCTGGCGACGTCAGCCCTGTAGTCTAGAGCGTGCTGAAACGTGATTTTGCTGGTTTATAAGAGTTCTTTATGTTGCCAAGAAAACTTTAGTGGGGTTCTAAGTGTCATATTACGCTTTAATTTAAAATGGTCCCTATTTACCAATATCGTATTACTCTCTTTGTTTTTGCTGTGTATCTAGAAAATGTGACGTGATAGAAAGAAACTGACTTTTCCACTGCATTCATCACAAAAAATTAGGTAAATCCACCCATTTACACACCAGATGCACGAAAAAAGTTTCAATTTGTCGACTAGTGTAATTATTTAAAATAATATACACATTTTGTATATTGTCTTCTTCTGTAACAACTACCACAGTTGTTTCATAATCGTAATATCGCCATGTTATCTGCCACGAATAATCTTCGTAGTTCAAAAGGGATGTTAGGTAAAGAATTATCATCATACCACCAACACTGAGCAAACAAGTAGTGGGATTCTATGTCAGCAAGGAGGAAGGTCGCCACTTGAGATAGTGCAATACAAATACAAGACACGAAGCAACCAGCCTCTATCGCTGCTAGATAAATGTGTGTGTGTGTGTGTGTGTGTGTGTGTGTGTGTGTGTGTGTGTGCACTTCCGTACTGACATTCCAAACTGAATCACATCAGTAATTATGTGGTACAAAGAACACTACTGAACTGAAACAAATATAAAAATTAATAAATGAATAAATAAATAAATAAATAAATAAATAAATAAATAAATAAATCAATAAATAATTAAATGAATGAATGAATGAATAAATGAATGAATAAATAAATAAATGAATAAATGAATAAATAAATGAATAAATGAATAAATAAATGAATAAATGAATAATTAAATGAATGAATGAATAAATAAATAAATGAATGAATGAATAAATAAATAAATAAATAAATAAATATATAAAATAAGTAAATAAATAATAAACACAAATAAACGAACATATAAACAAACAAAATAAAAACAAAACAGGCTTAAATAAAAAGTCCAACTCTGTAGATTATCGGTTAACATGAATTACCGTAAAGCGAGAGGGCCTGGATTCAAATCATAGTTGGGACAAGTTACTGGTTGGTGTTTTTTCAGAGGTTTTTCCTTAACCACTTGAATAATAATAATAATAATAATAATAATAATAATAATAATTATTATTATTATTATTATTATTATTATTATTATTATTTTATTTTTTATTTAACGACGGTCGCAACTGCAGAGATTATATCAGCGTCTCCGGTGTGCCGGAATTTTGTCCCGCAGGAGTTCTTTTACATGCCAGTAAATCTGCTGACAGAAATATCTACGTAAACAACTACATAAATATCCAAATAAGTAACAACTAAGGGTGCTATTCATAGACATTTCGCTAGCCCGCGCTACGAGCGTACTAAACAGGATTCATATCATATCATATCGCTGACACTGGTTTATGAATACAAAAAACGTTAGTTCGCAGATAATCCACCGAAAGCCCGCGCTAAGAATGTCTATGAATACGGCCCTAAATATCTAAGTAAATCTATACATAAATTTTCAAATAGGCATTGAAGCACACTTAAATCCCATCGACCTCGGTCGGGATCGAATCCGCAACCTCGGGGACAGAAGACGAGCACTATACCAACTGCGCCACACAGGTCGACTTAACCACTTGAAGGAGAATTGTTGGGTAATTTTAGGTGTTGGATCTCAGACTCAATTTGCCTTCATTAATTTCAACTTCATCTATCATCTTCAATAGTTTCAGGTCGACCAGGAGATGCAGCAGATGTGGTACAGTAATTCGCCTACAGATGTCAACTGTCTGGGGAAACTACATAGATCGCAGGAAAGAGCTTTCACAGCGAACTACGGCAGATTAGGGAGCTACCAGAACTGTTTAGTCCCCTGGAATAGATGACATCATAGTGAATCGCGTTATTCACTGTGCTGCGATCTTCAGAGAATGCAGCAGGACGTAGTACGTGATTTGAGGACGGATGTCATCGATATGAGGAGGCTGCAGAATATCAAATGGGAGACGGAGGGGCTATCCTGTGTACCCGGACTCCGTCAGACTTTGATGTTCTAGATGAATCGATAAGATAGCACCAAGCAGTGAATAACGTCCTCACAGGAATGGGATCCTAAGGACTTCAACAATCATCTTATAACAGGGAGATCGGCATAATAAATCTTAGGCTTCGGTGCATGCCTTTGGGTCTTCCTTAGAAATAATAATTTAAAACAATACATAATGTCTATGTAAATAACTTCATATATTTATGAACAAAATTTCTGTATATAATAATTATTTATTATTTTATTGGGTTATTTTACGACGCTGTATGAACATCTAGGTTAGTTAGCGTCTGAATGAAATGAAGGTGATAATGCCGGTGAAATGAGTCCGGGGTCCAGCACCGATAGTTACCCAGCATTTGCTCGTATTGGGTTGAGGGAAAACCCCGGAAAAAACCTCAACCAGGTAACTTGCCCCGACCGGGATTCGAACCAGGGCCACCTGGTTTCGCGGCCAGACGCGCTGATCGTTACTCCACAGGTGTGGACTGTAATAATTATTGTATTCGTATATACTCGTAAGCTTTTTATTGCTTTTAATAATTAAATGTTGTGGAATTCCTATTTTCAAACAGCCCAAAGGAGTTTGTGTACCTAGCAAATGCATCGTCAAAATACGAATACACAAGGGCCAAATGTTTTACTTAAATCTTGTATTAGTAGCTTTAAAACACTCATATTAATAAACACGTTAACATATCGAATTAACTTGATTTTCTTCATGTTAGACTTTCTGCACGTTAAATAAGTTTACTACAGGAACATCATTTTATTTTTACTAACATTTTTAATATTAACCTGGCTATACCTTTGGATTAAAGGTCTAGAACCGTAAACACCGCTTGTTCCCCCTTCCAAGACTGGAGTTCGATGATACTGGCGTAAAATACAAACAAATCACTTTACTAGGTATAGGTGGGAAGAAAAGTAGTTCATCCATTTATGTAAACTAGGAAATATCGCAATTTTGAGTTTGATAATTTTCATTAGATTTTTGTTTAATCAAAATACAGTACAGTATTAACAATAAGTGTTTTTACTCACGAACTGAGCTATCCATTCGGACGTATTAATTATGTAGTGTATATTGTACTGTTACAGCACATTAGCGTACAATATAGAGAACGAAGTTAAATTGAAAAATAATCATAATATGGATATTTAAACACATTTTTGAAAATGGTAGCCGTTCATTTCGATACAGGCTTCAGTTCTTTTGTGCATATTATCGCACTATAGACTATTGTACCTAATTCCAATTACCAGTTTCGTCCTTCGTACGAGTAACTCATGTTGAAATAATTCTATACCTACTCTATAAAATAGTACCTTACGTACTGTAAATTTAATCTTCACTTCTGCCCGATCCGAAAAGATAAAATTACTCAGAAATGCTATCTACTGTCCGTTCAAGTGGTTTTGTCGCAGGGTCGTAGAAAGGGGGAAATCACGTGACAGTTAATTACTTAACGAGGCCCTTTTATTTAAGTTATTTTAAACAGTTGTATAATATTACGTAGATGTCCAATTCCTAACAGAAATTAATGTTCTCAAAAAGAGCTAAGACAGCCCAGGCACTATCTGGCGAATAAAAGCTGATGGAAGAAACCGGAATATGACATAGGCAAACGGACGACAGTACCTGTGCGAAAATGATTCAATATTGAAAGCTCTTTCGTCACTGGAAAACGCGAACATATTTTTGAAACGTACTGTTTACTATGACCGTAAGGCTACTATGGCTGTATATGAGGTCTTGGATCTGTGTGGAGGACGGTTGAACTTCATTAGTAGAAGGGGTGGGAGTGAAGTACATTCAAAAACTCAGGTACAATAAAAATTGAAGTAAAAATAAAATGATGTCCCTGTATAATATCCAAATGGCTACCACCCTCTCTCAAGTCTCCAAGTGTACAGATACAGCGGCTGGGGTGTAGGAATTACACATAAGTTGAAAATGGACAATGTAATGGACGACGTGCAGTTATATCGAAGAAATGGACAGAACATCTGTTACAAATGAATAATAACAGTCCCCGGCGGTTGGAATTTATCACTCTAGCCTCAAGGAAGAGAGATCTGGAACTGTACAGAAGAAAATGTAGAGTCCAAGAACAGTTTGAGTATAACTGCAACAGACAGGATGTCATTTCTCACTGCGTTTATCAGAGTTCTTTAGTCTTACAATCACAAGAAATTAACTTGGAAGATATCTGCAGTATTAATAATACACCCGTTCAGTGATGTGGTGCAGGAACGGTTTTCGCATCAGTTTTTTGAAGCAAAGGCGGAATAATTTGTAACATACTACATAGAACGAGGTAGGAATGTGACGGGAAACGTATAATTTTTTATTATTAACTAAACTTCGTGAGGAGAGTATGAAGAAAGGTCGTGGTAAAATTTCCAAAATCCTTGCAAGACAACGCACCCACTTATAAACTCCTGAATGGGTTACAGGTAATTAATTCGGCGTTGGGTTAATTAACCATCCTCCGTATTCGCCAGATCTAGTCCCCTCAGATTATCACCTATTTCCGAAACTAAGAACAACATCGAAAGGGAAGAAATGAAGGGTTCAGAACCATAGTGGGCCAACCGTCATTTACTAAAATCGTAGAAAACAAGGGTTAAAATGAAGTTATTACCATAATTCAATGGAAACATATAGCAATATAAACTATACACATTAACACTAAATTATATGTCAATCTTCATTAAACTATGGTATTCACTTAACTTTAACCCTTGCTTTCTCCGTTTTTAATAAATGGCGTTTGGCCCACTATGGCTGTGAATGAAGCAGGAATACGTTTTGTGGAAGAGTGGTTTATGGACTAAGAGAACTAAAAATAAAGGCTTAGAAGTACTTCATGGCTAGAGCCCGGATTTCCATGCAAATGCATATTATAAGCTTGTTACGCTTCTCAAACTTTGCATCGTTTTATGACTTATCCATTACAAATAACTGTACTTTATCCGTGCAGGTTTGTGTTGGGAACAAATTCACGCACAATGCATATTTTGAAGATTTTACATTTAATAAAAAAACGCACGCACACGCACACGCACACACACACACATACAAACTTTTATATTGCATATTATGTTCTTTTTCTCTAGATTTTGTGCATATAATTAGTTGCATAATAGTGCACTTTATGACTGTTGCTTAAATAGAATCTGGTATTTCCATATTATCTGTCTATTGAGAAAAAGAAATAAAGAACGTATAACCTCTATTATCCGTGGTAATTGAATCTGAACGGTTAATCCAAAAAATTCCTGCGGGAAAACATAATAAAATAAAAGTCGATTTTTCTGTTGTACCTAATCTTTCTAATATTTTTTTTCAGAAATAATAAATTTTCTTGTATTTTAAATTGAAAAGGGTCTTACTTTAACATATTTTTATTATACTATTCAGTTAAGAGTTTAAAAGAAAGTCTCTCCTAAAAATATTATTTTTTTACTTAGGCATATGCAATGAAATATTTTCATAAATTAAGTGCATAATATTTTCATTTTTTGCAACCACTAGCGTCTTCATGCTACATTTGCCGGTTATAATTAATGAAACAGTGAAATACAGTAATACGTAGCACTTCATCCTTGTTTTATTCGATTAAATCTTTTAATATTCTGATGCGAAATGAGCCACGGTTTTTTTTTTCCAGAACAGCTCAACACGTTTACTTTTGACATTTTGCACAGAGTGATTTGCACGGGTTTGCAGTTGCGTGGAAGTACTTGGGATCGTTTCTTTGAGAAGATAGTGACATTTTAAAAACAGCCCCTTCCAAAAGTGTCTTTCTATGCCAGTGTTAGTATTCCTACTACATCTGCCCTGTAACGATAAAGGCTGGTAACTTTCTAAAGGCTGATTTTCTGTAAATTCAGAGTCCTAACATTATTTTCTTTTTCTGCATTGAGAAAAAAGAAATACAGTCGGATAAACCACCAATCGGCTGATAAGAGTGACGGATAATCGAGGTTCTACTGTAAGGCTACCGCTAATGTGATTTTTGCAATACTTGATATGTAAGTTAATTATTTTTAACATAATATATTCGGCAGTGAAAGTAAAACTCACAATTCATTTCCTAAATGCCATGGCAACAATTCTTGAACAGGTCTGCCCAACTCAAACGTCTGGATTTAATGTTCCTAATTATGTCAGGTGAAGAATACAATGCGTGCAGTTCTGTGTTGTGTAACTTTCTCCATTCTCCTGTAACTTCAATCCTTCTTAGCCCCAAATATTTTCCTAAGCACCTTATTCTCAAACACTCTTAACTTCTGTTCCTATCTCAAAGTGACAGTCCAAGTTTCAGAACCATACAGAACAACCGGTAATATAAAGTTAACTGTTTTATAAATTCTAACTTTCAGCTTTTTGACTTTTTTCTCCACTTATTTATGCTCTACCACCAGTATTTTTTCTGACAGTGCATATCGTTTACATCCTGTATAGCTAAATAAAATGGATTAGTCCACACCTGTGGAGTAACGGATAGCGCGTCTGGCCGCGAAACCGGGTGGCCCGGGTTCGATTCCCGGTCGGGGCAAGTTACCTGGTTGAGGTTTTTTCCGGGGTTTTCCCTCAACCCAATTTGAGCAAATGCTGGGTAACTTTCGGTGCTGGATCCCGGACTCATTTCACAGGCATTATCACCTTCATCTCATTTAGATGCTAAATAACCTAAGATGTTGATAAAGCGTCGTAAAATAACCTACTAAAATAAAAAAAGATGTATAGAGGTGGATTGTGAAGGAGGCCAAGACGCACCAGGGGCTGTGAAACCGCAGAAGAAGAAGAAGATGGCGGAGGAGCAAAAAATTTAACTTTAAGTTTGAATACTATAAGGCAGTGTTTCTCAAACTATGGTCCGCGGACCACTTGTGGTCCTCGAGGTCTGCCCTTGTGGTCCTTCAAAAAAGGCAGAGGAAAAATATAAAATTCAAAGAATTTCGTTTCACTCTATAGGTGAAAATCTCAGAGTTCAGAAATGACACATGGCAATCGCCGTTCACTTTTTTCTCCCACTACTGACATTTTATGAATTTTATTATCCCACTCAATTCTCAGCAACAAAAGAGAGATTTAAAGCACTATGAACGTGGTGTTTCTCGCCATCTTTTCCCTGCACATTTAGTACCGCGCCTGTAACCCAGCCAGGGACTATCCGAATTCATAACAGAGGACCAAAGTACCGAACCTTTTCATGTCTTGATGACTTTCCTAATAGTTTTGCCGACACTCAGTCTGCACATTGAAATGGTCACGTACTGTACGTCGTACACCAATAATACAACTCTGAGGTCACAATTTGAAACTTATTTTCCAAGTAAATATGACGAATTTTCATCGGTTCGTGATCACTTTCATTGCGATATTGAAACTAACAAACTTTCATTGAGTGAAAGAGAACAGCTAATTGAAATCTCGAATGAGACCGGACTTAAAATGAAATTCCAAGCGGAAGGTATGATTAATTTCTGGACCGCATCACAAGTGAAAAGAGAATATAGTCAACTGTACAATGGTGCTTTAGAGATTATACCCTAATTCAGTTTGTTTCTACGTATCTGTGTAAGAAAGGGTTTTCATCACTAACTCTAATAAAAACAAAGTAGGTTACCGAAATCTACTAGATGTATGTGACGATCTCCAGCATACTCCAAATATACAGGGACATCACTTTATTTTTACCAACATTTTTAACATTAACCTGGCTATACTCGGAAACACTGTTACCCCCCTTCCTTTACAGGAGTTTGGAGTTGCTAGTGCAATATGTAAACAAATCATTTTACTAGCTATAGGAGGAGAGAAAAGTAGTGTATCCATTTATGTTACAGGGAAATATAGTATTACGATTTTCAGTTTGGTCATTACTTTACAGTATTAGGCCTATATCAAAAAACAGTAGAATAGTAACATTTTTTTTTCACAAACTCAAGTCTTCAGGCGGTTATATATATTATGTAATGTCTACTTTATTCAGCATATTACTAACCTAATTTATTCCTGAGAATTTTGTGAGCACTTCCGTAAGAAACCCCAATTTCTACAGCTAACTTCTTGACTGACTTATTAGGACCTCGCTGCATCCTTTCTCTAGCATCTTCTACAGCATCTTCTGTCACCTTTGTTGGCCATCTTACACTTTTCTTCCTTTCTGTACACTCTGTTGCTCTAAATTTATCTACCAGATTAATGACATTTCTATGAAAATATTCCGTAATGATATAATCAGGAAATTGTGAAAAAAAACTGTTCGGTTATATTGTAATTCCAGTTTCCATCATCGTCCTTCATACCTACAAACAGTAAAACAAAACTCTTGTTTAAATAATGCTGTTAAGTACCGCACCATATTACAGGGTGCCGTACTTTCGTTAACTCTAATCTTCACTTGTGCTCAGTCCACACAGATAAATTCAGTTATGCTACACATCATACTTGTGTGAAAATCAACTTCAATAATATAAGCTCTTTCTTCTATAGAAAACGCAACATATTTCTGAAACACACTGTACTCTGTACTGTTTATTTCACTGCTAGCAACAGCGGCCGTAAGTTTGTGTGACTGACGTTAGCAAGGACATTAGTGAAAGGGGTGGGAGTCAAGTACGTTTAGAAACGCAGGTACAATAAAAATTGAAGTAAAAATAAAATGATGTCCCTGTAGAACTGTGCAAGAATCGGCAGGCTCATCCATCTCATTAATGTGAGTACCAACATTTATTTATTTTATTTAATAAGTTAAAGATAATCCAAACTCTAATCTATACTAATAATAAATCTGTAGCCGAAATTTTTCTGGTAATTTTCGATTTTCCAAAAATAATTGGTCCTAACATATGTAATTAACCACCCTGAAACCGAAAATAGGTTTTTTGAAATTTTTGTTTGTATGTATGTCTGTCTGTCTGTCTGTATGTTTGTTACCTTTTCACGCGATAATGGCTGAACCGATTTCGATGAAAATTGGGATATAAATTAAGTTCGTTGTAACTTAGATTATAGGCTATATGGCATTCAAAATACATTATTTAAAAGGGGGGTTATAAGGGGGTCTGAATTAAATAAATCGAAATATCTCGCTTATTATTGATTTTTGTGAAATATGCTACATAACAAAAGTTTCTTTAAAAATGATTTCTGATAAGTTTTATTCTCTGAAACATTTTGATAGGACTGATATTTAATGAGATAAATGAGTTTTAAAATTAAAATAACTGCCATCTAAGGCGGTGTATTGAAATAAAAAACAAATGACTTCGTCTATAAGGGGCCTTGGACACAACAATCGAAAGCTATGAAACATAGCCTACAGACAATGTTTCTGAGTTTGTATGGCAATATCGGAAGCTAAATTAACCGATTTGTATAATTGATTATTATTTCATCATTAGAAAGTGTAGTTTCTCTGGATGGACATAATGCTATAATGTTATTACAGTAATTTGTGAGTGAATTAAGGACAGGTAAGATTAAAATAGCTTCTTATGCACAGAAAACTTGATAGGTTATTCTGTATATTCATTTCCTGTATTTCTTATAATAATGTTTATGAACATATTCATTTTTATCTCAGACAATTAACGAACAACGAGAGTGTATTGATTTAGTATGCAGTAATAGTACGTTAGCTTAGCAATCCATTATTTTTAATTCAAATTTTAACTATGCTCAATTGAATCGTGTTAAAATACAAAAAATACATATGCAACAAATGCAATGCAAAAAAATTGGGTAATGAGCCAAGCAGATTATGTTGCGCTGGTGTAAAAGTTGTTCCTCCTGAGATTCAACAGCTCCCACAACAAATTAAAAACTTTCTAATTCGAGTACATCCGTTATCAACACACTTTTTCATAATATAATATAATATAATATAATATAATATAATATAATATAATATAATATAATATAATATAATATAATATAATATAATATAATATAATATAATATGATGTAATCTATACTAATAATAAATCTGTAGCCGAAATTTTTCTGGTAATTTTCGATTTTCCAAAAATAATTGGTCCTAACATATATAATTAACCACCCTGAAACCGAAAATCGCTTTTTTGAAATTTTTGTTTGTATGTCTGTCTGTCTGTCTGTATGTTTGTTACCTTTTCACGCGATAATGGCTGAACGGATTTCGATGAAAATTGGAATATAAATTAAGTTCGTTGTAACTTAGATTATAGGCTATATGACATTCAAAATACGTTATTTAAAAGGGGGGTTATAAGGGGTCTGAATTAAATAAATCGAAATATCTCGCTTATTATTGATTTTTGTGAAATATGTTGCATAACAAACTTTTCTTTAAAACTGATTTCTGATAAGTTTTATTCTCTGAAAAATTTTGATAGGACTGATATTTAATGAGATAAATGAGTTTTAAAATTAAAATAACTGCCATCTAAGGCGGTATATTGAACTAAAAAACAAATGACTTCGTCCATAAGGGGCCTTGGACACAACAATCGAAAGCAATGAAACATAGCCTACAGACAATGTTTCTGTCTTTGTATGAAGCTAAATTAACCGATTTGTATAAATAATTATTATTTCATCATTGGAAAGTGTAGTTTCTCTGGATGGACATAATGCTATCATGTTATTACAGTAACTTTTGAGTGAATTGAGGACAGGTAAGATTAAAATAGCTTCTTATGCACAGAAAACTTGATAGGTTATTCTGTATATTCATTTCTTGTATTTCTTATAATAATGTTTATGAACATATTCATTTTTATCTCAGAGAATTAACGAACAACGAGAGTGTATTGATTTAGTATGCAGTAATAGTACGTTAGCTTAGCAATCCATTATTTTATAATTCAAATTTTAACTATGCTCAATTGAATCGTGTTAAAATACACAAAACATATATGCAATAAATGCAATGCAAAAAAATTGGGTAATGAGCCAAGCAGATTATGTTGCGCTGTTGTAAAAGTTGTTCCTCCTGAGATTCAAGAGCTCCCACAACAAATTAAAAACTTTCTAATTCGAGTACATCCGTTATCAACACTCTTTTTCATAATATAATATAATATAAACATAATAATAAATCTGTATTTTCGCTTTTCCAAAAATAATTGGTGAAACAATTAAGAAACATGTTAAAGGAATTGTCATTGCACCAAATGAGTTCTCTGGATCAAGATGATCCTATTTTAATATTTTAGATACAATTTAAATTAAGTAACATATTAAACGATATATCCTTCTATCAAACACGAATGTTCCTGGATCAAATAAATTATGTAATTATTTTAATTTAAGAAAGCATAGTTAAACATAATAATAAATCTGGTTTTCTGTCAAAAATAATTGCAAAAGAAACGTGTTAAAGGAATTTTTATTGTGAGTGGTCTCTGGATCAAGATGATCCTATTTTAATATTTTAGATACAATTTAAATTAAGTAACATATTAAACGATATATCCTTCTATCAAACACGAATGTTCCCTGGATCAAATGTCCTATTTTAATTATGTAATTACTTTATATTTATTTCTAACGGGTGCAGCGGAGCGCGTGGGTACGGCTAGTAACTAATTAATAAATTAATTAATTCTATTTCAAAAAATAAGTATGCTGGCATTAAAATATGCTGCAAAAATGATTAAATTTGCTTCCGAAGGAAACAAGAGTAAGGTGGTCTGCGGAACTGTTCTGACTGAAAAAAGTGGTCCCCAAATCAGAAAAGTTTGAGAAACGCTGATATAAGGAAAATTGATTGTCCTATACATAAAAGAGTAACATTTTAAAACGTGGCATTTTATGCGTGACCCAGGAAGGGAATAAAATACGGCCATGAACTTCTTGCAAGTGCCTTCACGAAATATAATCGTTGGTCTAGTATCTCGTTTTAAAAGGGTAAGCTTACAAGCAAAGTGGCCGGTGATACAAAGCCCTCTCCACTCCCAAAACTACATCAATGAGCCCCCGTGCGATCAAATGTCAAGTCCCCGCATTTCGCGAGCCGGGTATGGGGAGGGGGGGTTACAATGCGTGACTGACCTCCCCCTACCGCGCGCCGCGCCGGCGCATTGCCAACCTGCCGCGGTCAAGCAATTCACGGCGTTCGATTATACAGGCGACACGACCCGTCGCCTGGCAACCAGCGACACCGTGCTGCGGGATGCGGCCTTTCAGGAGCCACATGAATAAAATATTCTGCTAATTGGAAACCTACCATTGTGTGGGCAAGTTTTTATTTATTCGTTCAGCATATGTATTTATTCATATAGTTCAAAATCTGACCTTTATGCGTGTTACGATTGGGGATCAGTTTCAGCTCTAAATGTCAGCCGCAGAATGAGGTTCGAACCACATATAACGTGCAAATCTACTCTTTCAGGCAAAGCTCCCTGTAAAGCAGATTTGAATAATTTCAAGGGAAAAATTGTTCCAGGGCCGGGTATCGATCCCGGGACCTCTGGTTGAACGTACCAGCGCTCTACCGACTGAGCTACCCGGGAACTCCACCCGACACAGTCTCAAAATTTTCCCTTTATATCCACACAACTCGCGTGTGTTTTTTTTTTTTTGCTCGACAATGTATTTGATTATGAGTAAATTCAGCAAAAATCAAAATATGGAAACATATTTAAAATATCGACTTTCCGTCGCGAAAATTAGTTTGTAATTATTGTGAAATATAACTACAATAATTGATTTTTAGGATGATTACGTTGGCAAAATTGTCAACATATTAATTAAAGATCAATGATTATTTTTTGTGCAAAGAGAGCAAATGGGTTTTTCACTCGCTAAATGATAAAAAAATTCACCCATCTTCTCCCTTAATGGAGGGCAGCGAACAAATAAGTATTACTATAAATGTTAAATTAATTAATAAAATATTGTTTGATTATTTGCACGATTTACAATTTAAAATGCATTACAAGTTACTCCAGCCCTACATCTATACTAATAATAAATCTGTAGCCAAAATTTTTCTGGTAATTTTCGATTTTCCAAAAATAATTGGT
Source organism: Periplaneta americana (assembly GCA_025594305.2). NCBI lineage: Eukaryota > Metazoa > Arthropoda > Insecta > Blattodea > Blattidae > Periplaneta > Periplaneta americana. The sequence continues at coordinate 190,182,806 of JAJSOF020000003.1, read as the reverse complement.
GTTAACATGTATAATTAACCATCCTGAAACCGAAAATCGCTTTTTTGAAATTCTTGTCTGTCTGTCTGTCTGTCTGTCTGTCTGGAGGTTTGTTACCTTTTCACGCGATAATAGCTAAATCAATTTATATGAAAATTGGAATATAAATTAAGTTCGTTCTAACTTAGATTTTAGGCTATATGGCATTCAAAATAATTTACTTAAAAGGGGGTTATAAGGTGACCTGAATTAAATAAATTGAAATATCTCGCTTATTATTGATTTTCATGAAATATATTACATAACAAAAGTTTCTTTGAAAATAAATTCGGATAAGTTTTATTCTATACAAAGTTTGATAGGACTGATATTTAATGAGATAAATGAGTTTTAAAATTACGATAACAACGCCATCTGAGGCGCTGTACTGAAATAAACACAAATGACTTCATCTATAAGGGGCCTTGGACAACAACAATCGAAAGCTATTAAACATAGCCTAACAGAATGTTTCTGTGTTTGTATGAAGTAATATGGGAAGCTAATTAATTGTTTAATTATTATTTCACCATTAGAAAGTGTAGTTTCTCTAGATGGACATAATTCTACAATGTTATTACAGTAACTTCTGAAACATATGGCAAGTAATATAAAGTATACACATTAAAACTAAATGATATGTCAATCTTCATTAAACTATGGTTGCATGTAATAACAATTAAGAAACATGCTAAAGGAATTGTCATTGCACCAAATGATTGCTCTCTGGACGAAAATGACCGCATTTTAATTATTTAAATAAAATTTAAATTAAGTAACATATTAAACGATTTATCCTTCTATCAAACACGAATGTTCCCTGGATCAAACGTCCTATTTTAATTATGTAATTAGTTTATATTTATTTCTAACAGGTGCAGCGGAGGGCACGGGTACGGCTAGTAATAATAATAATAATAATAATAATAATAATAATAATAATAATAATAATAATAATGATAATATTATTATTATTATTATTATTATTATTATTATTATTATTATTATTATTTTTATTACTGCAGTAGGCCTATATTATTTTGTTCGTGGCCTCCAGTAACTGGTCTGCAGACCCCGAGGGACCGCGGCCCCTTTGCTGAGAATCACTGCACTACAGATACAGTATTAAAAAACACGGTCACCGACTTGCTACAGTGCAAACTTATAAGCGACGCAGGAGGAAATGCTTCGTGCGCCTGATAACGTCAACAAATTTTCGTATCGTCAAGTGGACCACTCATCACATAACATGGATTAAAGAATTGTTCACATTTAGTGCATCTTGCACAGACAGCGTACTATTATATACGTATTAACAATTCACCAGACTCACTCAAGTCGTGAATGGAGGTGCACAAGTCCACGTGAGCTCTACCAGCTTTGTCTCCGAAAAATCAATCTGATGTATATTTTACGAGACAGATCCATTCACCTGCCCAGACTCGCAATGCTGCCAACTGCAAAGACGCAGTATTTATTCGAAGTACCAATATCAGAGTTACAATACTATCTGTAGTACAGTGGTTCCCAAAATGTGGGTAGCGTTGTATAAATGGCAGGAGTGTATTGCGAGATAATTTATAAAATAAAATTAAAGGGTCTCCTTAACACACATTGATTTTGCATTTAGAATCATAAACATAGAAAAAAAAGTTCTATAGAAAAAAAGTTTCAGTAGTTATAAAGCATAATTAATACGATAAATGTGCCTGTTTTTCAGTGTAGCTTTCAAATCTGGACTCTCCATTGCATACTCAAACAGAGCATCCAAGGAGATTCCTCGCTTGTGTTTTGATGATAATAATAGACAAGAAACTTATTTTATACTAGCCGTACCCGTGCGCTCCGCTGCACCCGTTAGAAATAAATATAAAGTAATTACATAATTAAAATAGGACATTTGATCCAGGGAATATTCGTGTTTGATAGAAGGATAAATCGCTTAATATGTTACTTAATTTAAATTATATTTAAATAATTAAAATGGAATCATTTTGGTCCACAGAGCACTCATTTGGTGCAATGACAATTCCTTTAACATGTTTCTTAATTTTTATTACATGCATCCATAGTTCAATGAACATTGACATCATTTACATTTAATGTGTATACTTTATTTTACTTGTTATATGTTTCCATTGAATTATGATAATAACTTAATTTTAACTCTTGTTTTCTACGTATTCAGTAAATGGCGCTTCTGGCCCACTAAATGGTTCTGAACCCTTCAAATAACTTAAATAACTTAAATTATATTATATATTATATTATATTATATTATATTATATTATATTATATTATATTATATTATATTATATTATATTATATTATATTATATTATATTATATTATATTATATTATATAAAAAGTGTGTTGTTAACGGATGTACCCCGATAAGTAACTTTTCAATTTGTTATGGGGGCTCTTGAATCTCAGGAGGAACAAATTTTATTTTACAACAGGGCAACATATTCTGCTTGGCTCATTACCCAAATTTTTTGCATTGCATTTAATGCATATGTATTTTATGTATTTTAACTCGATTCAATTGAGCATAGTTAAAATTTGGATTATAAAATAATGAAATGTTAAGCTAACATATTATTACTGCATACTAAATCAATACACTCTCGTTGTTCGTTAATTCTCTGAGATAAACATTATTTTAAGAAATACAGGAAACGAATACACAGAATAGCCTATCAAGTTTTCTGTGCATAAGAAGCTATTTTAATCTTACCTGTCCTCAATTCACTCCGAAGTTACTGTAATAACATTATAGCATTATGCCCATCTAGAGAAACTACACTTTCCAATGGTGAAATAATAATTAATTATACAAATCGGTTAATTTAGCTTCCGATATTGCTTCATACAAACACAGAAACATTTTCTGTAGGCTATGATTCATAGCTTTCGATTGTTGTTGACCAAGGCCCCTTATAGACGAAGTCATTTGTTTATTTCATTACACGGCCTTAGATGGCAGTTATTTTAATTTTGAAACTCATTTATCTCATTAAATATCAGTCCTATCAAAATTTTTGAAAGAATAAAACTTATCGCAAATTATTTTAAAGTAATTTTTGTTATGTAACATTTTTCACAAAAATCAATAATAAGCGAGATATTTCGATTTAATTCAGGCCCCCTTATAACCCCCCTTTTAAATAATGTATTTTGAATGCCATATAGCCTATAATCTAAGTTACAACGAACTTAATTCATATTCCAATTTTCATCGAAATCCGTTCAGCCATTATCGCGTGAAAAGGTAACAAACATACAGACAGACAGACAGACAGACAGACAGACATACAAACAAAAATTTCAAAAAAGCGATTTTCGGTTTCAGGGTGGTTAATTATACATGTTAGGACCAATTATTTTTGGAAAATCGAAAATTACCAGGAAAAATTTCGGCTACAGATTTATTATTAGTATAGATTTAGAATCATAAACAACGTTGAACATAGAAAAAAGTTTCAGTAGTTATAAAGTATAATTAATACGATAAATTTGCCTGTTTTTCAGTGTAGCTTCTCAAATCTGGACTCTCCATTGCATACTCAAACAGAGCATCCAAGGAGATTCCTCGCTTGTGTTTTGATGACAATAATGGACAAGAAACTTATTTTATATAAATACAAATTTGCAAATGCTTAAAAAATTTGAGCTTCTTTTGCAAGCTCGAGATATTCTTTCGTTCTTTTGATTCAAAACTGGTCTACGCTCTGAGAAAAAAAATATAGTCTCAGCATTCCATATGTAGGGTAAAGATGCCTAATTCCGTGATACTCCTAATCCCCTGATAAAATTTCAATTGATTGCCATGGAGTTGTGGTCTCTGGCTTTTAAGTTTTTGAAATGCCTAACAGATGCCAGGAGATGTCTTCTTTTCAATTCTATTGACTACCCCCCTTTTGAATAGAAGCAGTCGATTGCAGAAGCTTTTATTCAATGAAAGGTGGTTGACCAGTAAGTTTTTCTTTCTCTTGTGACCGCTCCTGAAGAAACATTTTATATTTGAGGTAAGAATTAATATAGCATTATAAAAATGATATATTACTCTGGATTATAGTCAGATGAATCAATATGTATGATTATTTAAACTTTATGAGACAATAATAATACTACACGAGTTTCCCATTTTCGAATTTATTTTCATATTTATCCTTCTTGGCTCACTCGACCAGTGATTCCAACGCTAAAGTGTGTAAATTAATGTCTATGAAAGAAAATAGTTCGTGGAAATAATAACAGAAATAGGTTGTAGAAAACAATTATGATTATAATAAAATAATAGGGCATAATTTTAACTTAATTACAGCTGTTGTTAGGAATATAAAATAATGAGAAATAATTGTGTTGTATTTCAATTTATTCAAATTTAATTTTGTATTGAATTTAACTTTCAGTTTATTTTGTTTATAATATATTAATATGTAATATATATTCCTGTAGTTATACAAGTATTTTCTACGAAATTTGTCACTTAGGCTCTTCTTCTATGTTGTAATTTCTTGCTTAATCCATATTTCGAAGGAAATTTCCCTCGAAATTATTCAAATTAACTTTACAGGGAGTTATTCCTGAAAGCTTGATTTGCATAATACACGTCACTGTACGTAACAGAAAACCACAATTTAAGACACACAGAGTTAGTGTGCACTCAATGTTGGTTGCTTGACGGTTGTCAGCCCACTTTGAGGTCTGTGGATATAGAGGGAAAAATTGTATCCGTGTCGGGTAGAGTTCCCGGGTAGCTCAGTTGGGAGAGCGTTGGTGCGTTTAACCAAAGGTACCGGGTTCGATACCCGGCCCCGGAACAATTTTTCCCTCGAAATTATTCAAGAACAAAATTGTTTCCGGACTGCCCTGAATGTAGGCAACACACAAGACATACATAGAAAACGGAGAAATTATTTAGAACCAAGTAAACGCCTGGAATCAATGCTAAATGCATCACTCGCAAGGCAGAGAAGAAGACTAGCCGTAAGGTGTATATGAAGAGATTCCAGTAAATATCGCAATAGATCCTTGACATGTTTGCACAAAATCACGTGTAGAAGCTCAGTTTTTAAAGACAATCTGACGATGTTTGACAGACTGATTCAACAGGCATCGTAGCAATGATCTTCAGTGACACGTTCATGTATGTTTTTTTTAGTTGGCTATTTAACGACGCTGTATCAACTACGAGGTTATTTAGCGTCGATGAGATTGGTGATAACGAGATGGGAGTTGGCGAGATGAGGCCGAGGATTCGCCATAGATTACCTGGCATTCAGCTTACGGTTGGGGAAAACCTCGGAAAAAATCCAACCAGGTAATCAGCCCAAGCGGGGATCGAACCCGCGCAACTTCAGATCGGCAGGCAAGCGCCTTAACCGACTGAGCCACGCCGGTGGCTTTCATGTATGTTTAACGGTACAACAAATACAAATGCAGTTCGGAAATATATTGATTGCACATTGCAAATAACATAGGAATTGATATAGCATCGTTAAACAATCAATTAAGAAAAAAAAATAAAGCTCGCATTTGTATTCCGTGACCACTTCCATGCCTTTCAGCGAATCTGTATGGACGCGCTGTCGTAAACGAAGCATAACAAAACAAGAGGGTTATACAACATTCGTGGGTAGCTGTTAATAACAGAGTAATACAAATAAACAAAGTTCCAGGGCGGGCACGAGATAAATAGCCTCTACACATGGAGACATGGAAAATGAAGTTTACTGACACGAATGTTATAATTCTGACTCGAAAACGTTTGATAAAATAAAAGGAAAATACACAGTTTGGGAAATATAACCGATGACACGCTTCGTCGATAAAAATCGACTATGAAGCAAGGCGTTAAGATAGTTCACGTTGCTACAGACTTCAATTAACCATGAAACACAAACATTTCCTCTTTCATGATAAACCTTCGTAATTCATACGACAGTCATTTATTTTGTTACCCTGGGGTAATAGTAATATATATTGTACCCTTGTCAAGGACAGAAATTACTTAATAAAATGTAACTCGTTAGAGTAATTGAAACAATAGAGGGCATTTCATGCACGCAATCCTAAACAGAAAGTCCTTCAGAAAAATGTCGCAAGAAAAACTCATTATTGTCTCTTTTACGACTGAAATACCACGACGTTTTAGCTCTTGTCATTATGCGAAATCTATATATATAATTTGAACTGGTAATGGAAATTACGGGACAACGGCTGAACGGATTTTAATAAATGACCCCTCATTTTGAAGCTTGGAACCCGAAGTTTTTCAGAAAAATAGTAGTTTTCCCACATAATTTTTCTATTTTCCAAAATCCACCTTTCGTCAGTTTTGAGAAGTAATTGCATTTCAAAATAAAACAAAACACACACTACAATAGGCCATTACACGAAGGCCATGACCTGCAGGATTGCTGACATATTTAGAGTTCAAATTCAATTGGTTATGAAAAGCTTCAAGACTTGTTAAAAATTATTTACAGGTCTGATTCTGCGATGTGTAATTTTTTGAGTACCGGTACAGCTGTGTATTGGATATTAAAATCTACAAAACTAGAGGTGGTTTGATGACATTATTACCATTAAAAATGAATGCCACGATGCTAATATATAAACTACAAAACTTGCGTAAGATAATAATATTATTATTAAAAATCAAATATTTTATAGTTATTAATCAAGTGGGTTGGGTCTTTTTCATATACTTAATGGCGGTGTGGTGTAGATTCAGTATTGGCTCGAGAGAGCGCAACAATTACAGTTCCTAAGGAAAGACGGTATTACTTACTGATAAAATAAGGGGTCTAGAAAATTTTGTAGTATCCCGATCATTTCAGCAAGATCTCTTAGCAGGATAAATTGATTTTACTCTCTACATTTCAAGCTCTACATGCAGGAGCTACACCAAGGTGCTATGTCTACTGTTTCAAAGCATAGCAAACCTGACTTCTTTTTTAACTTTCACCTACAATCGACAATGATCTAAAATAGCTATTGCTTTACTCCCACATGAGAACCCCACTGATCGTCCTGACATTTTTACTTACGTTTTCGCACTGAAACTAAAAAACTGAAGGTGGATAGGTTCAAGAAAAAGTATTTGGCATACAAATAACATTCAGAGGTAGTATGTTTCATTATTATGGAAGCAAATAATTTTCAAAATGTCTGGTATTTTTCGTTGAAAATAAATCTGAAAAATTTTTATTTGAACATTTAACTAACTCAGTTTGCAGCGCTTGCTGCACAAGCCACTTATACGCTATATTCAGAAGAAGGATGGCAACCATACCCAACAGCCAACCAATCTAAAATCAGAGACACACATTCCTTTTCCTCCTTGGTAAGATTACCCACCTTTCCCCGTATTATGCCTTCAGAATTGATCGGACCATGCATCGTTAGAATCATTTCAAAGCCAATTACTTAGTCCGGGTTTTCTTATTTTATAAACTAACAAGCAAACATTCTGATGGGGGCGGATAAGAAAAGCTATTTTTTTATTCCACCGTGTTAATAATGTCAAAACAAGTGCTTATACAAATTTTGGTCACTCGAGCGTAATTACGAGGGCAGTAAAAAGATCAGTTCCTGGGGCCGTTTACAGAAAGCAAACACAATTTCATTGGAAAAATTTATTGGAACAGACAGAGCAATTGTTGAGTTATTTTTCAACATATTTCCCATCGGAATTGAGCACTTGAAGGGTTCAGAGCCATAGTGGGCCAAGCGCCATTTATTAAAAACAGAGAAAGCAAGGGTTAAAGTTAAGTGAATATCATAGTTTAATGAAGATTGACACATCATTTAATTTGAATGTGTATACTTTATATTACTTGCTATTATGTTTCCATTGAATTATAGCGATAACTTCATTTTAACCCTTGTTTTCTACGGTTTTAGTAAATGGCGCTTGGCCCACTATTGTTCTGAACCCTTCATTTGTCATACCGTGGGATCAACAGAGAGGTGCCGACAGCTGTCACATATTGCAACGTCTGCCTTGTCCATCACCGATTTAATCACGACTGGTAGGAGATCGAACCTTGGATGCCTGAATAGAAAATAAGCACACTAGCATTTGAGTCATAGATGCAGGCACATTATAGTTAGTAACTTCCAAAATATTATATATTTTTACATAAAATGGTAGATTATTCTTTCTTTCTTTCTTTCTTTCTTTAACTTAGTTTAACCTCTCTATTTTAGGTTCATTTATACGACTCAAGCCACATGGGCATTGCAGGGCCACGACCTGTCGGGAGAGGAATTAATGTACTGGATCACATACATACTTTTTTGACCACACAAGGACATGGAGGGCCTCCCTGGATGAGGGATCAGCTCAATGCCAGGGCCACATCCGATACAACACAAACATTTAAGACATTACACAGCATTCACTCACACATATGAAAGGATTAAGGGAAGGATCGCCGTCCATGGCCGGACTTTCAAGAGGTACAATCCCGACATTTCCCTGGAAATAACTGAGGAAACCATGAAAACCCTTAGTTAGGACTGCCGGCCCCTGGGATCGAACCCCAGGCCTCCAGAATTCAAGGCTAGCCCTCTAGCACGCCGCTAGTAGATTATTTTTAATATAAATATATCCTAAACAACCTTGAAAGCATATAAAACGTACAGTAACAATAAAATTTAACAAAACTATATAAATCAGAAACAAACTCTGGACATGAAAATAATAAAAGTGACATTAATAAATTGCCCTTATTTAATAGTACAATATGCAACGAGCCTATAATGGTAGTAATTAAGACGCGAGTATGTTTATGGAACGAGCGCTTTCATACGAGCGTCTTAATTACCATTACAGGCAAGTTTCATACGACTTTTTATGCTCGACCATATTTCTAACTTGAAATTATTCGTAAGTATTCATGTTATTCTTATCTGACTGAGGAGCGGAACTGACCTTGTGCAATACCTCGTAAATTGTGTGATGTGTGCAGACGCGAAAGTATTGATTTTTTCCGAGAAACAAATGTCGACATTGACCTTGATATAATGTAGAGAGTAAAATAAACATTAATCTTGATATAACCTTGAAATTTAATTAGACATTGAAAAACGAGATGACAAATTGAATTTATTTGAATATTATTTACAATTAACGCTAATTATTATAGTAACAGAACTGACTTTATTTCAAATATAGGTGATTTATTGTGCAATTTGTGAAATGAATTTGCGGGAATGTGCTTTGTGAAAGGCTGAAAGATGACGGTGAATTGATGTTAATTTGGGTGTTGTTTTTTTCGACTGAGTTTAATATTGTATCTGAGATTTCAATTTTATTTTGGATCGATTCTTCAACATAACCTTCTGCGACAGTATTGGATTTCCAGCCTCCGTGGCGTTTCGCTAGTTTTCTTTCGATTGCATATCCGAGAATAATCGATACTTGCGCTTTCATATTGCTACAATGGTATTTTCTGATTGGTGGAACACCTGAACTTTAATGAATAGGTGTACTTTAATGAGGTCCATTAAAGGGCTGCTACCAGGTGTATAATTACTACATTTCGGCATGGTCGAGCTTAAAATATTTTTCGGAACTTCATTTAAGACAACAGAGGACATCGCAATGGCAAATGGAAAATTACATAGCCTAAAAGAGATTCAAACCCACGGTCTTGGTTTACACGAGCTTCTTAGTCGACGTATATTCTAGTCCAGTTCATCCCGAGTCGTGGTACTCGTAATATAAAACCCAAGGAATTAGCGAAGTCCTTCAGGCTGACCCGGATTGGCGCACTTATCTTGTAATATCTGCTATAAATGGAGACCAAACAGCCTGCATAAAACCCGTTCCTATGACGTCAAGAGCAGGAAATGTACTTCGTTTCATATGCACATAAAGGAAATTAATCACTATTGCCTGTTAACAGTACTTCGGAATGCTAACTGCTACGGGAACCGCATCGTTCACTCCATACAGGTTGCAGACAATCTCGCCTGTACACAAACTCTGACCATGGTCACTTCCGCTTCGTATTTGACCCGACTTTTATTTGTCGTACATGCTCGGGATGTCTTCAGACTTTGAGAGGAGTGACAATAGGAAGAAGAAGAAGAAGTTATTTAACAACGCTGTATCAACTACGAGGTTATTTAGCGTCGATGAGATTGGTGAAAGCGAGATGATATTTGGCGAGATGAGGCCGAGGATTCGCCATAGATTACCTGGCATTCATCTTACGGTTGGGGAAAACCTCGGAAAAACCCAACCAGGTAATAAGCCCAAGCGGGAATCGAACCCGCGTCCGAGCGCAAATTCAGACCGGCAGGCAAGCGCCTTAACCGACTGAGCCACGCCGGTGGCTTTAGCTGATGTTATGGCATTATTAGCAGAAGAGGAGATGATACCAAGGGATATGTTACTGAAGGTAAATACAAACAAGACGAAGATCATGGTTATCCGAAGAAAAATAAAGAAGGTAAACAAGCGAATTCGAAATCCGTAGAAAAAGTGGTCAGCTTAAAATTCTTGCTGTGTACTTAGGCCTATAGTTCGTTCAGAATTTAGGAAATACCATTAGGTATATTATTATTATGATTATTATTATTATTATTATTATTATTATTATTATTATTATTATTATTATTATTATTATTAGGGCCCGAATTTCGATGACTTTGCATCTTTTTCTGATGATGCTAGGACAATGCTCTATGGAAGATAAATGTAGCTTATATCATCTTCAGTGAAATTAAACCAATTTGATGGGTCATTTTTTATGAATTTTTGAATACTTTTCTCTGATAGGGCATTTTTTTACGGATTATTACTTTCTATTAATCATATTTTAAGAACAATTGTCATTTGTGTTTTTGTCATTTTTAGCGATTTTGATTGCATTATTGTTAATATTAGTAAAATTATGTTTCTGAAGCACGAAATCTATGAATTCTTGGAAATCTGTTGCATTGTGACCTCCCCTATTCATGTTCTGTTAAACATTTGGACTCGTCCAACTAACCGGTCATGTCTATTTTAAGACAGACTTTGTCCTCTAAAGGAATGTGGGGGTGAAATTACCTGCTTGAGGTTCGCACTGTCACGGGTTCTTGTGTACTGGTTACAATTCAGTCATTCACAGAGTGGAAGATAGTCGTGTAGAGCTACTGAAGTAATATTTCTATTTTGCCATGCCGAAATTAAAAACAAGCAATTCCGCGAAATTAAGGGAACCAGGTAGTGATTAGGGGTAAAGAAATCCTATCTTTTATTTTGTGTTTTAAAAAGGTCAAAACTTGCTCTTTAAAACAATATAAATATTGTTGGGGTATTTCTGCAGATAAGCCCTTTAAATGGCCTCTTTAAATTTGGCGGTGTATGTAATTTATATATTCCTCTTTATTTAATCCATAAGTTGATATTTTTCAAACTTAAATGTATTTTTCTATGAAACATCTTAATCAATTTACATGAAATTTTTACAGTGTTTTCTGCAGCCTGTGTTCTACATAGTAGACCTAAGGGTTTAAGAATATTACATACATAACACGAGAAAAAAATATATATATGCCTTGAAAAAATTGCAAATAATGTTAAACAAATTTCAATATTTTTTTCTGTTTCACTAGGAGTGAATAGCCCTGCCAAGACTCTGGAATTCGCTACCTGCTAGCATCAGGGACTGTCGAAATAAAATTGAATTCAAACGAAAACTTACTAGGCACTTGGTCAGTAATTGATTACTTGTAAATAGTTTCTTTAATCTATCACAAAATATTTCAATATTCAGTAATTTCATCACTATACAATTTTGTTATTCTAGATTTAATTTGTAATTCAGTAAATATAAAATATTCTATGTTTCTCTATGATAAATTATATAGCTTTAATTATTCAGGTAATCTTTTCGTACTTTGATTTTATTGTAATTGTAAATTTAATACTAATTGTAATATTATTTGTAATTGTAATTGTAAATTTAATACTAATTGTAATTTTATTGTTGATATTGTAGTTGGAATCTCCTGGTAGAGGGGCAGAGAAGGCCTGACGGCCTTATCTCTACCAGGTTAAATAAATAAATACTACTCCTAAATACTACTACTAATATACATTACTAGATAACTTAAAAAAGTACAAGGTATATGAGTGAAGATGGTAGCAAGTAATGTGCACCTGAAGGATGAGGTACACTTAGCGAAGAGGGAAAACAGGTTATCAGTTAGGCCCTTTCTTTTGCACTTGGATAAGGAAGTAATTAGTTTTCTTTTATACCACTGAATTCAGAATGATTGATTGTATAAGCATAGAAATTTTTATTCCATTCTGAGCACTGAAAGCCTAGAAATATTGAACTAAGCTTGTGTACTCAAATTTGTTAATTGCACAGGCATCACTACCCACTCCCCTTAAAACAGTTTGTATCGGAGTATGGCGACACTGTATTTTCTAGTGATTGTACTATATTGTAAGTACTGTAAAATTTGTGAAGTGAAGGTTTCAGCAGAGAAGAGATTCACCTTGGACAAACATGTGAACTGAGAGAAACATAAACGCGGTCATCAAGCAGGAGAAAGAAAACAATGGATGCTTCTCGGGCAGTGCACTAGTGTGAACCCAGCGAATTCAGTGTTTTACGAAGAGCTATGGCAAGCTTCTGTCTCGGCAAACATCCCATTCCACAAACTCAATAATAATGTCTTCCGAGATTTCCATGTACAGGGACATAATTTTATTTCTACTTCAATTTTTATTGTACCTGAGTTTTTGAATGTACTTCACTCCCACCCCCCTCTACTAGTAAACTTCCAACCGTTCACGACACAGAGTCGAGGGCGCGTAAGCAGTACTGAGTTAGTGAGTATAGTACGTTCCAGAAATATGTTCGCGTTTTCCAGTGACGAAAGAGCTTTCAATATTGAATCATATTTTCGTACGGGTACTGTCGCATCCCGTTTCCCCCACCTGCTTCTGTTCGCCCCTCTGTTAAGTCTAGCTGGGCTATCTTAGCTCTTTTCTGAAAACATTAATTTCTGTTAGAAATTGGACGTCTACGAAATATTATTCAAGTGTTTAAAATAACTTAAATAAAAGGGCTTCTTAAGTAATTAACTGTCACGTGATTTCCTCCCCCCCTTTCCACAACCCTGCGACAAAACCACTTGAACGGACAGTAGATAGCATTTTCTGAGTAATTTTATCTTTTTGGATCGGGCAGAAGTGAAGATTGAATTTACAGTACGTAAGGTACTCTTTTATAGAGTAGGTACAGAATTATTTCAACATGAGTTACTCGTACGAAGGACGAAACTGGTAATTGGGATTAGGTACAATAGTCTACAGTGCGATAATATGCACAAAAGAACTGAAGCCTGTATCGCAATGAACGGCCACCATTTTAAAAAATGTGTTTAAATATCCATATTATGATTATTTTTCAACTTAACTTCATTCTCTATATTGTACGCTAATGTGCTGTAACAGTACAATATACATTGCATGATTAATACGTCCGAATGGATAGCTCAATTCGTGAGTAAAAACACTAAGTGTTAATACAGTACTGTATTTTGATTAAACAAAAACCTAATGAAAATTATCAAACTCAAAATTGCGATATTTCCTAGTTTACATAAATGGATGAACTACTTTTCATCCCTCCTATACCTAGTAAAGTGATTTGTATTTTACGCCAGTATCATCGAACTCCAGTCGTGGAAGGGGTAGCAAACGGTGTTTCCTGTTTCAATCGTTAATAGAAAGGTATAGCCAGGTTAATATTAAAAATGTTAGTAAAAATAAAATGATGTCCCTGTATAAGTCCTTATTAGTTGATAATCGACGGTCCTTCAAATTCGAAAACTTGCAAAAGGTGTTTGTAAGTTATTGCAATGCAGTGTTGAGTGATAAAGTGTAAGTGATATTACCATATTGAGCAAGGAGGTCGACAAATAAAGGTAATTTTTAAGTCGTTCTTTTTTATTTTTAGGTCATTTTTAATTGATTTTAAAGTCATAAAGTCATCATTTTAAGGTCATTTTTAGTATTCTTTAGGTCATAAAAATCCGGGCCCTAATTATTATTATTAATGCTCGAATGTGACTAACCCTATTTCACCACACTAGATACCTATGTTAGGGTTTTGGTCATTATACACAGAAAACTTTAATAGTTGCCTAATTATAAAGTTTTAAATATTTTCGTTATGAAATTGTTGAACAAAGAACTGCAACATTATACCTATATACCATTAGGTATACAGGCGTCTTCTTTGCGGACATCTGCCCTCTTTGTAATATAACCAAAATAACATAAATAAATCAATTCAATTTATTTGGTTATTTTAAATACAACATGAACTAATATATGTATATATTTCAAAGCATATAATGCGTTTATATTTGAAGAAATTCTTAGTTGTATTATTTACATTTACTTATGTTAAATTAAATATGTAACAAAATACGTAAATTACTATTTTAGTTATATTACAAAGAGGAAGGATGTTCAATGGTATTATACAATATAAACTCGAAACCCTCTATATACGTAAGCAGTAACATGAGCTGCTTCCAGGAAGTCTGAAGGAGGATAGCAACGGAAAAGGAAGCTTTTAATACAAAAAGGAGTATCTTCTGCAGACCTCTGGAGAAAGAACTGAGGAAGAGACTATTGAAGTGCTTTTTGTGACATTGTATGGGGCAGAAACATGGACTTTACGACGAAGTGGAGAAAAACGAGAGAAGTAATTGAAATCTGGACATGGAAAAAAGTGGAGCGTGTGAAATGTGAAGACAAAATAAGAAATGAAGCTATGTTAGGAGGAGTGGATGAAGAAAGAATAGTGATGAAACTGATTAGGAAGAGAAAGAGAAATTGGCTTGGTCAAGGCTAAGAAGAAACTGCCTACTGAAGGATGCACTGGAAGAAATGGTGAACGGGAGAAGAGTTCGGGACAGAAGAGGATATCAGATGATAGACAACACTAAGATAATATACTGATCGTATGCGGAAACAAAGAGGAAGGCAGAAAATAGGGAAGATTGGAGAATGCTGGGTTTGTAGACTTGCCTTTGGATAAAGAAATTCTGAATGAATGAATGAATGAATGAATGAATGAATGAATGAATGAATGCTCGGGATCTGTACAAAACTGTGAGAAGAAATGGAATTGGATTCACGAACAGGATACAGTTTATTTTCTATTCATTAGAAAATACCCTTCTCTCTTTATCTTTTTTCTTCTACTATTTCTATGTCGAGAATTTTTTTTTCCATTGAACAATACATTAGACAACTACACATTGCAGATCTCCCTTGTCGAGCGGTGAGCACAACATACGGCTCCCGCGAAGACAACACAGGACAATACCCCCTCAAAGGACCCAATCCTAAGGACGGGAGAAAAATATGTATCTTCCATTTCCTACGGCGGGAATCGAATTATAGCTCGCATGTATTAAGAGCGCGTACGCTATCTAATCCACCGAGCTAAAATGGCGTACCATTAAAAAGGATACATCTACAAAATTATATCGAGTGTAACTGAGAATATAAAGTAAGGTAAATAAAACACGATGCATCTTTAATTTGCAGAACTTGCACGGTACCTTTCGTTATTCTTCATTTTCTTACACCGTACGACCATAAACTCTGCGACGCTCATAGTTGTCTGCTAACGTATCCAATGAGAAGCGAGCATTGCAGTGCTGACAATATTTGCCACAGACATTTCCTCCTTTACAATATATAGTAAATAATGACGAATATTTTCTCGGACCAAAAGTACAATGGAAAAGTACGTAAATAAAGACGAATATTTTCCTTGGACCATAAGCCCAGGAGGCGAGGTCTGTAACAAGGTTAGAGTGGGTTAGATGAGAGACAGTTAAGTGACAGAGGGCGAGATTTCCCTTTGTCAACAATGTTACAACTTTTCAAACGTTGGTAACATTACTTCTCCTTTGGTTTGTCCAATATCCGATTCCTGTTGTAAAATTGTGATTTTAATTTCAAGGAAATATTGTTCCGGGGCCGGGTATCGATTCCGAGACCCTTCGCTTAGCGCACGAGTGCTCTACCGATTGAGCTACCCCAACAGTTCCTGGGGTAGCTCAGTCAGTAGAGCATTCGTGCGTTAAGCGAAGGGTCCTATTCAAACCTGCTTTACAGGGAGCTACTATCTGAAAGCCAGATTTGCATAATTCTAATTTTACTGGATCAAATAAAATGATATGATAGCCCTATATGATACGACTTCCGGTAGACATCGCTATAAATGGATTGCTTCTCACGCAGCCAATCACAACATTTTTATCTATGCTCTTCCTAGTTCGCTTATAATTCTTCTATAAAAGAGTTTGTAAGATTTAGGTTGGGAATGTGAGTTACACATGCTCTTAGAGGAAGAATCTCAAATCAGTCCACGTAACCTCTTACTTGCATTCTTTGCTTGGATATTGGCTTTCTTAATAATTAGCTACGGAGTAAGAAAAGGAAGTGTCTTTTATTTATATAACATTTTAGTAATAGTAGGTAGTAGGTGGTGGTGATGGTGATTGTATTAATTATTATAATAATAATAATAATAATAATTATAATAATAATTATTATTATTATTATTTTATTTTGGTCAGTTAAGAAAGGCCTTCTCTCTGACACTCAACCAGCAAAAAGTTATATAAATGCATGAATAAAAGAAATGCCAATTTGATTTAGATGAGAGTTACTTCTGTCAAAAGTTAATTAGAATTAAAAACAAAATAGTATGAACTTCTGTTAATTAAACACTGAAATAAACTTTGAGCAGAATTAACTAAAATACATAGAATGTTAGAATAAGGTTTTAAAAAATATTTGGATAAAAAGAGATTACTATGAGACAATTTTGAAAATACAGAATGGAGATGATGTCTAAAGAAAGAAGTAACAATGTAGTCATTTATAGTTTAAATGACATATGATTGGAGGAAATGCTAATAAATTATCTTTTAAGACTGTTTTTAATGGTGTTTATTGTCTTGCAGCCCCTAATACTTTGTGACAAGGAATTCCATTGACGCGAGGTGGATACTGAAAAGATGATGAATAACGAGATGTTCTTGGGAGGCATACGGAGGTGCCAAGATAAATGATCTGGTATTTACGTCGGCCGAGATAGATAAGAGGAGAAGAAATATAAAATTGGTTTGAAGGTGAGAATATGAAAGAGTAAAGACAAAGAGTTAATTCTGCGTTCTTTAAGATCGGGAAATGACTTGCGAGGACTTATGTGATCATATTGAATGTGATCATATCGTATTATTATATTATTATTATTATTAATTATTATTTTGGTACGCCAACTTAATATTAATATAAAGATAAACAGTATTTTCTACCATGAAACAAGTATTCTCTTCTGTATTAGGCCTACTTATCTGCTTATTTATTTAGATCCTTGTGTTTACCATTTCTTAAGCTCCTAGTGTTTGCGTCATTCATTACTAACATTCTCATGCACATCACATGATTAAGCGAATTAAGTTCTGTAAACAGTGAAGACCTGACAATTATCCAATGTTCGTTCACGAAACCACACTACAGTTCAAATAGTATGTTTAACAAGACTAGCATCTTCGAAACTGACAGCACGATACAAGTTAATAGATTACGAGTCCGGTACTCACCGAGGTGTAGATATCCAGCTCCTTGTACGGGTTCACGGCGACTAGGATCGTTCCTGTGTACGTCTGTGGAAAAAAGTTAAGGAAAACAATACTGCATATCACAAAGCAATATCTAACAACTAGTTTATTTCAAACGGCGCTTCTATTTCATTTCAAATTTCTTGAAGTAGTAGCAATAAAATTTCATTGAAATATTTAAATTGTTGTTTATCAATTGTCCCAAGACAGGTCTGAACCTCACAAGTGATACCAACAAGTACCACTCATGAGGCAACTAAGCCAGAAAATAATGAGGTAGAGTGGCCAGTTCCTTAACGCCCTCCGTTGCATACATCGCCGAGTAGCTACATATTACACTAATTAAACTTCAGCTTCATTTTATTAGTTGGTTATTTAACGACGCTGTATCAACTACTAGGTTATTTAGCGTCGATGAGATTGGTGATAGCGAGATGGGGCCGAGGATTCGCATAGATTACCTGGCATTCATCTTACGGTTGGGGAAAACTTCGGAAAAAGTCCAACCAGGTAATCAGCCCAAGCGGGGACGAATCCGCGCCCGAGCGCAACTTCAGACCGGCAGGCAAACGCCCTAACCGACTGAGCAACGCCGGTGGCTTTTCAGCTTCATGGACTAAAGCATTTATTAACAGAAGAAATATTTATACTGCCTTGTTTAGTTTGGTCCATTTTAGAATTTGCAAAAAATGAACAAAGGAAGTGCAAATAGCTAATCTTACGAAAGTTGAATATCTAAATATGTCGTCGTATGATACCATAGGTGTCCACAGAGTGTTCGTACGTAGATACAATATTTAAATTAAGACTCCTAATTATACAAAGGAAGAACTTTCAACAACGCTGATTTTCATTCGGAAACAAACGCCAAACAAAAAAGAAGAAAAGATTAAAATTATGAAAAACTTTAATAAATTGTACTATTCATGAGAAGGAAGATACAGTCAAATTTTATTTTATTTTTATTTTTAAAATTTAAATATACAGAATAAAGAATATAAGTCAAACAAACAAGAGAAATAGAAATAAAATAATACAAACAATATAAAAAGAGATACTTTAGATTGAACAAAATTTGAGACCTGAGCAGCTCGTGTTCCCAGTTCAGTTAATATTAATAGGCCTATTATAAAATAAAATAAAATAGGAAATAGTTTGTTACAGTTTTATATAATACAATATTAATATAAGAGAAATAAAGAAATAAAAAATAATCCAAAAATAAATAAGTAAATGAAATAGGAACTAAAGTTTAAATTAAGCGAATGGAATTATCATAATATTAACACTAGATCCATAATATATATTTTAAAATTATAGAATACAAATATAATATAGGTTGATTAATTCATACACATAAGCTATAAATTTATTTAATCAAATTGAAGATATTAACACGTTTCTAATTTTCTTGTTATATGTTCTGGATGTAATGCGACGTATTCGAATGGCAGAATGCTTATCGACCGCTCATCAGGGACTAAGATCTTTTCCGATTGAAAGATTTAATTTTTCCTTGACACTGCCTATCTTTCGTTCATCCTGTGGGCACGTTTGTTTCAATTTTGTTCACAATGTAGCATATATCACCCATAAGTTCGAAATGTGCAATCCTGAACGAATGTTGTCGCTTCGTCCCTGATCCATATATCCTATTTTTACAATATTCGTTGAATTGTAACTGCATTTCATTATTACTATTGTCTGCGTCTAAGCGACGTGCGAATGGAGAATTTATCGAACGCTCATCAGCACTAATACTTTATCGAAAACATTTGCCTTTGCCAGCAATATCTTTCCAAAACAACTAAACGGTATGAGACACAAAGAAAGAGTGTTTACTAGCCCGCTCTTCAACCAAATGAATCTCACGCTACTCAACTGAAAATGCTGGAGCCAACACTTCAATAGGAGTGAAGATTAGAGAAGAGAGGAAATGAGATTAGAGAGTAACGGAGAGAAGATTAGAGAGGAGAAGAAAGAAGATTAGAATGAAGACTAGAGAAGATTAGAATGGAGACGAGAAAAGATGAGAGATTATAGGAGATGGAAGGAGATTAGAGAGAAGAGAGGAGGCGAGAGGAGGTCAGAGAGGAGAAGAGAGGAGATGGGAGAAGATTATAGGAGACGGGAGGAGATTAGAGAGAGGATGAGAGGAGGTTAGAGAGGAAACAAGAGGATATGAGAGAGAAAACGAGAGGAGATTATAGAGGAAAGGAAACGAGAGGAGATAAGAGAAGAATAGAGAGAAGAGCAGAAGAGAGGAGATTAAAGAGGAGACGAGAGGAGATTAGAGAGGGGACGAGTAGAGATTATAGAGAGGGGACAAGGAGATTAAAGAGGAGACGAGAGGAGATTAGAGAAGTGACGAGGAGAGATTAGAGAGGGACGAGAGAGATTAGGAAGTGAGAGAGAGAGACGAGTAGATTAAAGATTATAGAGAAATTAGAGGATGACAAAGAGAGATTAAAGAGGAGACAAGGAGATTAAAGAGGAGACGAGAGGACATTAGAGAGGAGACGAGAGGAAATTAGAGAGGAGACGAGAGGAGATTAGAGTAGTGACGAGAAAAGATTGGAGAGGGGACGAGTGGAGATTAAAGAGAGGAGATGAGAGAAGATTAGAGAAATGACGAGAAGAGATTATGAGGAGAGAAGATTAGAGAGGAGATAAGAGAAGATTAGAAAGGAGAGGAGAGGAGGTTAGGGAGAAGACGAGAAGATTAATAAGGAGACGAGAGGAGGTTAGAGAGAAATGGAAAGGAGAGCGGAGGAGTGAATAGGAGAGGAGGAGAGAAGAAAGCGAGCAGAGGAGAGGGAATTAGAGGGGAGACAAGTTGAGATTAGAGAGTTGATAAGAAGAAATTAGAGAGAAGATGAGGGTATATTATGGAGGAGAGAAGACGAGAGGAAATTAGAGGAGACAAATAGGATATTAGATGGGGGAATTTAGAAGGGTAGAGAGAAAAGTCTGAGAGGGGTAGAGCGGGAGGAGAGAGGGAGAGCATAACGGAGAGAGAGGAAAGGGGAAGAAGAGAAGAGAAGAGAAGAGAAGAGAAGAGAAGAGAAGAGAAGAGAAGAGAAGAGAAGAGAAGAGAAGAGAAGAGAAGAGAAGAGAGAAATCATACACAAAGGGACAAGGAGGAGGATCATTATTGTTGCTGTAGGACAGAAGACACAGAAAGACCAAATATCATCTTTAAGTTGGCTCCGTCTTCCCTCGGAATGAAAATAACCTTGCGACAGTAGCATGCAGCGTAAGAAGCAAAGAGCTGGCCACGCGAGTCCAGGCACGCCCCTTTTCATACGGGTCCACATGCGAGGTGCGGCTGCAGGTTGTGAGGAGGCCTATACATTCTGATTTTGTTACAATCATCCCGACATTCATTACTACAGTACACCAAAACCATGGTGAGAAATTTAATATGATAATAAATAAACGACGCCATTACAAGCATTAGTAACTTAATCTTTATAGTAAAGGAGATTATTGTTGTGCTGTGTAAAATTGCCAACAAAGAGAGAAAAGAAAAAGAGACGCATCGTTAGCCGAAAACTAAAAGTCAGCTTGTCCACCGCTGTAGATTAAGAACGTCTGACCATGAAACGAGAACCCGGGTTCAAATCCTGGTTGAGACAAGTTACTTGGTTGGATTTTTTAACGGGGTTTTCCTTCAATTGAAAAAGAATTCTTGCGTAACTTCGGCGTTGCACCTCGGATTCATTTCGCCATCATAAATTGACATATCATATAGGGCTAGGATTCTTAGGTAAATAAATATTTTATTTGCACTATAATAGAAACTCAGCTTGTTGTGTTTTAAGTTTCCAAGGTCATCTGAGCATATATTTTAAACTCTATTTCACGGGCCACATATTTTGAAATTTTTATGAGATAAATTACATTGGATTTTCAAATTTTCCTTCCCAATAAAACACATAAAAATTAAACTTTTCACTAAATAATTTTCGACAAAAGCCTGTTTCATTAATCATCATAAATTTCCGGCATATCATCATGTGACAGCTGGCAACTGTTTCTTAGGTAAATAAATATTTTATTTGGTTCTCAACTCGATTCCTAAAACTCATAATTGAGATTTAATTTCAGAAAGGTCATTTGAATATGCTAAAATTTTATTTCAAATAATAACATTTTACCGTTTGTAGCTAAAACCCATTTTCAAATATTCCCATAAAACACATAAAATTTTAGTTTTCACCAAATAATTTTCGAACAAAAGCCCATTTCAGATTAATCAATTTCAGATTACTAGTTCCGTTATTTAGACAGTCGATGAGATCGGTGATCTGAGATGATTTTGGTTGCCAACTCGATTTAAAAAAACCGGTAAAATACAATGCAGAAACCATTAAATTGCTTACGTCATTGGGGAAAACCTAAAAAAGATTATTTTACCGGTTTGAGCCCAAAAACCCGCGCCCGAACTAGACCGGCATTCCTATATGAGCAATACAAATTTCATAAATTTTACTCGCTAAACTAACAATGAAAAACGCTAGATCTATCAGGAAAACCGCTGAATTGGCAACAATGTGTGGAACTGCAGTTTGCTCACCACAAGCGATAAGAGCTGTCACCACTAAAAAATTGTGCTGTAACACACATAAACACTGATGTGTCATTTAGGAGTGCCTTGTAAGTTAACATAATGTTGATTCAGGAAACAATTATAATGTTATAAACATCAGCTGTCTCTGTTTTTGTTTGCAATCGTAAACATTTCTCTAGGTAGTGCAGGTTATTTCTGAATGGCCAGGGCGCTCTTTTTTCTCCGGTACAAGGCAGTGTTCCACGTTAATCGTCAGTCATTTGTGATGGACAACTTGAGGATGAATCTCATTGTGTACTGTAACTCTTCAGCAGTTATCGAGATAGCATAATTTATACTGGTAAGTACTACATATTGCTTATATTTCACATAAAATAATGGGAACATAATTAAATATTTTTTCCTTTTTATCACATATTTTCCTGATTTTTAGCACATAAAAAATAAATATTTTCTCGATTTTTAGCACCTAAAAATCCGAACCCTAATCATCATCATCATCATCATCATCATCATCATCATCATCATCATCATCATCATCATCAACACCATTCACACCATAACCCGGGTCCAGTTCTGGTGCGGCATGCTGTACTTGTCCTTATCAATGACCTTCCAGAATTCATTAAAGCAATAACAATTATGTATGCAGATGACACTACTTTCCTATGTTCTTCCTCTGTTCTAAATCAATTAAATACTCTCAACAACGACACTCTATTACAGATGGCTTTATGGTTTGAATCTAATGGTTTCTTGCTTAATCAAGAAAAAACTATCAACTTAACTTTCAGCCTAAATTATCTAATAAATAAGGACAACAGACTCAACTACACAAAATTTCTAGGACTTTTTATAGACTCCAGTTTAACATGGGATAAGCACATCGATACATATGCACAAAGCTATCAAGAGTTTTATATTTGTTAAAGAAATTAACGACATGCGTTTCTCAAAATTATTTAAGATGTGCCTACTTTTCTTTCTTTCAGTCGATAATCCGATATGCCCTAATTTTCTGGGGAAATGGAACCAAAATTGGAAGCGTCTTGATTTTACAAAAGAAAGCCATTAGAATTTTATGTAAATCAAACTATCTGGAACATTGTTGGCCACTTTTCAGACAATCACGGATTTTAAAATAAAATTTGTATATATATATATATATATATATATATATATATATATAAATTTGTATATATATGATCTAGTACTTTACACTCGACAAAATATCGACAATTACTCATTAGTGGCCAATATACATGATCATGAAATCAGAAATAGTGAACAAATTAATATTCCATATTGTAGATTACACAAGAGCAACACAAACTTTTTAATTATGGGGATGAAATTATATAATAAGCTCCCCAGTGAATATTATAAATTACCAATCAATAGCTTCAAAACTAGATTTTACAATTGGTTATTAAATAATCCTTTTTATTCTGTTGCTGAGTTTTTCAACACAAATTTGTATGAAATTGTATTTTAATAAATAAGTTTAATTGCAATTTAGTTAGTTTTCTTTAATTTAAAAGTTTCAAATTATTTCACGTTTTCATTGTATTATTTAAATTTTACTGTTCCTTTTATTAATGTTTTTTTAAATGTATTCATTTGTTTTTCAATGTATTCTGACGAAGCTTAAAACTGTATGTCTAATGGCCAAATAAATTGAATTGAATTGAAGAGCACGGCCGTTCGGGTACCCAATCATTCACGGAGCAGGAACGGTAAGCACAATGAGCCTCAGGCCGCAGTGCAAGCTTTCGGGTCCCTCTTCCTTGTAAGAGATAGAAAAAAAAAACTTCAGATTTCGACGAGTATAAGTAGCCAGAGATGCCCAACGGTTCTGAAGGTGGAAGAGGATTGAGAATCCCAACGGCGGATGAAGCGGAAGAGGCAATCCACGGGTAGATCAGACTCGTAGCTGTGGTGGAAGCAACTGATCTAGGGGGCGGAAACCCCGAAATCAAGTGACCCGGTCCTCCATGTTGGGGGTTTGGCGTGTGGCTGACAACCCACCCTGTAAAAATCTTATCGTTAGGAAACCTAAATGGCCTCGGAAGGATATCTCGGATCAATATTGACAGCAAATAATGACCTAAGGAATGAGGTACAAAGAAGAATAAATCTGGCTAACAGGGCATATTGCTCACTTTTACCAATTGTTAAAAATAAAATAATATCTAGAGAAATCAAAATCAAGATTTACAAAACCCTAATAAGACCCATTATAACATATGGTACAGAAACATGTGTTCTGAATAAAAATACATGCAAACAACTAGCAGTATTTGAGAGGAAAATCTTAAGAAGGATTTTCGGAGCAATTGAAACAGTGGATGGATGGAGAGCCAGATATAATAATGAGATATACGAACTGTACAAGGAATCGGATTTGGAGGCGCACATAAGATGTCAAAGATTGAGATGGTTAGGACACGTCACAAGGATGGAAACAACAAGGAAAGTGAAGGTTGTCTTCAATAACAACCCAGATGGAACCAGATTAAGAGGAAGACCGAGAACAAGATGGTGGAACTGTGTACGAGTGGATGTGAATAGATTAGGAATAAGGAATTGGAGGGAGTTGGCGATGGATAGGGAAGGATGGAAGAGAGCCATAGAGGAGGTTAAGGCCCACCTGGGCTGTAATACCAAATAAGAAGAAGAAGAAGAAGAAGAAGAAGAAGTAGCCAGAGTTCAAATCCCGGAATGTCCAAGTGGAATTTGTGATGAACAAAAACGGCTCTTGGTGGTAGGTCTTGCGGGTTAAGGCTGGTTCACAATAAACCGGAAACGAGAATCGGAACGAAAACGAAAACGGTAAAATTGTTAAAATGTGTACATTTAACTGTGAGCATTCACAATTAATGAAAAGCTTGCTGGATCCCGGAATCGGGAACGGAGAGTTGGCCAAGTTTCAACTTTGGCGTTCATGTTTCTGATCACAGCCCACTAGATTCATTCTGTTGCCATCTAAAAGCTATTTTGTCGTCTTATATTGTGTAGCAAGAAGACCGCGACATAACCTATGCATTATTTTGTTCTGTGCTGTGCATCATGGAGCAAGTTTTAATTGATGAGATTCTAATATTGAGTGTTGAGGAAAATCCTCAAGTTTACGATAAGCGGCGCGCCTCGTATAAAGATGAGAAAATGAAGGAGAATACGTGGCTTTCAATAGCTGCATCTTTGAACACCGATCGTAAGCGAATCATATTTTATTGTAAACTTCATCTTACGATGTTGGATGACGTATATACGTCCGTTGATGTGACATATTAATGAATATATAAATGCTTATATAGTCACAATCATGCCATGGCGTGAGACGAACTCGATAGCTCAGTTGGTAGAGCGCCTGACCGGAGTACAGGAAGTCGCAGGTTCGAATCCCGCTCGAGGTTGTGAAATTTTTCTTTCATACCATGGCATGATTGTGACTATATAAGTATTTATATATTCATCATATTTTATTACTGTATTGGTTGTATTACACACTACATATTCATGCTTCAATTCAGTAACTACTGCTGTGTTCATTTTTGTTATCAAAGACGGACATTACAAATGTTTCTTTGTAATATTTAACACAATTTATTTTATAAATGTAATGTTAGAGTTTGCATATGGTTTCACTATAACTGGAAAGAACATGAAAAATTGTACAAAAAACCACATCTATCTAAATTTCGATTGAGGTCAGATGTCCGTCTTTGATATTAAGCTACTCAAGTGTTTCTTCTCTAATTATTTTACGTTATGGTAGACTTAAAATAGGTTGTGATAATAAAGATGCATGGGCATATTTATAGTACCGTACCTAATGAAATGTTTCAGTTGAAATTTCGAAGTTGGTTAACCTGTGTTTATGTTGGCTGCCTTGTACTCATGAGACAACGCCATTGGTCAATTACACACAAATAACATCAGAATGCGTAATATCGACTTTACATAATATCGTTATTGACATACATATCGATATGAATAGTCGTCTACGTTCTCGGTTTATTGTGAATCAAAAATTTTCATATTCACGTCCTCTGCTTCTCGTTTTCATTCTGGTTCTCGTTCCCGGTTTATTGTGAACCAGCCTTTAGTCTCGTTTCTTCTACCGGTATCCCATCATTACACCACTAATCATCATTATCAACATAATGTGGTGGTATTTTGTTTCTCAGCCCGCCGTGCACCTACGACGGCAAAAAATCTATACATTCGGCGTGTCGCTTATAAATGACGACGCTGGGATGAATGGCGCAGTGAAATAGCTGCTAAAAACATTAATGAGATATGCTGTACAATGTAACACACAGGCAAGGCAATTACGCCCCTCGTGAACTGAACGGAAACCAAGTTGTTTCGCCTTTGATTTCGAAGAGTTTTAAACGAATCGCTGCTCAGAAAGAATTAATTTAAATGCTAATGGGAGAAGTGACAATTCAAACCCGATTGAATTCATTAAAAGAATATAATACATGTGACAGTTATAATCAGGCCTATTCGAGGGCTTAATGTGAAACTAACGTAATTACAATCGATGTTTTATTCACAACAAAATTCTTAACAGGCAATACGTTTATTTCATATGAACTATAAGTTACCATCATGTTCTGTAGTTACGAATTGTATTATAGGCCTATACAAGACTGTTCGGAACTGAGTTACGATCTTTTGTGAGCAATTACAGAGCGTTCGCCTACGGGTGGGGCCAGGAAAGCGGCCTGCCTGCGGTGTCGCTTACGGGAATCGTCTATCCGTAAGCTTCCGCTTTCTATACTATACTCTGTAGGGTTTTAATTTTAAAAGTTTAGCAGCAGTAAAGACTGATGTTTTTGAAACACTAACTTCCTGTGAAACACGTCTTAGAGATTTATTAGGAGAGCATGTAAATTATGCACTGATTTCATCAATTTTTTCTCCCGTCAATACTCTTTGTTTTCGCTTAGGAATTGTAGCATTTATCGACCCTGTTGTCCTTAATTTGTTAACAAGACGTCTAACAGTTTCTCTACCCTGAATTGGAGCACCCGGATATTTTACTTCAAATTGCCTACGCACCTCTCTACATGACTCTGTTTTCACATATGCATTGTTAACAAATTTTACACAACACTGAATATTTAAGCAACTGTGTCAAGAAACTGCACTGTACGTGTTAAATACTGCAACGTCTGGCTCACAACTGATAACTTGTCGACCTTGATGTCCTTGATTGTCGAGCGTGTCTCAACAACTGCGCGCACAAAGCGGCGTATCAGTACATGTCGCTTTCCTGGCCTCACCCGTAGGCGAACGCTCTGTATAAGAACGAATTATTATCGATTGGTGTAAAAACCTAAAAAATATCATAGTTTCACACTAAACTCTCGAAATGTCATTGCGAAAACCGGCAACCAGGCCACGGAATTCCAATGATTTTAACCAATTATGCCTCACCCATTTTGTTACATCTGTCTCGATTATAAATTTAAAGTTCTAGTTGTAGTTGTTGTTTGGAATTGAACGGATTACATCAGTTTCTTGTCTATGCGGATGACGTGAATACTGTATGTTAGGAGAAAATCCACAAACGATTAGGGAAAACACGGAAATTCTACTTGAAGCAAGCAAAGCGATAGGTATGGAAGTAAATTCCGAAAAGACTAAGTGTATGATTATGTCTCAGAATATTGTACGAAATGGAAATATAAAAATTGGAGACTTATCCTTCGAAGAGGTGGAAAAATTAAAATATCTTGGAGCAACAGTAACAAATATAAATGACACTCGGGAGGAAATTAAACGCAGAATAAATATGGGAAATACCTGTTATTATTCGGTTGAGAAGCTTTTGTTATCTAGTCTGCTGTCAAAAAATCTGAAAGTTAGAATTTATAAAATAGTTATATTACCGGTTGTTCTGTATGGCTGTGAAACTTGGACTTTCACCTTGAGAGAGGAACAGAGATTGAAGGTGTTTGAAAATAAGGTTCTTAGGAAAATATTTGGGGCTAAGAGGGATGAAGTCACAGGAGAATGGAGAAAGTTACATAGATGGATTGGTAAAGAAGGACCAATGAAATGGCCAGCACGTTCGGCGCATCTTACTTCCTGCGATTTTTGGTTGTGGGGTATTCTGAAGAACCGTGTATATGTGCAACCAAGTCACGTAATGTTGACGATCTGCGAGAGAGAATAATGGATATATTTGAAGTAATTCCGCAGGAAATGTGCATGCAAGCTCTGCATAACACATGGGAAAGGTTATTTACATGTGATGAGCACGGTGATGAACAAGTGCAGAAATTTTGAAGTTAGTGTATGTAAGTGTGAATCACTACCCAATTATAAGTGTTAACATTTTTTAGAGACGCGCTGTATTTTGAAGTCTGTCTTACAATCATACAACAGCATAATATCTGCAATGATGAAGAGAAATGAAATTGAAAGTTTTTTGTCTTCTCTCAGTATATCCATAAATTCTTTCTTGTTGACGCTTTTCCTGTCGTTTAGCAATGTAGTCTCCGTAGATGGCAGCCGACTGGATGCCACAGTGCTGACACTGCGTTGTCGCTTCGTGAATGCATTGTCGAGCAAATTCATTTCTGAGTATGACTCGTAAGGAATATGTAATGTGACGACAAGGAAGGGTTCTGCACGATATTCAAATTTCAACATGCATTTCTCTACATATGAACGTGAGAATTAGGGATGATTTCTTCTTCATTAATAATAATAATAATAATAATAATAATAATAATAATAATAATAATAATAATAATAATAATAATACTGCTACTCTTTGCTACACGTTACATTTCGTATTCTCAGAACTGTTCGACATATAAAAAAACTTATTTGACAAAACTTGTTCGCATTGACTTAATCTATTACCTATGTAAATGAATATAATAGATTCCCTTTCACTCTGTATTTTACTTACTGGCATTTAAGGAACCCGGAGGTTCCTTGCCGCCCTCACATAAGCCCGTCATTAGTCCCTATCCTGAGCAAGATTAATTCAGTCTCTATCACCATATCCCACCTCCCTCAAATCCCTTTTAATATTATCCTCCCATCTACGTCTCGGCCTCCCTAAAGGTCTTTTTCCTCCGGTCTCCCAATAACACTCTATATGCATTTCTGGATTCGCCCATACGTACTACATGCCCTGCCCATCTCAAACGTCTGGATTTAATGTTCCTAATTATGTCAGGTGAAGAATACAATGCGTGCAGTTCTGTCTTGTGTAACTTTCTCCATTCTCCTGTAACTTCATCCCGCTTAGCTCCAAATAAGTTCCTAAGCATCTTATTCTCAAACACCCTTAACCTATGTTCCTCTCTCAGAGTGAGAGTCCAAGTTTCACAACCATAAAGAACAACCGGTAATATAACTGTTTTATAAATTCTAACTTTCACATTTTTTGACAGCAGACTGGATGATAAAAATTTCTCAACCGAATAATAACAGGCATTTCCCATATTTATTCTGTGTTTAATTTCCTCCCTAGTATCATTTATGTTTGTTACTGTTGCTCCCAAATATATGAACTTCTCCACCTCTTCAAAAGATAAATTTCCAATTTTTATATTTCCATTTCGTACAATATTCTCGTCACGAGACATAATCATATACTTTGTCTTTTCGGGATTTACTTCCAAACCTATCTCTTTACTTGCTTCCAGTAAAATTCCCGTGTTTTCCCTAATCGTTTGTGGATTTTCTCCTAATATATTCACGTCATCCGCATAGACAAGCAGCTGATGTAACCCGTTCAATTCCAAACCCTCTCTCACTCTGTATTTTATGGAGAAAAATGACCCTTGAATTTCAAAGTGAGTGCGACAGATCGTACAGTTCTAATCCTTGATACCGATGATGATGGTGATGTGATGATACACATTGCATTAGAGCTTAGTGTCGGTAGTTACAGCGGAGGCACGCGACCTCACACTTCGAAATTCGGCAGAAGCGCTTCCGGTCATGCAGGGGGCCGGATGCACTGACTCATGCGGTGAATGTGGCGTGGCGCGTTTAGTATGGACGCCGCGTAGAGCGCCGCTCTTTGAGGAGGATTCTGCAGCCGCCCACTACTCTCTCTCGAGCAGCCACAAGGTGAGGGACCTGTCCCACAAGTCATCGCGTCCGGGATCACAGAATGTTCCGACCATGTTCGAAATCACCCAGTGTAAACATACAGACACATCGGCATCATTTGGGTTATTCCTTAATACAGTGACTCAAAGCTTATACAAAGCTAATATTCCCATAACTGAAATAAACCTTAGGTAAACAGAAAAATGAAGTTGCAGAAATAAATTGTGGAGTAAGACAAGATTGTAATCGCATAATGGCTCAGTGCTAGCATGCTAGTCTTCTATAAAGGTGACCCGGGTTCGATTCCCGACTTAGTCGTCATGGCCAAAGAAGAAGCTTGTTTTTTTAACATGAGGAATCTCACTTCGAATTATTTGGAGGTACGATAATTATTGGGCGGGCGATGCCCCTGGCTTTATAAATTTTATTTTCACATTGGTTTATAGCGTTTACTTGTTTCATAATATATGTATAATATACTATGGGTTCACAAGCAAAAAACATTAACGATGAAAGAGTAGTGGAACAGAGAAAAATAAAATAAAATAATATGAATAAAAAATAAAATAAAATAAAATAAATAAAATAAAATAAAAAATAAAATAAAAATAAAATAAAATAATATATAAAATAAAATAAATAAAAAATAAAGTAAAATAAAAATAAAATAAAACAAAATAATTAAAATAAAATAAAATAAATAATATATAAAATGAAATAAAATAAAATATAAATAATATATAAAATGAAATAAAATAAAATAAAATAATATATAAAATGAAATAAAAATAATATATAAAATGAAATAAAAATAATATATAAAATGAAATAAAAAATAAAAAATAATAAATAAATAAAATAAATAAAATAAAATAAAAATAAAATAAAATAAAAATAAAATAAAAATAAATAAAATAAAATAAAAAATAAATAAAATAAGGATAAATCGCAATATAGCGAACGCCAGTAGGGGAAGTTATTCCCACCCACATGAAATGTGCATTCGACACAACACTCGCCTATCACGTAGAGTGTCTGATGAGCTAGTAGGGGAAAAGTGGAAGGGGTCGTGGGCGGAGCTTCTACGTTCGCTATATTGCGATTTGCCCTAAAATAATATATAAAAAACATTAAGTCAAAAATATTACTTCTCAGAAAAAGGCGTTTGAAAGTTTATTACAAAAATGAATCCTCAAAATATTATTTTTAGTAAATTGTTTCTCTTTACGCATATTTCATTTTCTAATTCCAAGTTTATGCACATACGCCTACATTCTGTACATTACATACACTTTTTCTCAGAAGTAATCGACGATAATTTGAGCGGGCATAAAGTGCCTTCCCAAAGTCAGCGTCAGTTGTCAACAGTGACAACATGAGTTTTGAATTTTCCTGTATAACGTACTGTACGCAACACAAAAATGTGAAAATCAAATAAATTGAACATAATGAAAATACGACTAAAAAAAAAGTGAATTTTATAATTTATAACAACCGCAATGAGTACGTTACTTTTCTCGCCTCTCCCCCCAATTGTTCACCTGAAGACAAAGGTAGAACTAACTTTTGGAACGTTGTGAATTCCTATATTACTAACATTGAGAAATACTTGCGTCTAGTTTCTTCTGAATAATCCACTAATGCTTTTTCACCCTTATTCAAAACAAAATCTAAAATTGCTCAGCTGATGGTAATTCCACCGTTAGTATCATGTACGTATGTATTTATTCACACTGCAAATGGGTATATACCCGGTGGCAGTGGTAACTAATTACACTCAATAATGACAATTAATAAAAACACTTTCTTTCTTTCTTTCTTTCTTTCTTTCTTTCTTTCCTTCTTTACCTTAGTTTAACCTATCCCTTTTAGGTTCATTTATACGACCCTCGCCACACGGGGAATAAAAAAATACAATTAATAATAATACTAATAACAATAATTAATAATAATAATAATAATAATAATAATAATAATAATGAGCATCCCAAATTAAATGAAGCACGATCACTTAAAATAACATTTAAAGTAAATCTAATTTATATCTTAACCCTAATTTCGAATTAAACCCACGAGTACAAGTTCATACCTGCACAAGTACCTTTCAGCACTACACTCATTTCGCTGTCAACTCACTCACTGCACTGGAACTACGATACATTTCACTGATTCTATCCTGATTTCTCTAACACTCCAAAAACATTTCACTGTTCAAATACTTTGCACTGCCACTATAAACTATAAAACTTCACTGACACAAACATACTTCACTGACACAACACACTTCACTGACACAACACACTTCACTGACACAATCATACTTCACTGACACAACACACTTCACTGACACAACATACTTCACTGACACAACACACTTCTTCACTGATACAACACTTCAAATAACAAAACATCAATACAGCCTTTAAATAGTGTGTGTAATATACTGTCGTCTATTAGTAAAGTCCTTAAGCCTATTTTAAACACATTTTTGGTTATTGGTAAAGCCTTTAGTAAGTCTGCAGGTAAAGCATTCCAGTCCCTGAGAGTATGCGAAGTATAAATATGAACTCTGAATTAAAAAAACAGGAAAAGCGAAGAGAGGCTGCGGAAATGAAGCGTTAAGGTGTTGTCATAAGAGTTTCTTTGCGGAAGTCAGATAAAACTAGTGGCTTCATACCGTAGGTATATTTACGGTTCTCTGGCTTACACAGACAAAATTACCAGCCAGAATGATCCCCCTCCCACCAAGTTCACTTATTTCCATTAAGTTTCCTGCCCTTGCGCGGACTGATTGTTTGTGGGACGTCCACACTGAGGTTGAAGAGAAACTGCAGGACGTCTCATGAGACCACGAGTCAAGAAGAGAAATATAGACAAAGTGGGACGCAATAAGTCTTCAAAGGACGTAGAGTTTAAGATAATGAAGAGTTTAAATTATAACACAGAGAAAGAGCGAAACAAGGCGAAAGGCATGAGAGAAGAATGATAAGAATATAGAGAAGGAACGAGATAAAGACACGATGAAATAGAAGAAAAGAAAAAGACAATTAAGCACGATGACGAGGATGAAATTAAAAAACAGAAAGAAAGAAGAGACCTCGAAATAACAATAAAGATGAACAGAAAGAGGGGAAAAAATAGGGAAGCTGAAGAAGAGGGAGATGAATTAAATAGAAGCAACAAGAGTAATTGAGTACCTAACATTCTAAATGTGCTAAGTACCAAAAACAACTTTCTGAGATATTGATGAAAAACACACTGCGAAATGCATGTTCAGATACCTACAACACCGTATTTTGGAGCACGAATGATTCACTCACAGTTGAACTACAACAAAGACAATTTAGTACGATATTTTCATATGGTTGTTCCTCCCTCACTTACTTACTTAATGGCTTTTAAGGAACCCGGAGGTTCATTGCCGCCCTCACATAAGCCCACCATTGGTCCCTATCCTGAGCAAGATTAATCCAGTCTCTATCATCATATCCCACCTCCCTCAAATCCATTTTAATCTTATCTTCCCATCTACGTCTCAGCCTCCCTAAAGGTCTTTTTCCCTCCGGCCTCTCAACTAACAATCTATATGCATTTCTGGATTCACCCATACGTGCTACATGCCCTGCCCATCTCAAACGTCTGGATTTAATGTTCCTAATTATGTCAGGTGAAGAATACAATGCGTGCAGTTCTGTGTTGTTCCTCCCTTACATTGAATAAAATAATATTTGAAAAAAATTGGCACTTAGCACTTATTAGGCCTACTCTTCGTGCATTTTCTTTCCTCAATTGAAGACCTAATAATCTAAATGTGCTAAGACAAATAGCGGGAGGGGAAAGAGAAGGTAGAAGCGGAAGTAACATTATTGTTTGGGATGGAACTACTAAAACTAATATTAACCGGGGTTTAAGACATGAAATAAGTAATTGAATCGACTATTGTTGAAAGGAACTAAGTCCACTTTTTAAAGTTTTGAGATAATCGAAAAAAACTGTTTTGTGAATAATCTATCGAAGATTAAACAACAATATATTGTACATATATATTTTATGTGTACAATATATTTTATGTGTACATATATATTTTATGTGTACAATATATTTTATGTGCACATATATATTTTATGTGTACAATATATTTTATGTGTACATACATATTTTATGTGTACAATATATTTTATGTGTACATATATATTTTATGTGTACATATATATTTTATGTGCACATATATATTTTATGTGTACAATATATTTTATGTGTACATATATATTTTATGTGTACATATATATTTTATGTGTACAATATATTTTATATGTACATATATATTTTATGTGTATATTGAATAAGCAGTCGTGGACAGCCGATAAGGGGTGGTCCTCCAGCTTGGGGTTGGGCGAAGGGCTAACAACCCATCACCGTAAAAAACAGCTTGTTACGTATCCCTATAGAGAATGGTGACTTGCTTGCAGACTCTCCATCAATCCTAAACAGATGGAAAAACTATTTTGCGCAACTACTAAATGTACATAGGCCAAATAGAAATGATCGGGACGAAATTGAAATACAAACTGCTGAGCCATTTATACCCGAACCCACGCTTACAGAAGTCGAAATTGCGATAGAAAATCTGAAAAAGTACAAGTCTCCAGGTATCGATCAAATTCCAGCAGAATTAATACAAGAGGGTTAGTGCATTATATAGCGAAATTTATAAACTTGTACTTGCTATTTGGGAAAAGGAAATTGTACCAGAACAATGGAAGGAGTCCATAATTGTACCTATTTTTAAAAAGGGGACAAAACCAACTGTGGTAACTTTCGAGGAATATCACTTTTGTTGACGTCGTACAAAATTTTGTCCAATATTCTTTTGAGAAGATTAACTCCGTACGTAGATGAAATTATTGGGGATCATCAGTGCGGTTTTCGGCGTAATAGATCGACTATTGATCAGATTTTTGTATTCGACAGATAATGGAGAAAAATGGGAGTATAAGGGTACAGTACATCAGTTATTCATAGATTTCAAAAAGGCATATGACTCCGTTAAGAGGGAAGTATTATATGATATTCTTATTGAATTTGGTATTCCCAAGAAACTAGTTCGATTAATTAAAATGTGTCTCAGTGAAACGTACAGCAGAGTCCGTATAGGTCAGTTTCTATCTGATGCTTTTCCAATTCACTGCGGGCTAAAGCAAGGAGATGCACTATCACCTTTACTTTTTAACTTCGCTCTAGAATATGCCATTAGGAAAGTTCAGGATAACAGGCAGGGTTTGGAATTGAACGGGTTACATCAGCTTCTTGTCTATGCGGATGACGTGAATATGTTAGGAGAAAATACACAAACGATTAGGAAAACACGGAAATTTTACTTGAAGCAAGTAGAGCGATCGGTTTGGAAGTAAATCCCGAAAAGACAAAGTATATGATTATGTCTCGTGACCAGAATATTGTACGAAATGGAAATATAAAAATTGGAGATTTATCCTTCGAAGAAGTGGAAAAATTCAAATATCTTGGAGCAACAGTAACAAATATAAATGACACTCGGGAGGAGATTAAACACAGAATAAATATGGGAAATGCCTGTTATTATTCGGTTGAGAAGCTTTTGTCATCAAGTCTGCTGTCAAAAAATCTGAAAGTTAGAATTTATAAAACAGTTATATTACCTGCTTTTTTTATGGTTGTGAAACTTGGACTCTCACTTTGAAAGAGGAACAAAGATTAAGGGTGTTTGAGAATAAGGTTCTTAGGAAAATATTTGGTGCTAAAAGGGATGAAGTTACAGGAGAATGGAGAAAGTTACACAACACAGAACTGCACGCATTGTATTCTTCACCTGACATAATTAGGAACATTAAATCCAGACGTTTGAGATGGGCAGGGCATGTAGCACGTATGGGCGAATCCAGAAATGCATATAGAGTGTTAGTTGGGAGACCGGAGGGAAAAGACCTTTAGGGAGGCCGAGACGTAGATGGGAGGATAATATTAAAATGGATCTGAGGGAGGTGGGGTATGATGATAGAGACTGGATTAATCTTGCACAGGATAGGGACCGCTGGCGGGCTTATGTGAGGGCGGCAATGAACCTTCGGGTTCCTTAAAAGCCATTTGTAAGTAAGTAAGTAAGTACAATATATTTTATGTGTACATATATATTTTATGTGTACATATATATTTTATGTGCACATATATATTTTATGTGTACAATATATTTTGGTTTAATCTTCGATAGATTATTCACAAAACAGTTTTTTTCGATTATCTCAAAGCTTTAAAAAGTGGACTTGGTTCCTTTCAACAATAACCGATTCAATTGTTACAAAAATGCACTAGTGAAAAATTATATTTTTGCAAATTGTGAAAAGGTTTTGCAACATTCTAAATAAATGTAGGTCTACAGAAAGATAAAATTACTAAGGATTGCAGACGTAAAAAAATATGTGATTTGCTTGTTGAAGTTTATTATTTTCAACCCATATTACAACTTACAGCCTGGGTATGTCTATATGTAAGTAAATCGTTGCACCCAGCCTATGTTTAAATCAATTGCTACTGAATTTACATACCATTAAAATGCTGTACCTCTATTTTCATGAGTATTCCAAACATTGAAAATACTTGGGAAGTTAAATTCTTTATGAGTAGAACCTTCATGATTTATTGTTAACAGAGCGCTAACACATTTTACTGAAAGGTGGCTTCTAATTTCAGTTTTACAGGATTTACAATATGCAATGGAAGTGTTCCAGCATACTGTGTAACTAAAATAATTACAGTAAACGTTCACTTCACTTGTTAACAAGCATTAATTGTACCAAGTCCTTGAAATTCATTCTTGAATAGAAGACCTAATGGCCGTAACTCTGCCAGTAAAAAATAAATATATTAAATAAATAAATAACAAATACACAAATAAATAAATACATAGGGTAAATTAGGATCTGTTGGACAGTCGGGCATGTTGGACACTTTGTACTTCAACGTGTTACCTCGCCACTTGTGGGCACCACATTCTGCTAGAAGTCAATGACGGAAGTAGCCACGAGTGGGGCTACTTCTGTCATTGACTTCTAGCTGAATGTGGTGCCCAAAAGTGGCGAGGTAACACGTTAAAGTACAAAGTGTCCAACATGCCCGACTGTCCAACAGACCCTAATTTACCCTAATAAATAAATACATAAATAAATAAATACATAAATAAATAAATAAATAAATAAATAAATAAATAAATAAATAAATAAATAAATAAATAAATAAATACATAAATAAATAAGTAAATAAAGAGAGAGAGAAACTCATCCGGCCTTAATTAAGGATGACCACGAGGATCCGGAAATGAATAGCAAACAAATACAATTAATTAAATATGAATAGTGTTATAAAAATAAAGTGTAATAATGAAGCACCATTGATTAATTATCAATTGTAAAATAAAATCTTAGAAGATGACTAAATTATACTGATAAAAAAAGATTTTATTTAAAATTAGCATATCCTTAATTAAGGCCTTCTGAGTGGTATAAATGAAATTGTATAATCTGCAGGGAATCTTTGAGAATTTGCGAGATGATTTTTGAATTTCAAAAGATGATATTGATAATTGTTTTAAAAAATGATATGTAAATTTGGGTAAAGAACTCCGAGCACCAAAAAATAAACCTGTCACTGACCAATTGAAGAGACATAAATAAATACATAAAGAAATAAATAAACACATAAATAAATACACAAATAAATAAATACATAATAAATAGATAGATAAATAAATACATAAACAGATAAATAGATAAATAAATAAATAGATAAATAAATAGCCTACATAAATAAATAAGTAAATAAATACATAAACAAATAAATAAATAAAAATAAATACATAAATGAATGCATAAATAAATAAATAAATAAATAAATAAGTGCATAAATAAATAAATAAAGAAATAAACAAACAAATATATAAACAAATACATACAGCAGAGAATAAAGAAGTGTGAGAGGAGGCAAGACAAAAGAAAAGATGAAGCATTAGAAGACAATGAGGAAGACGAGGGAAAGCTGGGAAAAAAATTAAAGAATAAATTAATAATAAACAGAAATTTGTAGGGGGTTAATAGAAAGGGAGGGGGGTTGAGATCCCTTCGGCACCAGAGCAAGAGGCGCCTTGCTCAGCGATTTCAGTCACCCGTGGTGTGTAGAGCGAAACAGAACTCTACAGCCAATTGAGTTCTGTCCCAGCGACAAACATTTTGTATCACAAGAATAATTCCTTAATTTGACGACGCTTAATTAAATTACACAGGGCGCGATCCCTATCTTCTCAATTAACGTAAAGTGCACATAAAAGGACGGAGATAAATGTACAAAAGGCGACGGCCATCTTGTGTTGTTTCAGAGTCTTTTAAGACCACTTACAGTCTCTCCGCTGTTTTTCTAACAGCCTCCATCCTCACGCATTCTTCCCATCTCTCTCGCGCCGTTAATATACTTTTCCGACACTTCCATTTTATCTCTCATATCTTCCCCAGGCTGTTTATACCTTTTAGCATCGTGAACACGCCCATTCTGACTCGCTCATGCAGGAGAACTGTGTCACTGGGTGGGAACTACAGCGCTAGTCAGAAATAACAGTCAACCAAATTGTACATACCTATGAGGTCGGACAATAAAGTAATGAGACTGGTTTAAAAAACACTTTCACTTACATTTTTAACCAACTACAATGGGATCACCTTCAAACTAGTAATGGGTGATAGTCGATAGTGCTATCGATACTATCGATAGTTATGACTTCAACTATCGAAACTATCGATATTCAAATTGTTTCGAATAGGGATATCCTGAACTAGGACCAACAGATAATGCACGTGTACTTTGAGGGATGCGCTTTGCGTGTGCATTTGTTTTTCGGTATATAAACATTGAGGATATACGTTGTGTATTAGTATATTAAATACTCTTAAAAACAACTAAAAATGGCAAATTTTTGTTATGTTCCTATAAGTAAAAACCAGGGAAAGCTTTTTGTCTTCAATCAGGTCCCGAAATACTCTGAATATATGCTTTAAACTTTAAAAAATGTAAGTAATGAAATTGCGCCTCGAAAGTATTAAATAATAGTAACTACCGGTACTTCAAGTAAGGAATTTTTGACTGCAGTTTCATTTTGGAAGAGGAAAAAGAAAAATTAATAAAAACATATGCAACCTCGACAGCGAGCTATGTTAGCTTACATTATATGCAGTAGTTGTAGGAGTCTCCGAAGTTTACGCCTGCAGTAAACTCTCGATAAACTGGGATGTTTATTATCCAGGACGATCCGTAGTGAAATCCATTTCGTGAATAATGTTTTTAATGTACTGTACCCTAATTATTAAAACCATGTTTTAACTTCAAATTTTCAAAATCATCCCACATAATATTCAAAACTGCATGTCCTTAGCCTACAAATCGCACGACTAATCGTGATCATACTGCGATCATATTATATCATCCTATTAAAAATTGCATTTGATCTTTCTGCAACTACAGAAAAATACAGGAATTCAATCTCGATAGTCCCTTCCTATAAAAAGAAAACGACATTGGTGGCTGCATATCCTGTTTTTAGCGTACGGTTCTTAAATACTAATGATTAAAGAGGGCAATATTCACCTTCGACATAGTTCCTATTTTTTTATTCGTGCACCTCGTTCTCAAAGTTCTCGTTTAGGTTCATGAACATTCAATTTACTCGCATCTATATTCTGCATACTGCAGATTTCCCCATCCATCTCGGGGAATCGCTCAATATTATACAGGTTTACGTTATTATTTATTGTAAATTATATTAAATTAAATTATGATGTAAGAAAATACTGAATTATATTAAATTACACTAGGTTATACAAAATAATTGTAAATATAATTTTGACACGCACAGAAAACCAATAAGCGGGAAAACGTAATCAATTGTAGGATATAACATAACATAGCCCTACAACATGTTGCGCCGCATGGAACGCTCCTGCCATCTAGCGGTAAAACTTCGCATAAGATATCCCTATACTATCAATAGTTCTGGAAACTATCGATAGTATCGAAAAATGGGGTCCACACCTGTGGAGTAACGGTTAGTGCGTCTGGCCGCGAAACCAGGTGGCCCGGGTTCGAATCCCAATCGGGGCAAGTTACACGGTTGAGATTTTTTCCGGGGTTTTCCCTGAATCCAATTTGAGCAAATGCTGGGTAACTTTCGGTGCTAGATAACGGACTCATTTCACCGGCATTATCACCATCTCATTCAGACGCTAAATAACCTAAGATATTGATACAGTGTCGTAAAATAACCTACATAAATGAAATCGAAAAATTGGAAGTTCATAATATTATAAGGGTTTCAAACTGGAACTAGGCAACACGGTTCTTTTCCAGCGATTTAAGCAGATATTACGAATCGTTTGCAACGAGTCATTCACGGGTTGTTCAGAACTCATCCCAGTCTATGATTCCAAGTATTCTTTTGAAACATAAATAACGAACAACTCACATGATTCTTCACTTTGCAATCATGGGTAGAATAAAAGCGTTCTACATATCTCGCATAGATGGCAGAGTAGGCCCGGGAAGGACAGGATCAGTGAATAGGTATTGGAGAGTACCGCATTCTCGGCGGCGCGGCCATATATACTCCTTGCTCGGCACAGAAGCGTATGCAGTAATGTTAGAACGATGGAGCTTTTTGCGAGGTTTTCCCCCAACCCAATAAGAGCAAATACATGGTAACTTTCAGCTCTGGGCCCTGGACTCATTTCGCTGGCATTATCATCTTTAGACTCTAAATACAGGGCATATCAAAAGTCCGGTAACTCTTTCAATATTTTATTACACAAAAACTACTAATGATAGCACTTTCAAACACACGTCAGTTAAAGTCAAACTCTCAAAGTTCGTTTTACACCTTACAGAGATTCAATGTGTGAACCACGAGTGGCTCGGCAGATGTCCAAACGATAATCAAACTCTTCCGATACCCTTTTCAACAAATCCTCTGTGACCGTGGCGGCAGCTTCTCGAATTCTGGTTTTTAGTTCCTCTAAATCACATGGCAAAGGCGGTACAAACACACGGTCCTTTAGATAGCCCCATAGAAAAAAGTCATATGCAGTGATATCGGGTGACCTTGGTGGCCATGTCATAAAACATCTGTCCCTTACTCCAGCACATCCTATCCAACGATCAGATATCTCCGTATTCAGGTAAGCACGAACTGCATTGTGGAAATGTGGCGGAGCCCCATCTTGCTGAAAGATGAAATCGTCATCGAGATCTTGTCTAAGTTGAGGCACCAACCATTGCTCCAACATGTCCAGATATGAATGTCCAGTCACAGTAGCCTCAATGAAGAAGAAAGTTCCGTACAGTTTTCGTTGTGACAATGCGCAGAAAACGTTCACCTTTGGTGAATCACGCTCATGTTCAATGATTCTGTGAGGTTTCTGTGTACCCCAAACACGACAGTTGTGCTTGTTAATTTTCCCACTCGTATGGGATGTCGCTCCGTCGCTGAAATTTAAGCGGCTGAATAACTTTGAGAGTTTAGACTTCAAATTGACGTGTGTTTGAAAGTGCTATCATTAGTAGCTTTTGTGTAATAAAATATTGGAAGTGTTACCGGACTTTTGATATGCCCTGTAATCACAGCAGTTTATATAGCGTCATAAAATAAAATTTTATTGCAGGGAGTTTGAAAAGTACGAGGGTCATTTAATAAGTCATGGGGACTATATTATATCTTCCGAATAACCGAAAACGTGGTTAGCTCAGTAGATATGTTTGAAAACCTGTTGTACATTGTACGAGATACCACCGCCAGATTGCGTCTGTGTGCATTGG
The DNA here is from genome assembly GCA_025594305.2 of Periplaneta americana. Taxonomy (NCBI): domain Eukaryota; kingdom Metazoa; phylum Arthropoda; class Insecta; order Blattodea; family Blattidae; genus Periplaneta; species Periplaneta americana. The sequence goes on along the minus strand of JAJSOF020000003.1, from coordinate 190,140,559 downwards.
TGGCTAGATGACAGCACACGCAAAAGTCAGTATGCTACAGGCTGTACTCCAAGATGGATGTAAGTAAAGTTGAATAGCGGCCATACATGAAAATTGCAGTTCTTCGTAGCATAAATGCTCGTCAGTGTCATTCTGAGGTACGAGAAGCATTGGGTGGTAGTGCGTTGGAACATCCTCCCTACTCGCCTGATCTTAGTCCATGGGATTTTGATCTCATTCCGAAATTGAAGAAGCCGCTGTGTGGGAAGCGGTTTGCAAACAGGGAGGACATCTTAACAGCGTTACGACGAGAGATGGTACACATAGACGAATCGCACACAGCCGATGGTATTCAATGCCTGCATCACCGTTGGCAAAGATGTGTGGAAGCCTTGAGTGATTATTTTGAAGGGAGTTAGCTGTGAGTAAAGTACTTTGTTTCCTTTTGTGCATAATAAAACAATGAGTTCTATTTACACATCTTTCAATTTCCCTTACCCATTGCGCCCTGTACCCGGACCCAACTTGGTACTTGCATTGCGAAGTACATTCCAGTGACCTTCAACCCCGTGTAGTGAATTTCTATTCCTGCAGCTTTATTGACTGGTATAAAATACGATGAAAGATGAGTGGAACGGAGAAAAATTCTCTCCGGCACCGGGATTTGAACCCGGGTTTTCAGCTCTACGTGCTGACGCTCTATCCACTAAGCCACACCGGATTCCCATCCCGATGTCGGATCGAATCTTCTCAGTTTAAGTTCTACCTCTTGGGTTCTCTCTAGTGGCCTACCCTCATGCACTGCGTCTGCGTATATATATATATATATATATATATATATATATATATATATATATATATGACAGTGGCACAATGTCCATACATGTGCTGATATGCACTCGTTATGAGTGACTAAGAGGCCGAGATCCGGCGGAATAAGCGCCGTCTTAAATCACTAAATGATTATTTTTCGCGTATCATAATTATTATGATATACCGAAGTACATATGATATTTCCTTGCAGATAATCTGCGTCATCATATGATGAAAGATGAGTGGAACGGAGAAAAATTCTCTGCAGCACCCAGATTTGAAACCAGGTTTTCAGCTCTACGTGCTGATGCTCTATCCACTAAGTCAAACCGGATTCCCATCCCGATGTCGGATCGAATCCTCTCAGAATCCGTTCCACTCATCTTTCATCATATTATGACCCAGAATATCTGCACGGTAATATCATATGTACTTCGGTACATCATAATAATATATGATATAATATAGTTGCCATGACTTATGAAATGACCCTCGTATATGCAGAAAATTTCAGCGGAGTAGTGATTTTTTTAAATTTAAATTTACAAAAACGTTAATAATTTACATACTGAGATGAAACTTTGTATGGAGACTAAATGCAGCATATACCCAAACTGTAAATATAGTTCAAATTTCACCTTAGTGTATCCTTAAGAAGGCGATTTGCGAAGCTTTCGAGTGAAAATTAAGATCACATAATGACAATAATAATAAACAATCGACGGCCACCCACTCATCTCTGTAGAGCGCTGTGACACGAGCAACATCTGCTCCTGGCAGGTCACCTCCTCGCAGATGGCGGTCGCACCAGGTGCGCTCACAGCTGTCCGGCGCGTGCCGCAGTCAGTTCTTTGTTTCCAATTAGGAATCAGACAAGTAGTCGGGATGACGAGTCCCAGACAGGCGGCACTCGTCGTCATTTAAATACACAATGCAGTGCTATCACGGGGCACACGGCAGTTGGGAGAGAATTTGACTCAATTGCAATATGTTGCAATTTTATGCGTCAGTTCAGAAAAATCAAGGCTTTAGGGCATTATTCTCTACGCTATATGTCTTAAGCAGGGATGATTTTAGACCATTTCCTCTAGACGGGAAATATTGTGAGGAGGGGAGACTAGGGGAGAATAGTAATAATAATAATAATAATAATAATAATAATAATAATAATAATAATAATACTTACTTACTTACAAATGACTTTTAAGGAACCCGCAGGTTCATTGCCGCCCTAACATAAGCCCGCCATCGGTCCCTATCCTGTGCAAGATTAATCCACTATCATCATATCCCATCTCCCTCAATTCCATTTTAATATTATCCTCCCATCTACGTCTTGGCCTCCTAAAAGGTCTTTTTCCCTCCGCTCTCCCAACTAACACTCTACATGCATTTCTCGGTTCGCCCATACGTGCTACATGCCCTGCCCATCTCAAACGTCTGGATTTAATGTTCCTACTTATGTCAGGTGAAGAATACAATGCGTGTACTTCTACGTTGTGTAACTTTCTCCATTCTCCTGTAACTTCATCGCTCTTAGCCCCAAATATTTTCCTAAGAATCTTATTCTCAAACACCCTTAATCTCTGTTCCTCTCTCAAAGTGAGAGTCCAAGTTTCACAACCGTATAGAACAACCGGTAATATAACTGTTTTGTAAATTCTAACTTCTAGATTTTTGACAGCAGACTAGATGACTAAAGCTTCTCAACCGAATAATAACAGACATTTCCCATATTTATTCCGCGTTTAATTTCCTCCCGAATGTCATTTATATTTTTTACTGTTGCTCCAAGATATTTGAACCTCACCTCTTCTAAAGATAAATCTCCAATTTTTATATTTCCTTTTCGTACAATATTCTGGTCACGAGATATAGTCATATACTTTGTCTTTTCGGAATTTACTTCCAAACCTATCGCTTTACTTGCTTGCCGTGGTGATAGGGACCCACAATACATGGAATAATAATAATAATAATAATAATAATAATAATAATAATAATAATAATATAATAATAATATAATAATAATAATAATAATGATAATAATAATAATAATATCTACATTAGCCCAACCACCACTTGGGCTACGAGCCACTTACAAATGGCTTTTATAGAACCCGGAGGTTCATTGCCGCCCTCACATAAGCCCGCAATCGGTCTCTATCCTGAGCAAGATTAATCCAGTCCCTACCACCATATCACACCTCCCTCAAATACATTTTAATATTATCCTCCCATCTACGTCTTGGCCTCCTCAAAGGTATTTTTACCTCTGGCCTCCCAACTAATACTCTATATGCATTTCTGGGTTCGCCCATACGTGCTACATGCCCTGCCCATCTCAAACGTCTGGATTTTAAGTTCCTAATTATGTCAGGTAAAGAATACAATGCGTGCAGTTCTGTGTTGTGTAACTTTCTCCATTTCCCTGTAACTTCAACCCTCTTAGCCCCAAATATTTTCCTAAGAATCTTATTCTCAAACACCCTTAACCTATATTCCTCTCTCAAAGTGAGAGTCCAAGTTTCACAACCATAAAGAACAACTAATCTTGTCAATTCTAATAGTTCTAGTATTAAATTTAAAAAGTTATGTATGGATTTTATAAAAATTCGAATATTGTAAATTTAAATTTATATATTCTTATTGCGTAGTGGACATAAGACAAATTGTATTATATACTTCTTAATTTCAAATCAGGAATCCGCCCCTGAGCACGAGTTCTACTCTTTCAGGACGAGCTAAAGTTTTTCTGTTTATTTATATTTTATGTTACAATTATTAAATAAATAATAAATAATAAGTAAATAAATAAATAAGTAAATAAATGAATGAATGAATGAATGAATGAATGAATGAATGAATGAATAAATAAAGAAATAAACTGATAATGTAACTGTTTTATAAATTCTAAGTTTCAGCTTTTTCGAGAGCAGACTGGATGACAAAAGCTTCTCAACCGAATAATAACAGGCATTTCCCATATTTATTCCGCGTTTAATTTACTTCCGTGTGTAATTTATATTTTGTCACTGTTGCTCTGACATGTTTGAGTTTTTCCGCCTTTCCAAACGATAAATTTCCAGTTTTTATATTTCCATTTCGTACTCGTAGATATACTTTGTCTTTTTAGAATTTACTCCGCTATGTGTACAACAGATCTCCAATACATATGAGCTTCATATGAATGACAACATATGAAAAGGAGGAAAAGGCTATTTAACGAAGATTTACCGAATATATCCTTGCTAATTTCAGATTTCTATAATAATACGGGCGATAGCGAGTGTGAAGACTTCTGATAAGCCTAAGGGAGAGAAAATGTCAACCGCAGCTTTGCAGACTACCTCAAAGTTTAGACTTATTCCCTCTGGGGTAGTTGGCACGAACGCTGAACACTGTGCTCGCGCGCTGCTTTCTGTTTACGACTAAAGGAAACAAAATCGTACATATGCAGTGCCTCGAGGCGTTATGTAGACAAAGGCAAGTACATTACTAATAATTACTCTATTAGCACGACTACAACATGCATGAAAAGTAACTCTCCAAGTAATGTAACGCAAGGGTGGGGCAAAACGGTCAGGTCATGATCATTGTCATAAATGATGATAATAGTGACGGTGATAATGGTCATGACTAGGATCGGGTTTCGTATGCAAATGCAAATTTTACTGGCCAGTTGAAAATCATACAAAAAAATATATTTTTTAACGTCTGTGATGACCAGGGAGCGAAACTTGTTGCCCGATGAGAGAGAGGCAAGTGGTTTCCGGTTAACTGTGTTCTAGAGTCCCTCCACTGTGTAGGCTACAGTAATAATAATAATAATAATAATAATAATAATAATAATAATAATAATAATAGCCTAATGTGTCCCTTGAAGGGCAAAGGCCTCCTGCTAGAGGGTAGCTCTGTTTCACTAACGCGGTGAGCTACTCCGCGTTAGGTTGTGTCTAGTTTTCTTTGTCTGGTTGGAGTTGATTTCGCTGTCACTTTGATTAATTTGATTTCACTAACACTTTTATTATATTGAATGCACTTCACTGAGTCAACTTGGGATGTTGTTTGTGGCTGGCACTGTCTTCGTTTGTAGTCGACTTCCAATTGTTCTCCATGTTCCCCTGCTTCTTGCTATTCTGGACCATTGCTGGCCTGCTTGTGTTGTGTAGAAGTCTGCCCACCTCTTCCTTGGTCTGCCTCTGTGCCGGTCTCCTGTGCGCGGGTCCCACATGGTGGCTCTGTATGTCCATCTTTCGTCTTTCATCCGCGCGATGTGGCCTCCCCACTTCCACTTCAATTTGTTTGCTCTTTGTGTGACGTTTGTTGTTGATGCCATTTGGGACAGCGAATCATTGGAAATTCTGTCTCTCATAGTTATTCCCAATATCTTTCGTTCCATTTTCCTTTGGCATATTTCTAGCGCATTCATCTGTCTGTTTGTTGTCGACCATGTTTGGCATCCATAAAGTAGTGTTGGGTAGACGCAGGTTTGTAGTACTTCGAATTTGAGTCTTCTGCTGATTGTCTTATCCAGAAGTATGAACTGGAGGGACCAGAATGATTTCTAAGCTAAGGATATTCTTCTTATTATTTCTTTTCCAGTCTTGTCTTTAAAGGAAATTAGTTGGCCTAGGTATGTGTATTCCGTTGCATATGGTAGCGTTGTTCCGTCAATTGAGATGGGGATTTCTTGTCTGTTTGTCATCAGCTGTGTTTTTGTCATGTTCATTGATAGACCTGCGGTTTTGCTTTGTGTACAGAGTTGTTGGAGCATTGACTGTAGTTCTTCTGGTGTTTTTGCGAACAGGACTACGTCGTCCGCGAATCTTAGGTCTGTTAGGTGTCTTCCGTTTATGTTTATTCCCTGTTGCTTGTTCCAGTTCATTTTTCTGAATACATTTTCCAAAATGCTACAGTAGTGGTAAAAAAAAACCGGACCGACCCTTGTATAGTGAGGGTCACATAAGAATAGTTCCTAAACAGCAAATATTGCCGTCTTGTCAGTGTTGACAACGGTTACCAGATATCACACGATCCTACGTACTAAATGACTTATTTTCTTACCGTACTTTATGTCGGAAGGTTATTCTAAATAATTAAATAATTTGTAACATATTTTCATAGGCAAACTATACGGAAAAGGGACCAACATGTCAAGTATTTTGTCTGGCAATACGAAATTCAATGTTTTGACTAAACAAATGACTCACGAGACCTAACCTAAAAATGTATTTTGTTTGACCGCATGAAATTATTAGTACTAACTCCGAAAACTTACCTGACTATAGTCTTGAATTATGACCACAATGCAACATATAAAATAACTTATGTATTAATATTAATACCGATATTAATTAATTGTTAGTATGTTCTAATTTCACTAGCTTCCAGTAACCGGCTCAGAAATCTAGTACAATTTTAATTTCAAGGAACTCGAGTACCGACAAATATCGTCGATATTTGTCTCAGCTGCCAACATACCAGTTACAAAATCACTACCATTTGTAGTATTTGTCAGTATCGAAATTCGAAACGAAGTTGGCAAAAGAAAATTCAATCTGCAAACTATAAAATCACCACAATCCACTAGCACATGTAGTAATGGGGGAACAATGGTTAGGTTTCACCCTTAGGGTATGAAGTAAGCTGGCCCGGACTATAGCTGATTTCAGAGCCTTGTTCACTCCAGAGCACGATAGACTGGTAACAAAGGTTTTCGTGGTTCGAATCCTGCCTGGGAAGGAAACTTTTTTTGTTTCTTATTCAAATTTATTCCCAATACTTTTCAATAGCTGGTAAAATTCGTGTCCTGGGAATAATAAACTAATTAAGTAGTAAAATATCGCCGCAATCGAGAGGTATTGGGAATAAATTTGAATAAGGAACAAAAAAAAGTTTCCTTTCCAGGCAGGATTCGAACCACGAAAGTCTCAGTTACCAGTCTATCGTGCTCTGGAGTGAACAAGGCTCTGAAATCAGCTACAAGGGTCGGTCCGGTTTTTTTTTGCCACTACTGTACAATAGAATGCGGCGTGGGTCGTGCTCCGTTGAACTACTGTGCCTTAATTGTTCGCTATTTACTTGTTTTGTGTTGCTGTCGACGAGTAACATTTTTAATTGTTTCTTTCACGACACTTTATCAACTGCAACGAGTAACTTACATCATGGGCTAGAGACTACAGAATTCCGTATTTTTTTTAGAAACCTGAGTTTTAAAGCTTCATGTTGCTGTTAAAAATCCAATTAACAAGCTCGAATTTTGAAACTTATAAACATCATCTAGAGAATTTGGAATAATTTCAATGTTCTTTGATTTTTCACAATAACATAAAGCTTTAAAATGTAGGTTTCTTAAAACTTTAAATGTTGAGGTGTTTCGCTCTTGAACTGGGCCATTGATATATAAATATATAGGCCTACACCTAGCTGAGATATACTTCACATTTTGTTTAAAAGGAAGTAAACTCTACAAAAAATGGATTTTGCATGTTTTTTTTTTCGCTATTTCTTCTTTTATTATACGTATTTCAGACTATGTATCTGCATATAAATTCTGTCCCCCATGAAATTGACAGTGGTAACTGTTAGTAATGATATCAATGATGATGGCGATGGGTATTATCGCAACCATGACTATCGTGCTGGAGAATGGTCAAGGTAATGATGATGGTTATAAAGCTAATGATGCTAGTGACCTCGAATAAAGTGATATGAGGACGATAAAGATGATTAGGAAAACAATGTGATAGTAGTGATTATATCATTGTAGTACTAAGAAGAGCGGTAATGTGATAAATTGACTTTGTGACTATAGCGACACTGGTTATGGAAATATGGTTATAGTGATAATGGTTATAGAAATGTAATCATAGCGACAATAGTTACGGAAATGAGACCAGAATGACAATGGTTCTGTAAATATGACTGGATCGACAATGCTTACGGAAATTAGACCAGAATGACAATGGTTCTGTAAATGTGACTAGATCGACAATGGTTACGGAAATTACACCAGAATGACAATGGTTGTGTAAATGTGACTGGATCGACAATGGTTACGGAAATTAGACCAGAATGACAATGGTTCTGTAAATGTGACTGGATCGACAATGCTTACGGAAATTACACCAGAATGACAATGGTTCTGTAAATGTGACTGGATCGACAATGGGAAATTAGACCAGAATGACAATGGTTCTGTAAATGTGACTGGATCGACAATGCTTACGGAAATTAGACCAAATGAATGACAATGGTTCTGTAAATGTGACTGGATCGACAATGGTTACGGAAATTAGACCAGAATGACAATGGTTCTGTAAATGTGACTGGATCGACAATGCTTACGGAAATTAGACCAGAATGACAATGGTTCTGTAAATGTGACTGGATCGACAATGGTTACGGAAATTAGACCAGAATGACAATGGTTCTGTAAATGTGACTGGATCGACAATGCTTACGGAAATTAGACCAGAATGACAATGGTTCTGTAAATGTGACTGGATCGACAATGCTTACGGAAATTAGACCAGAATGACAATGGTTCTGTAAATGTGACTGGATCGACAATGACGGAAATTAGACCAGAATGACAATGGTTCTGTAAATGTGACTGGATCGACAATGCTTACGGAAATTAGACCAGAATGACAATGAAATGTGACTGACAATGGTTAGACCAGAATGACAATGGTTCTGTAAATGTGACTGGATCGACAATGGTTACGGAAATTAGACCAGAATGACAATGGTTCTGTAAATGTGACTGGATCGACAATGGTTACGGAAATTAGACCAGAATGACAATGGTTCTGTAAATATGACTGGATCGACAATGCTTACGGAAATTAGACCAGAATGACAATGGTTCTGTAAATGTGACTGGATCGACAATGGTTACGGAAATTAGACCAGAATGACAATGGTTGTGTAAATGTGACTGGATCGACAATGGTTACGGAAATTAGACCAGAATGACAATGGTTCTGTAAATGTGACTGGATCGACAATGCTTACGGAAATTAGACCAGAATGACAATGGTTCTGTAAATGTGACTGGATCGACAATGGTTACGGAAATTAGACCAGAATGACAATGGTTGTGTAAATGTGACTGGATCGACAATGGTTACGGAAATTAGACCAGAATGACAATGGTTGTGTAAATGTGACTGGATCGACAATGGTTACGGAAATTAGACCAGAATGACAATGGTTCTGTAAATGTGACTGGATCGACAATGGTTACGGAAATTAGACCAGAATGACAATGGTTCTGTAAATGTGACTGGATCGACAATGGTTACGGAAATTAGACCAGAATGACAATGGTTCTGTAAATGTGACTGGATCGACAATGGTTACGGAAATTAGACCAGAATGACAATGGTTGTGTAAATGTGACTGGATCGACAATGGTTACGGAAATTAGACCAGAATGACAATGGTTGTGTAAATGTGACTGGATCGACAATGGTTACGGAAATTAGACCAGAATGACAATGGTTGTGTAAATGTGACTGGATCGACAATGGTTACGGAAATTACACCAGAATGACAATGGTTGTGTAAATGTGACTAGATCGACAATGGTTACGGAAATTAGACCAGAATGACAATGGTTCTGTAAATGTGACTAGATCGACAATGGTTAATGAATGACAATGGTTCTGTAAATGTGACTAGATCGACAATGGTTACGGAAATTAGACCAGAATGACAATGGTTGTGTAAATGTGAACTGGATCGACAATGGTTACGGAAATTACACCAGAATGATAATGGTTCTGTAAATGTGACTAGATCGACAATCGTTACGGAAATTAGACCAGAATGACAATGGCTGTGTAAATGTGACTAGATCGACAATGGTTACGGAAATTACACCAGAATGACAATGGTTGTGTAAATGTGACTAGATCGACAATGGTTACGGAAATTAGACCAGAATGACAATGGTTGTGTAAATGTGACTAGATCGACAATGGTTACGGAAATTACACCAGAATGACAATGGCTGTGTAAATGTGACTGGATCGACAATGGTTACGGAAATTAGACCAGAATGACAATGGTTCTGTAAATGTGACTAGATCGACAATGGTTACGAAATTATGACAATGGTTGTGTAAATGTGACTAGATCGACAATGGTTACGGAAATTACACCAGAATGACAATGGCTGTGTAAATGTGAAACAATGTGACTAGATCGACAATGGTTACGGAAATTACACCAGAATGACAATGGTTCTGTAAATGTGACTAGATCGACAATGGTTACGGAAATTACACCAGAATGACAATGACAATGGCTGTGTAAAGAATGACAATGAAATGTGACTGACAATCGTTACGGAAATTACACCAGAATGACAATGGCTGTGTAAATGTGACTGGATCGACAATGGTTACGGAAATTACACCAGAATGACAATGGTTGTGTAAATGTGACTAGATCGACAATGGTTATGGAAATATGACTACAGCGACAATTGTTATGAAAATGTAACTATAGCGACAACGGTTGTGGAAATGTGGCTACAGCGAAAGTGGTTATGGAAATGTAACTACAATGACAATGTTGATGATAATGTAGCTCTAGTGCAAAGCTGATGACTGTGATGACAATGTGATTATGGTGATAATATTGGTGGAGATATGACTATGGTGACAATTTTTACTATAATGAATCCTGGTGGTTGCGGTTCTGCTGCCGATGATGATGACGACGATGATGATGATGTCAACAATAATTTACACTCGCAATTCTGCGACATGAATGTGCTCCGACTTCAGAATTAGGTTACGGTGAACGTGCCGACACGCCTGCTTCAAGAATGTCTTGCGGTCTGTAATTACATGGATGCATTTTCTAAGTACGTAACGTCACCATGAAGTCATACCGTACACTCGCTTCATGTTGCAACTAGTCCGCATTCTCGTCCTCCGACACAGGAATCGAACTCGCATCTGTGGGACGCAACCTGCATAGAAGTGGCTGTACACCTGGGCTGCGCAATTCCCTCCCTTTCTCTGCCGTTCGACCTTTCTCTTCTCCAGCACAACGGGTTTAATTTTCTGTTCCATTAATAACCATAATTTAGGGAATCTCTATCGATAATGCCAGCGTCTGGCACTGCACCCACATTCCCGAGCGTGTGAGCCTCTTCCTGTGTAAACATTTTGTTCTCGCTCTCGGGAATTGGCTACGTATATTTATTTTTTTCGTTGAAAGTAGGCTGGGTGAATTGCTAGTCGCTGCAGTATATTGTCTCCAGCAAATTGCTTTCTCCGAGAATCAATAGTCTATCAGCTCCGCTGTAATCACAACATTGAATTGCAAACTCAGTGGCGTGGACCCAGCGGATTCAACGCCTTGTGACGTCTTTTGAAGAATAACTGTACCCACCACCGACCAATAAAAATCGCTAGCCATCATGAAGAATTTTTTTTACAGAATTTGACAATTTAGTAGCCCTACTTTATCATGTTCTCAGTGATATTGTTCTTGGTTGTTCAGTGAACTGTCCAAAGACAGGTTTGAACCTCATCAGTAGACCTCGGATTTTTAGACACTTAAAACTAACTTTTGGGTACCTAAAATAGGCCCTGAATTTATCAAAATAGGCACTAGACACATAGATTTATGCACCTAATAATTCTCGCTCCACCCATCCTTCATCATATGATAACGCAGAATTCCTGCACGAAAATATCATATGTACTTCGGTACATCGCAATAATAATATATGCCTAAATAATCACTTAGTGATTTAAGACGGCTCTCATTCCGTCGGATCCCGGCCACTTAGTCACTTGTAATGAGTGCACCTCTGCACATAGTGTGTTGGACATATATTTATTTCCTTCCTTTCCCCTTTTTTCTCTTTATCAGCCGACGAATTTATTATCATAGCTTTTTTATTGTGAATTTTATTTAATATTCGTATTTCTTTTCTTTTTTATTATTATTTTATTACATTCCATTTTGTTATATTCTACCTTACATTTTCCATATTAACCATTTGTACTAAATTAGTTGCTTTTACTATATTCCAATGTATTTTACTTTCTTTTTTCTATTGTTGTATTATTTTCATGTTGTTTAGTGTCGATTTTATTATGCTATTATTATTATTATTATTATTATTATTATTATTATTATTATTATTATTACCACTGCCACCGGGTATATACCCACTGCAGTGTGAATAAATACATACATACATACATATTATTATTATTCTTATTTTTTTGTAATATGTTAGTATTTTGTTCTTTAACGTTTTGTTAAATTTTAACTGCTTGTATACTTTGTGACCTGGTAGAGTGTAAGAGAAGGCCCTATGGTCTTAACTCTGCCAGTATAAATAAAGAATTATTATTATTATTATTAATAGTATTATTTTATTATTATTATTATTATTATTATTATTATTATTATTATTATTATTATTATTATTATTATTATTATTATTATTATTATTATTATTATTGTGCCACTGTCACATATCTGTGACATAGAGCATGATGGTTGGCCACTAAAGGCAAACTAAGAGGTGGAACTTAAACTGAGAGGATTCAATGCGGAATCGGAACTGGAATCCGGGTTGGCTTAGTGGATAAAGCGTCAGCACGTAGAGCTGAAAACCCGGGTTCGAGGCCCGGTGCCGGAGAGAATTTTTCTCCGTTTCACCCATCCTTCATCATACTCTGTAACTAATTTATCATCATCAACAATCCATGGGTCCAATATATTAAAATTTGTCTTTCCAGCGTTTTCTAGGGCGTCCGATTCGTCTTCTCCCTTGGGGTTTATAATGGTGTAGTCGGTATGGAATGCGAGTTGGTTCCATCCTACATATATGTTCATGCCATTTATTCCTATATTCTGTGATAGTTTCTATAATATTTGGCATATTTAGTTCCTGTCGTATGTCTTCATTTCGCTTGTGGTCCAATAAGCTATATCCTGCTATTGGCCTTAGCAGTCTCATTTCAGCTGCTTCTATTCTCTTCATTTGTTGAGTTGTCATACACCATGTTTCGGATCCATAGGTTAATGTTGGAATCGCCATTGTTTTGTAAAATTTTTAAATTGTGTCGGTCCTAACTTTCTTCTTTAGTGTTCTTTTCATCGTGCCAATTAACTGCTGGAATTTAGAGAGCTTCCTATCTATGTCGTTAATATGTTCATATGATTCTGTAACTAATTCTTCTTCTTCTTCTGCGTCATGAAATTAGGCCTTTTGACCTGTTTTCACATCAAGCGAAATTTAATGAATCCTCCCATTTAGTGATTGGGCGTCCAACACTTCTACGTCCTCTTGGTTTGTATTGTAGTAACTGTTGGGGAATTCTGTCTGTAGGCATTCTTCGAACGTGCTCATACCAGCCATTTCTCATGCTTTCGATTCTATTTGTTAAATTAAAAATATTTAATTCTTTTCTAATATCTTCATTTCGTTTCCTGTCTAATATTGTCACACCTGCTATTGAACGCAAGAACTTCATTTCTGCAGTTTCTATTTTTCTTCTGTCTGCACGATTAAGAGTCCAGTTCTCACTTGCATATGTTAAGGTAGGTACCGCCATCACTTTATAAAATTTTAATTGTGTACTCTGTAGTGTTTTATTTTTCAGTGTTCTTTTTATAGTGCCGCACATTCTGTAGAATTTATTTAATTTAATATTAATATCTTCTTTCTGGCAGTATGATACGTTGCATCCCAAATAATTAAAATTGTTCACCTGTTCTATTATGTTGTCATTAATGCTGATTTTACATCTCATATGATCTTTTCCGTTGAATGCCATTACTTCCGATTTGCGTTCAGAGATTGTCATATTGAATTTCTTTGCTATTTCATTTAGTTTGTAAACTGCTAATTGTAAATCATTTTCAGAGTCGCTAAAAATTGTCTGATCGTCTGCGAACAGTATAGTGTTTAAAATTTTATTGTTAATTTTAAAATCCGTACTTAGTACTGATTGCCATTGTACAATTACTTCGTCAATGTATATGCTAAAAAGTGCAGGAGATAACGGGCAGCCCTGTCTGACTCCTTGATTGATTTCTAATGTATTGTCGCTTATTGGGTCTCCTTTGTCAATAATTATGTTTGATTTAAAATATAAGCTTTGTACAATTGAAAAAATAAATTCAAGCGAAGATGATTCACGGCCAAAAGCAGAAAGCCGCGGTAGGAATCGAACCTGGGTCTGCTAGATTTATGCCAATACAGCACAAGGGGACTAAAATGTCTTCTTAAAAGAAGTGAGATTTCGTCATATTCCTCTGTGTTAACAGCCACGCCGAGGATTTAGAGCAGTGGAGTCACACCGAATTACTTCTCAACCGCTCATATCTGTGCAGTAATGAAGACGCTCGTGTTGCCGGATGCGCACACGGATGAAATGTTAATTCGAAGCATGCGTCTCCTGGCTGCTGTAAAAGCAAGAATTCATCTCTACGAAATTCAATTTCAGAGCATGCGCTTCTACTTGTCAATTTGCGAAACCAGCGAGTTGCGTTCATGAAAACTTTAAAATGCTTCCATCCAAGTCACGCCCTTCATTCAAGTCGTCACCTACCCTCTTCTCAACCCATCCAGCGCCAGTGACATCCGTCACAAAAACCGACGCCCACAACTCTAGTTTTAATGTGACGTACGTATGTTTTTCTTTTTTAAGTACGTGGCATTACAAACTCAAAATATGATGGAGCACTTCACGAGATACGAAACTGGAAAATGCACAACGCCACTACAAACAGTTTGCCATTTAGAGAATTACAAACAGCAGCGGCTAAAATACAGGGACATCATTTTATTTTTACTAACATTTTTAATATTAACTTGCCTATACCTCTGGATCAACGCCGTTTGCTACCCCCTTCCACGACTGATCTCATTATAACAAATTACAAACAAATCCTTTACCACAAGAAGATCTTTATCCATTTATAAACTAAATATTGATATTGATATTGATATTGATATATTTATTCCTTCCAACTCTTATTTGGTAATGGGTTGTTGGACATCTCTGTATTCGTGCTTCCCATTTACCTCAAAATTACAATAAACTTTCATTGACAGATGTCATCTTGCTGATTAATTATTTGTTACTATATAATCAATTTGCTTTCTAACATCTCCCATTCTTACTTATTATTGTCTTTAAATGGCTTTTAAAACCCGATTTCATTGCCGCCCTCACAAAACCTGCCATCGGTCCCTATCCTGTGCAAGATTAATATTCTCTATCATAGAAATCAAAATTTTAATATTATCCTCCCATCTACGTCTCGGCCTCCTAGAGGTCTTTTTCCCTCCGGCCTCCCAACTAACATTAAATTTCTGGATTTTCATTATTTTACTAGCTATTTCAAATTTTAAATTAATTATAATTCATTTAATCATCCCATTCAATTTCATCAAATTTAAATCAGTTCTACTTCTCTTACTTTATCATCATTCTTATCCCCTATTTTTAAATAAATGTGAATCAAGTTTATTTTGTTAACTGTTCCCTTTCACCCCGATAACCTTTTGCCACTATTTTTGTAAGAAAAACATTCATTTGTAAACTTTTAAAATTTATGTATTGTATCATTTCAATTTCCCTGATTGTACGTGGAACTTAGTCGACACTCCAATATTAGTAACATTTCACTCCAATTACTATTAAATAAAACATTATTTTATTATTATTATTTATCAACTCTTGTTATTATTATTATTATTATTAATTATTATTTCTCTCTCACGATTGTTTTCGATGATACTGACGTAATATACAAACAAATCACTTTACTATTGTTTCTAGTCTTTTGCCAGAAAAGTACTTTATCCATTTACCTAAACTAGGAAATATTGCGCTTTTGAGTTTGATCATTTTCATTAGGTTTTTGTTTAATCAAAATACAGTACAGTATTAACAATGAGTGTTTTTACTCACGAACTGAGCTGTCCATGTGGACGTATTCATTATGCAGTGTATATTGTACTGTCTACAGCACATTAGCGTACAATATAGAGAATTAAGTTAAATTGAAAAATAATCGTAATATGGAAATTTAAACACATTTTTTAAAATGGTGGCCGTTCATTTCGATACAGGCTTCAGTTCTAATGTGCATATTATTGCACTATAGACTATTGTACCTAATCCCAATTACCAATAATCCCAATTCGTACTAGTAACTCATGTTGAAATAATTCTGTACCTACTCTATAAAAGAGTACCTTACGTACTGTAAATTAAATCTTCACTTCTGCCCGACCCGAAAAGATAAAATCACTCAGACATACTATCTACTGTCCGTCCAAGTGGTTATGTCGTAGGATCATAGAAAGGGAGGAAATCACGTGACAGTTAATTACCTAACGAGGCCCTTTTATTTAAGTTTTTTTAACAGTTGTATAATATTACGTAGACGTCCAATTTCTAACAGAAATTAATGTTCTCAGAAAAGAGCTAAGACAGCCCAGCCACTAGCTGGCGAATAAAAGGTGGTGGGGGAAACCGGGATACGACGTATGCAAATGGACGACAGTACCTGTGCGAAAATGATTCAATATTGAAAGCTCTTTCGTCACTGGAAAACGCGAACATATTTTTGGAACGTACTGTTTACTATGACCGTAAGGCTACTATAACTGTAGGCCTATATGCGGTCTTGGATCTGTGTGGAGGACGGTTGAACTTCATTAGTAGAAGGGGTGGGAGTGAAGTACATTAAAAAGCTCAGGTACAATAAAAATTGAAGTAAAAATAAAATGATGTCCCTGTATATACACAGCCACCGACGTAGCTCAGTCGGCTATGGCCCTTGCCTGCTGACCCGGAGTTGCGCTTGGGCGTGGGTTCGTTTCCCGCTTGGGTTGATTACTGCACTAAGATTCGCAGCTTACGTAGATTTCGAGCAAGCCACCCTACCCGTCCCAAAGCCAGCCTCCTCTCTACGTCGTCAGCCGGCATTCGGGAAATGTTATGGATGGAATGATGACGAAATGGAGAAATGTTGACGGAATTATGTAGATTACTTAATATAGGGAAACGGGAGACCTCGATAAAATCCCAACTGCGATCTTGTCCGCCACAAATGTCACTACGGATTTTTAAATGAAAAATCCCAGGCCTAACCGGGATTCGAACGCGGACTGCCTGCATGACAGTTCCCCTCTCGGCTGGTTAGTCCTCAGGACTGTTCTATCTGTAATGTTACTTCTGTTCGAATAGTTGAAGCGTGCATTTCCATAACCTTGTAAGTGCCGAAACCGGGAGAATCTATTTTTTCACATATATCAGTTGCAGATGCCCTGTTTGACAATATTACGAAAGGTTATGAAGAAAGTGCTGCTCCAAGTAATAAAGTAGTGCACTTTCAGGATGTGCAAGTCACTACGTTGGATGCACTGTATAGCACTATTTTTTGTTCGTACTGTAAACTTTACAAATTGGCACTTACAACGTTCTGGAAATGCACGCTTCAGTTAGTGATTTATTTTCTTACGTTATCAACATATCACTACCGTTAGTAGGCCTATTTTATTGAAATTATTTACAATTAACAATATGTGTGTGTATCCAATGCCTACCTACTTCACTTGCGTGATTCGGGTTCCGCATATTGCGGATAGATGGCAGAACTGTGACCCATTTTCTAGTTGTACACCACTTCGGTGGATCACACTGTACAAGATGGGAATCTGTGGAGAGTTATGTCGTGTACTAGGGTGAGTGTGTGTGTAAGTGTAATGTCTGGGATGAGTGATGATGATGATGATGATGATGAAGATGAGGAAGGGAGATGGGGGAACCCGATGCCGGCATATAGCCTACTCCTGTCGAATAGCACGAATAGGGCCGCCAAGCTTAACGTTCCCACCCGACGGATGAATCACTATCAACAGTGATACATATGAAGAGTCCACTGCAAGAATGATGGATGTCATTTGGAATACATTTTGCAGGAGAAGCAATTGAAAGTTTGAAATGCTTAGCGCTCAAAGCTTAACTGTCCCATTACTGGACAATGACTATCAGAATGCCATATAACTCTGTATGACATTCTATATGAATCATTGACAGTCTTGGTTCATTTTCGACAAGAAAGTGACATCCATCATTCTTGCAGTGGACTCTTCATATGCCTTCTCTTCATATGCACTGCTGAGAGATTTGGGATTTAACCCAGGCATATTGGTGCACAATCTAGTGATTAAAAGTTGTGCACCGCCATCTCTCCTAGTCCCGAGGTAGAAATTTTACATGAAAATTTCTGACCCCGCCGGGAATCGAACCCGGCCGACTAGTCTAGAGGCAGGCACGCTACCACAGAGCTAACTCGACGGACACAATTAACAATGTAAAATGCAGTTTATGTTGCTCTCCTATCAGTCCTCAGTAATCAGCTACCGTAATTATCTGGATCTCATGGCCGTGGAGTTTCTTACATGCGGCCAAAAGCAAGGAGCAACTGCGTCATGAAGGCAGCGATTTCCGGAACGGGCACATTTAATTTCCTCTCGGCTATCAGCACCAGCGGCCTATTCATATGTTGTGACCGTGTCACTTCATCACTCAACGAGTTTTTGTGTTCTAGATGTTCCGATGAAGCGTACATATACTTAACATGTGTCAGCGTGACGCAGACCTCTACGAGGACGGGACCAAAAAACACTTCCTGATTCTTTCTCATTCCAGTGTCATGTGTAATATTTCTCCAAGGATTTACATTCCTAAAATCCAGTGTGCGATTTGTCATTTTCCCAGAGGGCATGGATTTTCTCTCTATTTCTCTTTGCTCAGAGTCGAAAGGCTAAACAGTATTTCAAATTCTTAAATGTCATTTATTATTAAATATAGAAATAGAAGGTTAACGGCATAATTCTGAAGTAGGCGTAGTAGTAGTAGTAGTAGTAGTAGTAGTAGTAGTAGTAGTAGTAGTAGTAGAAGTAGCAGCAGCAGTAGTAGTAGCAGTAGTAATAGTAGTAGCAGTAGTAGTAGTAGTGGTAGCAGTGGCAGTAGCAGGTAGTAATGGCAGCAGTGGTAGTGTGGTAGTGCAGCAGCAGTGGCAGCAGCGGTAGTAGTAGCAGTGTGGTAGTAGTGGTGTAGTGTAATAGTAGTAGTGGTAGTGGTGGTGGCAGTGGTAGCAGTGGTAGTAGTAGTAGTGGTAGTGGTAGCAGCAGCAGTAGTAGGTGGCAGGTGGTAATGGTGCAGTGGTAGTGGCAGTGGCAGTAGCAGTGGTAGTGGCAGTGGTAATGCAGTGGTAGTGGTAATAGTAGTAGCAGTAGTAGTAGTAGTGGTAGTGGTAGAGCAGTGGCAGCAGCAGTGGTGGTAGCAGTGGTAATGGTAGTAGCAGTGTAGTGGCAGCCTGGTGCAGTAGTGGTAGCAGTGCAGTGGCAGTGGCAGTGGTAGTAGTAGTAGCAGCAGCAGTAGTGGCAGCAGCAGTGTAGTAGTAGCAGCAGTAGTGGCAGTGGTAGTAGTAGTAGTAGTAGTAGTAGTGGCAGTGGTAGTAGTAGTAGTAGCAGTAGCAGTGGTAGATTAGCAGCAGCAGTAGTAGTAGCAGTAGTAATAGTAGTAGCAGTAGTAGTAGTAGTAGTAGTAGTAGTAGTAGTAGTAGTAGCAGTAGTAGTAGTAGTAGTAGTAGTTAATGATTGTATTGTTAAATAAAAATAACCATTTTTTTCTAATAAATTTATAATAAATTTTGACACTGCAGTTTTTTCATTTTTTATTTATTTATTTATTTATTTTTATTTCTCGCTGTTATTTATACTTGCTTTAACATCTCTGGTCATATCGCGAGTTAATCTTCTGTGCGAAATCCGAAGGCCTGTGTACTATTGTTGAGACTGGTTCTATTGTTGCGAACTAGATGGCGACTATATAATATGTATTACTGAATTGTTATGAATATGATTTCGGTGATGGACGAGGCCGGTGATATTCAGGGATGTTGTGGCCCGAATTTCCTGGCATTTGCCTTACGGTTCAGGGAAAACCCTGAAAAAAGCTCAACCAGGAAATTCAACCTGACCGAGAATCGAACCCGGGCCCTCTGCGCAGCATGCTGACCTCTACACCACAGAGGTGGTCCTTTTTTATTTTAGTTTTAAGGATTTTAGACTTTAGATAAATAATAATAATAATAATAATAATAATAATAATAATAATAATAACAATAACAACAAAGTATATATTTTCATAAATGAAGACTGGATATAAAAAACATTGTCAAGTATGAATATCTTTGAAAATTATTTTTCCAAAGAGTCTATGTCTCTGGCTCAATCCAGTAAGAAAGAGGATAATTCCCACTGTAATTTTATTTATGCCCCAGCTTCTCACATAGATGTGTAATACGCATGATATTACATTACTAATCGCACAAGAAAGCTCTGTTTCCTACGATTTTTCTCTTTGGCACTTATATCCTTTTTGTGTTGTCTTCAATTGTGTTTCTAAAAATGCAGTGAAGGGAAATGATCATCCCCTGGTTAGAATAATAAACTATGTACGATTTTGTTTTTAGATTGGGGGAGAAGTGCCCCCGATTCTATAGCGATTTACAGCTTATTAAAATTTTGTGAAGTTTAAACTGCACCAGCTCTCCAAATTATCTATTCAAAAGTATTAACAGTGAACAAGAAATCAATTCTCATTTATTCATTCATCCACAGTTTTTTTACTTTGTTATTTAACTACTGGGTTATTTAGCGGCGGTGGATAGTATTTGGCGAGATGAGCCGAGAATTCGCCATAGATTACCTGGCATTCGCCTTACGGTAAGAGAAAACTTCAGAAAGTAATCAGCCAAAAATGGAATCGAACCCACATCCGAGCGTAACTCCGGATCAGCAGGTAAACGCGCTACAGTCTGAGCTACGCCGGTGGCTTTCATAGTTTTCTGCCTTAGTGAAGGTTCTTTATTGCAAACCCAGTATTCTCCATTCTTCCCTCTTTCCCGCCTTCCTCTTTGTCTACGCATACTACCCGTAGGCCGATATTTTAGTGTTGTCACAGAAGGGCAGAAAATTTTTAAAATTGTAACAAGCAAGACAAAAGTTGTAATTTTTAACGTAAGAAATCACATCAATAAGAAAAAAAATGTAGATACAGTAGACACTCTATTATCCGTGGTAATGAAGGAGGTGGGCTGAACGGTTAATCGAAAAAATCGGATAATCCGTACCATAGAAGACTTTCATAAATTAAGTGTTGCAGTTTGATGCATTTCTCTGTGGTCATGTGTTTTAACACATTAGGTAGTGGATCAGAAGTTTTAAGTATAATAGCTCTGTTGGAAAGAATGGGTGAAGAAAGAATAATGCTGAGACTGATCAGGAAGACAAAGAAGGAATTGGCTGGGTCACTGGCTGAGAAGAAACTGCCTACTGAAGGATTCGCTGGAAGGAATGGTGAACGGGAGAAGATTTCGGGGCAGAAGATGATGTCAAAT
Organism: Periplaneta americana; assembly: GCA_025594305.2. Classification (NCBI taxonomy): domain Eukaryota; kingdom Metazoa; phylum Arthropoda; class Insecta; order Blattodea; family Blattidae; genus Periplaneta; species Periplaneta americana. Next base: position 190,119,289 of record JAJSOF020000003.1, on the reverse strand, counting down.
AATAGAAGGCATTAAATAAGGATCATATGCGGAGACTAAGAGGAAGGCAGAAAATAGGAAAGATTGGAGAATGCTGGGTTTGCAGCGACAGAACACTATGAATGAATGAATTAATTAATTAATTACGGGTTTCTAAGGCCCAATTGTATAAAACTCCCTGACTAAAGATCAACTTTGATCGAGTTCAGACACTTCTTCTATTGTATAAAACTTTTCTACGATCAAATTACCTTGGTTCAAATGCAATCTAAGTTCACGTGAAAAGGATTTGGCAACATCGCATAAACAGGTGTAATACGTGATGCGCGGACCATGTTATACAGGTTTGTTCAGTGTTGCCAATCTAGCGATTTTAACTCTTTTTCAACAACAATTTCTTTTAACTTTTAGATTGCTTAAATAGGGATTTAGTGACCTTTTTAGCACCCCATAGTGACAAAATTTAATCTTTCTTTGTTGATAATGAGAAATCTAGCGACTTCACAACTACTTTTTGGCGACTTTCCGTATTACACTCTGTTGGAGACACTGGCTTTTTTTTTCAATGTAAATAATGGCGGACAATAAGAAGAAGGTTGACTGTTCTCCAAGTTGTTATCATGTTATGGTGCTTGATACTGCTAAACATAATAAAGCTTTATAAAACGACAATTTTCGTTTAGTAATACAGTTAATTGAACATTTATGAATGTACTTATCATATCCATTAATAATTAATGGTTGTTATAAACATAATATAATTATAGGTTATGTTATTTGATACTGCTGAACACGATAGAGCCTTATAAAATATAAGAATGTTTGTGTATTAAGGCAAGAAATTGAAAGAAATATATATAAATGTACCTATCATATCTATTAATATTAATAATAATGGATATTTTATTTGCACAATCTGTCACTCGTATATTTCAAACAGAAAAGAAATAACTGAACTTGGATCATCTAACTTAATCGGAGAAATTTCTTCAGTCAAAGTTGACTTTAGTTTGAGACAAATTAATCTCAGATTAGACTTTATACAACACAAAATTCCAAGTTCAGCTGAAACAAGGATCAATTTAACCTCTGATCTAAGATTAAATGGTTCATACAATCGGGCCTAAGAGTCAAGGAAACTTCTTATGATGGATTTCTGTGGAAAGATAGGAAAAGTATATGCCTCATGTCATAGATTGAAGTAATTTATACAATCTATCCTTGTTTTTTATTAAATCTCATATTCCGATGTGAGATAAACCACAGTTCCAATTTTCCAAAACCACTCAATTATATGCACTTCTCTTCGATACTTAGCACAACATGTATTCATTTTGCACTTCTGAAAGACGTTTTGCAGAGAAATTAAACTTGTCACTCGAACAATATATTATAATGTGTAAGGGCAAAGGCTTTTAAAATCACTCTCTATAAAAAAATACGTACTAATGTATTGTGCAATATTCAATATTTTTTCTGCAACAAAAAGGGAGAGAATGACAGACGGATAATCCAACAATCGGTTAATAGGGTGACGGATAATCGGGGTTCTACTGTAAATATTTTAAAACAAAAAGTTATAATTTTAATATTGCAATATTAATTGCAGCTAAGGATTCTTTATGTGTGAACGTTTAGATAATATGAAAACAGCTACGCACGAATCATGAAAGTGAAACTGTCTTAATCAAGTTCTATAGTTCAAATAATCTAGTCTAATTTTTGGCAATGAATATAATTGTAGTGTTACCAATAACTGTCTTCTTATTACGTGTTATTTCCATAAAACTTACAGTACCTGGCCACATTATTATAATCACTCACATTTTTACTATACTTTACATATTACTTCCTCATTTGAACTCTGGTTTCCTTTCTTAAGCAGAATTCACATTACATATTTAATTTTTAAACAATATTAAGTAAAATTACAATTATAACAATGTTAATTCAAGAAATATTAATAAATAACCAACCACACTTCATTTTTACAGAAATTTCAGTATTTCGTACGACCTCCTTTGGCTTTAATTACGACTTCAATTCTCTTTGGCATGCTTACAATACACTTCTGTATTATTTCCTGGATCCTCTCATTGTGATTCCAAACATGTATCAGCCTTTCAATAAGTCGAACTCTGGTAGTAATAAATTCTTTTGCTCTCTCTCTTGTTATGAGGATCCAGACGTTCTCAATGGGATTCAAGTCCGGTGAGTTTCCTGACCATGGCAAATGTGGAATGTTTTTGGAAGCCAGAAATGTTTTGACTCTCCTAGCAGTGTGGCAAGGTGCACCATCTTGCATAAAAATATATTTCTCCCCATTTGGGAACCATTCGTTCAACTGAGGGATAAGCCTGTTTTCCAATACCTGGATATATTGATCTTGTTTCATTGTTCCCTGAACAATGTAGAGTCGTCCTGAACCTTTGCCTGATATCACAGACCATATCATGACTGATATTGGGTGTTTAACTGTGTTAACCAGGCATTCAGGAGCAAAATTTTCTCCCTTTCGTCGACGAACAAACATTGCTTTGTCCATCAAACACTGAAAGGTTGATTCATCGGAGAAGCAAACCCGAAAATTGTCAAAGAAACTGATAAAAACTCTAAATTTTGTCTTGTATTCAATTCTTAATTAATTCTTAATTTAATTCTTAATTAATTTGCCATGGTCAGGAAACTCACCGGACTTGAATCCCATTGAGAACGTCTGGGTACTCACAACAAGAGAGATGGCAAAAGAATTTATTACTACCAGAGTTCGACTTAGTGAAAGGCTGATACATGTTTGGAATCACAATGAGAGGATCCAGGAAAAAATAATACAGAAGTGTATTGTAAGCATGCCAAAGAGAACTGAAGCTGTAATTGAAGCCAAAGGAGGTCGTATGAAATATTGAAATTTCTGTAAACATGAGGTGTGGTTGGATATTTATCAATATTTCTTGAATTAACATTGTTATAATTGTAATTTTAATTAGTATTGTTTAAAAATTAAATATGTAATGTGAATTCTGCATAAGAAAGGAAACCAGAGTTCAAATGAGGAAGTAATATGTAAAGTACAGTAAAAATGTGAGTGATTATAACAGTGGCGTATACTGGTTAAAGGGTTTGGGCTACCGCTGACCCTATTATTACACAAAATATATCTAACAATTACTTTAATTTTAATTACTATGGTAAAACTAATAATACAAAATTATTACATTATCTTATATTATAAACTTTTTCTTTTGTAATTTCCTTGGGTTACCGCCTGTAGCCCGCAAAATACGCCCCTGGATTATAATAATGTCGCCAGGTACTGTATTTTTCATGTATTAAATTAAGAAAATCTCTAAAATCAGGTTTGGTTAGGAATGATGTCATTACAATTTTAACCAACCTGTACGCGTAAAAAGAAAAGTCAATAAACGGTCGACTGCAATGATGAATTCAAAGTGGTATAGGGAAGGGGAATTCTCCCCGAGCTCAAAATATCCACCCTCAGGGGATGTCATATGCATTTAAACTAGTTTCCTGCAATTTGAACTGTTTACAATGCGTCTGATTTAATAAAATCGAATTAAAAACTAGCGAATCATTGATTTCCGACAAAAAATACAATATATCAACCTAACAAAAATGTGATCTAGGACCAGTTTTAAAAAAATACGTAAGCTACATGTATTTGTGGGTACGCTACTATTTTATTTAGTTTCTTATGGGGACGTTCGAAACCGGATTATGCTACTTAATGTACTCGTAGCTTCAGAAATTCCTGATGATGTTGGGTTGGCCCCAGTCAGTGATATGAGCTAATTTCGTACTCCGTCAAGATTTGAAACAGCATTCTTTCGTTACAGCATTGACGCCCTAGACCATGCGGCCACGCTGTCAGTGTAAACGACTGATATATTTTAATATACCTAAAAATTATTAATACAGATTTTCTTAACAACAAATTAATATTAGAAGTGTTTTTAAAGTCACTATATATTTTAGTGATAGTGAATACATTTTGTTTGCAGACAATGTTACCAGAGCTGTATTTAAAATTTTCGTCGCCCCATTAAAAAGTGCTGTTTTCTCAACATAAAATATAACGATATACGAAAATTTAATCGAAACGAAGAAAAAGAATTGAATAATCAATATTTAAATACTTACTTACTTACAAATGGCTTTTAAGGAACCCGAAGGTTCATTGCCGCCCTCACATAAGCCCGCCATCGGTCCCTATCCTGTGCAAGATTAATCCAGTCTCTATCATCATATCCCACCTCCCTCAAATCCATTTTAATATTATCCTCCCATCTACGTCTCGGCCTCCCCAAAGGTCTTTTTCCCTCCGGTCTCCCAACTAACACTCTATATGCATTTCTGGATTCGCCCATACGTGCTACATGTCCTGCCCATCTCAAACGTCTGAATTTAATGTTCCTAATTATGTCAGGCGAAGAATACAATGCGTGCAGTTCTGCGTTGTGTAACTTTCTCCATTCTCCTGTAACTTCATCCCGCTTAGCCCCAAATATTTTTCTAAGAACCTTATTCTCAAAGACCTTAACCTATGTTCCTCTCTCAGATTGAGAGTCCAAGTTTCACAACCATACAGAACAATTGGTAATATAACTGTTTTATAAATTCTAACTTTCAGATTTTTTGACAGCAGACTAGATGATAAAAGCTTCTCAACCGAATAATAACACGCATTTCCCATATTTATTCTGCGTTTAATTTCCTCCCGAGTGTCATTTGTATTTGTTACTGTTGCTGCAAGATATTTGAATTTTTCCACCCCTTCGAAGGATAAATCTCCAATTTTTATATTTCCATTTCGTATAATATTCTCTTCACGAGACAGAATCATATACTTTGTCTTTTCGGGATTTACTTCCAAACCGATCGCTTTACTTGCTTCAAGTAAAATTTCCGTGTTTTCCCTAATCGTTTGAGGGTTGTCTCCTAACATATTCACGTCATCCTTAAATAACTGTAGCTAAAAGAGGAAATGATAGAAAATAATAGTTATCATTATTATTATTATTATTATTATTATTATTATTATTATTATTATTGTCATCGAAACAAAAGTGAGAAATCTCCTTGAAGATGAAAATATTACTATGTGTGTATCAAATATAGAGTCCAGATTTGAGAAGCTACTGTGTGTAAATAGACATATTTATGGCATTATGACTTTTTAATTTATAAAAATAGACATTTTTTATATTTATTTTCATCCTATAACTTTCTTTATCTGCTGACCAAGTTGGCTCATAAGTGCTGCTTTCTTGGTATCACTTATGAGGTTCAGATCTGTCTTGGGACAGTTGACTAAACAACAAAATTCAAAGTTGTTTATGTTATATTTATAAATTCAAAATAAATGTATGTCAAGGTGTTTTTCGTTCCATTTTGTAAATCATCTCGCGACCCCATCTCTTTTCATGACTCTCAGAGAGACCCGAGCTCCACGCGATATCAACAGTAGAAGAACAACAACAATTAACATAAATTCGTAAGTTTAAACCCTAGATATTATATTTAAGTTATTTAAGAAGAATTTTTTTATAATGGCGGGTACTTGACAGTTCGTCATCCACCCATATGAAGCCAGTTGTGTAGACTAATTTACCAACAGAGTCGCTACCCAGGGTGCGCCTTAGAAGGCTGGTCTACGAGATGAGATTAGAGATGAGAGATGAGAGATGATATGAGATATGAGATGAGAGATGAGATATGAGATGAGATGAGAGATAAGAGATGAGATGAGAGATGAGATAAGAGATGAAATGAGATGAGAGATGAGATGAGAGATGAGATGAGATGAGAGATGAGATGAGAGATGAGAGATGAGAGATGAGATATGAGATGAGAGATGAGAATTGAACCCGGATCCACAGGATTATATGTCCAGCGCTCTAGCCACTATACCGCTGTGGCGGCAAACTGAAGAAGAAATAATTACATCGAATTTAAGAATATAATTTATTAAGTCAGATACTTTATTTCTGAAATTTTAAAATACTTTTAAAGAACACAAATTTATTTTATTATATTTGGGTACACTATGATTTCATTGATGTATGTTTGGAGTAACAGTTCAAGAAAATGAACTATCGTCTCATCGGTACAGAATAAAGAATAAACTGTTATGAAATGCTTAAAATATAGCTTATAAAAGAGAATTTTTCAACTCTGATGTGGGTGTCAATAGTTTAATGCCGTAATAAAATTATTTATATCATTTCTTTCAATCATAACGAGTCCGTAGGTATGAATATACAACTGCCCACTAGAGATAACAAGAGTCATTAAAAATACTACAACGTAAATATCTAAACAACAACAAGTAGTAACCACAGCTGTGATAAGAGATGCCCTACTTTGCACTTCCGCAGAAAACTTGCGTTTCTTAACAAACTTGCCTTACACTGTATACATCGTGTCCAAAACACCATCATGGTGTTTTAAATGGTTATATAGAAAGAGGTGGAGAAGTTCAAATATCTTGGAGCAACAGTAACAAATATAAATGATACTCGGGAGGAAATTAAACACAGAATAAATATGGGAAATGCCTGTCATTATTCGGCTGAGAAGCTTTTATCATCTAGTCTGCTGTCAAAAAATCTGAAAGTTAGAATTTATAAAACAATTATATTACCGGTTGTTCTGTATGGTTGTGAAACTTGGACTCTCACGTTGAGAGAGGACCATGGGTTAAGGGTGTTTGAGAATAAGGTTCTCAGGAAAATATTTGGGGCTAAGCGGGATGAAGTTACAGGAGAATGGAGAAAGTTACACATTAAATCCAGACGTTTGAGATGGGCAGGGCATGTAGCACGTATGGGCGAATCCAGAAATGCATATAGAGTGTTAGTTGGGAGGCCGGAGGGAAAAAGACCTCTAGGGAGGCCGAGACGTAGATGGGAAGATAATATAAAAATGGATTTAAACGAGGTGGGATATGATGATAGAGAATGGATTAATCTTGCTCAGGATAGGGACCGATGGCGGGCTTATGTGAGGGCGGCAATGAACCTCCGGACTCCTTAAAAGCCAGTAAGTAAGTAAGTAAGTAAGTATGTAAGTATATGGAAACATAATTTGAAATAACTGTATATATCTTGTCCACAAAGCCATGTTGGTGTTTTTAAATGATTATAGGAACTTTCCTGCGGTATCAGTGACGTGTTCCCTAGCCGAAATCGCTGCTGAAAGTTATTGTAGGACTTTTGCATTTACAGTCAACTCTGGATATAGTGAACATTCGGCTATAGTAAACATTCGGTTTATAGTGAACCTCACATCGTTGGTCCCCTCCTTGACCATTCATTTCTTACAGTTGAAAAGTACTTTAATATTTCCGTTTATAGTGAACCCTCACTTCGGTTATAGTAAACCTTATATCCTGACAAATTCTTATTTGAAGTCAGACCTCCTTGTATAAAATTGAAAGAATGTGTTGAGAACAACATTCTAAATTTCTTACTCCTTTAGTCAAAGGACAAAGGTAGGATTAGTGATTCCTAGACAATGAGCTGTACTGTAAATCTAGGCAACGCGTGACGACCTTGCCTCACTTCACCTTTATACAATGTATTCCACAGGGTTGTCATTTTGTTCTCTCAGGCACACTACTCTACTATTTATTTCTAATCCTCTACCCTTAAAGGGTTGCCTTTTGTTCTCAGAAACATTTCCACTATGACAGAATCGAAACAACAGAAAATAAATTGCCTTCTTTTATTAAAAGGGGATAGACATTATGTCTAGAGCATAATTTATTTTATTTTATTTTAGTAGGTTATTTTACGACGCTTTATCAACAGCTTAGGTTATTTAGCGTCTGAATGAGATGAAGGTGATAATGCCGGTGAAATGAGTCCGGGGTCCAACACCGAAAGTTACCCAGCATTTGTTTATATTAGGTTGAGGGAAAACCTTGGAAAAAACCTCAACCAGGTAACTTGCCCCGACAGGGAATCTAACCCGGGCCACCTGGTTTCGCGGCTAGACGCGCTAACCGTTACTCCACAGGTGTGGACTTCAGAGCATAAATAAAGGTAAGATTCCGATGGCTTTCAAACTCCATCAACACCCTCCTAGTTTCCATTACGTGACCTGGGAAATTCCAAGGCAGAGTACGCAGTCACACCATAACAGCGTTTGTCATTTCTACCTATTCAGTCTGTTTCTACTGTTCGAACAGTGAATGTACTGCATAAATATGTCGAAGTGTGTAAAGTGTTTTCTTTGGAAGATAAGGCGAATATTACAAGTGACATTGAACGTGGTCTTTCACAAGAGGACGTGGGTCGACAGCATAGTTTAAGTAAATCAACTGTGAGTAACAGTATAAAGTGTAATTCATTCCACAAAATGAAATATTTTAATTACTTAGCCTATAGTATTTTATTGTCTTATTCACAATTTTATTCCTTCCTGTCATTTAAGGTTAGGGGAGAGACAGTTCGGATTTAGTGAACCTCGGATATAGTGAACGAAATATGCAAGTCCGCAGAGGTTCATTATCTCCGGAATTGACTGTGTTCACTTCCGGTATAGTTTCACCCCATAACGTATACGATGCGATATTTTATTTCTTTTCCTCGTAAAACCGATGGCTTTGATCTTTACAGAGTTTACTCATATTTTCATTTGGACTTTAAAGGCGATAAAATCCGTACCATGGCTGAGAGGTTCGTGTCGTAGACTTAAGGCAAGTAAAATAACTCTGTCCCTGATAGAGTGGATTAGGACAAAATTTATCGGTCATTTTTCACACACGACGCTGAAATTAAAAACGTCGTTAAATCAACACCATTCCTAATGTTTCAGACTTTAGGCACCATGGCACTTTAAGACAAAGTATATGATTACGTCACTTGCCGAGAATATTGTACGAAATGGAAATATAAAAATTGGAAATTTATCTCTTGAAGAGGTGTAGAACTTCAAATATCTGAGACCAACAGTAACAAATATAAATGATACTCGGGAAGAAATTAAACACAGAATAAATATGGGAAATGCCTGTTATTATTCGGTTAAGAAGCTTTCATCATCCAGTCTGAAAGTTAGAATTTATAAAACAGTTATATTACCGGTTGTTCTTTATGGTTGTGAAACTTGGACTCTCATTTTGAGAGAGGAACAGAGATTAAGGGTATTTGAGAATAAGGTGTTTAGGAAAATATTTGGGGCTAAGAGGGATGAAGTTACAGGAGAATGGAGAAAGTTGCACAACACAGAACTGCACGCATTGTACATATTCTTCACCTGACATAATTAGGAACATTAAATCCAGACGTTTGAGATGGGCAGGGCATGTAGCACGTATGGGCGAATCCAGAAATGCATGTAGAGTGTTAGTTGGGAGGCCTGAGGGAAAAAAAAACCTTTAGGGAGGCCGAGACGTAGATGGGAGGATAATATTAAAATGGATTTGAGGGAGGTGGGATATGATGATAGAGAATGGATTAATCTTGCTCAGGATAGGGACCAATGGCGGTCTTATGTGAGGGCGGCAATGAACCTCCGGGTTCCTTAAAAGCCAGTAAGTAAGTAAGTAAGTAAGTAAGTAAGTAAGTAAGGCACCATGGAACAAAATGACTACCGATATTATGTAGCTATATGAAGCTCACAGGTTAGGACAGACTAGGATGGGAAGCGTTGCCGTGGCAACCGACGACATCAATCTGACGCTTTCAACTGTCAGAATGATCAACTTACATTAATAGCGGAGAATAAATCATTCAGCGAATGTTTACAGCGAGTCTAAACAAATTCCAGCCGGTCCGAGATTCTTTTTTAACTCGCTGGGAGATGTAGAAAGCAGAAAACGAAATGGTAACAGTTTTCAATGAGATATTCTGGATTTCAACTGTTATGAAAGATACATTACCTAAGTTTTATAAAGTAATGGATTTACAAGCCTTATTATATGGCTGTGAAAACTGGGTTATAAGAAAGGAATATGAGAGAAGAATATTGAGGGAGCCGAAATGAGGTGTCTGAGAAAGAGAAGTGAACGCATCATATATGACCTAAAGATGCACAATATGAGCCATTCAGAGCAGAAGTGGTGTAAGTCAAAAATGGGTAATGAGGGTTAAAGTAAACATTCTGTAAAATACAGCGCAAAGTAGCAATTAATATTCAATTTATTTAAACCAGCGTTTCTCAAACTTTTTTTCAAGTGGGGACCACTTTTTAAAGTCAGAACAGTTCCGCAGACCACCTTACTCTTGTTCCCTTTGAAAGCAAATTTATAATTTTCGTAGCATATTTTAATATCAATATGCCTATATTTATATTTTAAAATTGAATTAAGGTTCGGTACTTTGGTCCTGTCTTATGAATTCGGGTGGTCCATGGCTGGGTTACGGGCGCGGCGCCAGATGTGCAGGGAAAAGATGTCTAGAAACACCACGTATATAGTGCTTTAAATCCCTCTTTTGTTGCTGAGAGTAGAGTGGGAAGTCGAAAGACGGATAGGGTAATAAATTTCATAAAATGTCAGTACTGGGAGAAAAAGTGAAATTCGATTGCCATGTGTCATTTCCAAACTCTGAGATTTTAAGCTATAGTGTGATACGCAATTCGTTTGAATTTTATTTTTTCTTCTGTCTTTTTTGAAGGAGCACAAGGACAGACCTTGAGGACCACAGGTGGTCCGCGGACCATAGTTTGAGAAACGCTGATTTAAACTATTAGTAGTTAGTGGATAGCAAGGACATATTAATTGCTACTTTGCGCTGTATTTTACAGAATTTTTACTTTAAACCTCATTACCCAATTTTGACTTACACCACTTCTGCTCTGAACGGCTCATATCATGGACGCAATAGGAGGATACCAAGGTAGATGAGAGAGCAGTTACAGCGTATGCGAGAAACACCAATTAGGCCTTACTTACAAATAGGTTTTAGGGAACCAGGAGGTTCATTGCCGCCTACCCTGAACAAGATTAATCCACACAAATCTTGCTTTCAGGTATATCTCCCTGTGAAGCTGACTTGAATAATTTCAAGAAAAAAAAATGTTCCGTGACCGGGTATCGAAACCGGAACCTTTGGCTGAGCACGCTAACGCTCTACCGACCGAGCTACCCATGAACTGTACCAGACATCGGCTCAATGTTTTTTACTTTATATCCACATACCTCAAGAGGGCTGATAAGAAGTCAAAGAGCCAACACTGAGTACACACAAACTCTGACTTTAATTGTGGTTTTCTGTTAATGAATAGTGACATTTATTCAAGATTAATCCAATCCCTGCCATCATATCCCACCTCCCTCAAATCCATTATCCTTTAGGTATTGAAATAGGGTTTGAATATTAAATCTAAAATATCGATGTGAAACATAATATTCCAATCACAATTTTTAAGAAAATTCCACTACCTAATTAAAACATAATCATAAATCCAGCTAATTCCAATCGCTGCGATGCCTGCAAACCGTACACGGGGAATTTAGTTTCACCAAAATTATTTGTATTAATTCACCCGCCTATTTATGTAACTTTGCAGGCTTCAAACATTTTTTTTATCAGCTGAAAAACCGTATCTCGCGAATCAGTAGTTTGCAAAAATAGTTATCTCTCTGTATAAGGTATGAAAAAAAAGAAGATAAATAAATAAAAAGGAGAAGAAGAAATAAATTGAAAGGTAAAGAAACACTGTAAACAGAAACACGAAACCGACATCAAGCAATTCTTTCTATCCCTCATCATAGAACATCTTAATACTCATCTTCCTATACTGTAGAAATACCTCACCTCTGGAATTCGTTACCTAATGACGTCAGGGACTGCCGGACTTTATCACAATTCAAAATTAAATTGGAAAATTTTGTCTTAGTTAATGTTTTTAGGTATTGCTAGAAGTATTGATTTGTGTTTTTTTTTCTTTTTCTTTTTTAATCTAGATTAAAATTGCAAGTTTCTTGTTTATGTTAGTTAATTAGTTAGGATACAATTAATTGTGATAGGCCTACTTAATCACTCATTTAAAGTTTGTGTGACTGCAACCTGTGTATATTTTTGTGTGGCTTTACTTTGTTTATAGTGTTTCTCTCTCTCTCTCTCTCTCTCTCTCTCTCTCTCTTTATTTTTTGTGTAGCTTTACTTTGTATATAGTGTATTTTTTTCTGTTTATTTCTATTATTGCATTTGTATTCCTGGTGTTGTGGAAGAGAAGGCCTGATGGCCTTAACTACACCAGAATAAATAAATAAATAAATAAATAAATAAATAAATAAATAAATAAATAAATAAATAAATAAATAAATAAATAAATAAAATAAATAAGAGGAAAAAAACCATGTGAATGAGGACTCACACTTGGATGGCTAAGTCTAGCCTGTTTCCTTTCCAGAATAAAATCTTAAAAAGTCATCAGAGCTTTCTAGAACACCATTAAAGAGGACCTGAGAGGCTATATGTCCAGCTTGATGCAAATTATTCTTAATTTCGTAGCTGCGACGTCCACGTCCTGTGGGAAAGTGTACCTCGTGTAGTCGTTGTGGATACAATCAGTCATTAGTTCCGGCTGCATACCAGCCTACAGTCGTACAGACATTCCAAAACTCAGGGTCGGGGTAAGGGTAGGTATTTCCGTCAAGATGCAGAGATACTTACTAAGTTTTCAACACCACTGTACCACGCAAACTGTTGTTTATGTGACAAAGGCACCACACGTAATTACCATCCTAACAGTGAATTTATATGGCATTCCTTGTCTTAGTTACGACTCGCAATAACCTTGTCCAGGTCACTCACGCAGAGAGAAACACGTATTGTGAACGTGAAGTTGAGATTACAATGTCCAGATTCTAGTATCCCGGATCCCACTATTTTTTTTTTTTGCACGATCGTATTTTCTCTCGATATTAGTGACATAATTCATATGCCATATAAATGTAGAATTAACTACAAAAATTGGTTTCCGTAGAAACCCTCACACAAAAAAATAACACCGTTATAACTTATAACTAGTGATGAGATTGATATACTATTATGCAATAGTTATTTATGCAACGATCATACAACTGTTTTTCTACGACCTGCAGTAAGGTCAGACAAAAATTAATTAACTCGTTAAAAATTAAAATTAATATTTGTTGTTGTTTTCTAATGCCAGGCGTTTGACAATAAAGTCATTTGACCTCTTGCACTCCAATATTTTTCAAAGATATTATCATGGTCAGCCACTGACGCACAGATTTTGAGGTGTTCCGAATCCATTTCTTGGTTTGAGTTGCACAATGGGCAGTTAGGGGACTGATATATTCCAGTTCTATGCAGGTGTTTGGCCAAACAATCATGGCCTGTTGCCAATCTAAATGCGGCTACTACAGACGATTTTCGTGGTAAACCGGGAATTAACTGTGGATTTTGATGCAGAAAGTTCCATTTTTTCCCTTGAGATTGTGTTATGAAATTTTGTTTGTTGAAGTCTAAGTATGTAGATTTAATAAATATTTTCACAGAGTAATATGTAGATTTAGTAACAGGTCTGTAAGTAGCAGTGCTGCCCTTCTTTACTAAAGCATCCGCATTCTCGTTTCCCAGGATTCCACAATGGGATGGTATCCATTGGAATACAATTCTTTTATTGAGTGATATTAATTGAGAGAGCATTTTAGTTATTTCTGCTGTTTGAGATGAAGGTGTGTGTTCAGAGACTATTGATAGAATAGCTGCTTTGGAGTCTGACAATATAACTGCATTCTTAAATTTATTGATGTAAAATAGAAGATTCCTGAGACTTTCACTTATTGCAACGATTTCTCCATCAAAACTTGTTCCATATCCAAGAGATCTATAAAGTGAGAAGAGACAGCACGTAACACCTGCACCGGCACCTTGTTCTCTGGAGATCAAGGATCCGTCGGTGTATAAATGAAGCCAGTTTTGTGGAGGGTACCTAATATTGTCTCTAAAGACAATTGTTTCATTGTTTCAGTGCTTACTTCTGATTTCAGTATTTCTTCTAGATACATATCCTACTCTTTATTTTGAAAATATGGAAGTATGAAAATGGTTTTAAATAGTGAGAAACAAAATAGTGACGTTTGAGACAGTGGGAAACAAAAGAAAGCAAGTGATTCCTATTTGCAGTTCTATAGGTACGAAAATAAATAAATGAAATCACAGTTCCTTTTTGTAAGTTTTAACGTGTACAAGAAATTATTGTGTTCAAAAATTGTACTGTTAATAGTATGTATATTGTATATCAATAAAACAGTAAATGTGTAATTTTATAGTTGTTTCCATTTTAATTGAGTATTAATTAATTTTGACGAATGGAATAACTGTATGACATTATAAACGCGTTTCTTTTTTGTATGAAAGTATTATAAAACAATTAATAAAGAATTAACATCAGATTTGTAATTATGAGTAGTTTGATATCATGGTCTATGAAGAAAGTGGTTGCTATGATAGCATGGAAAATCGTTTCATAATGTTAACTTTAACGTTATGCGGGCTTTATGTAAGGGCGTCAATGAACCTCTTGCTTCTCTAAAAGTTATGGTGAATAAAAATCTTAAGTTGGTTAATTTCGTGACTTAAAAGGTTTTGTCTCAGCATTTTTCTTTCCGTTCCACATGTTCTACCAGAATTCTTGCGTCAAAAGGCAAAAGATTATTAGGTTATGGTTGATTCATATATGGAATGTTATGCTTGTTATGAAGCTAGTAATTTCGAATTGCAGGAGTGGATAGTTGCGTATATTTTTCTATATTCAAAAGAAAGTAAATCATAAAGCTGTGTGCAAAGTAGAACATCTCAACATATCTAAAATCTAGATCTCGGACTTTTAGGCTCGAATAGGATAGGTTGCAACAGTTTTATGTAAAAATCTCTAAATGTACGTAACACGAGAAACTCTCGAGCGATGATATTTCCTAAAACTAATAAACACGCTAATAATATTACCTAATTTTACTAGACTTGTAAAAACAATGTTATTGTTTGACTGAATTCTATTTCATAAATATTCTAGGCACAAAATACGCACACTAATATTATTACTTCATTACTCAGTTGATTCTGTATGGAGTTACGTCATGGATGGTCATGCAAGTTTAGTTTGGTTGCATTGTGTTTGGGAGTATAACGTTGGTAGCCAGCGTTAAGAAACTATTTGAGGTCAAGTCTGACAAGCATACTGAAGTACGCGGTACTGGTACTCTTCAGGTTTTTTTTTATTGATATTCTCTCTGATATCGAAAAACAAAGATGTTTCTTAATGAAGATTCTCCACGAGCGTCGGCTATTTTAAATCAATAATATAATTAAACAGTTGCGATGTTCTTTTCTTTCCTCGCAGTAATACCAATCGTATTTCACTACGGTTTAACTTAACCGAGACTCTGTAATTAGGCACGTTGAGTTAAACTCATGGTTAGGTTTAACATAATCTTTAGATTAATCATATTTATAAAACCGGGCCTAAAGATCTATGTTTCAGCTACTCTAAATGAGCCTGAAAATTTGAGGTTTTTCAATCTCAAAATGGAGATTTTGGACTTAGTTTCTTCTGATTTCTGAGGTAAGACTTGCTTCATTTTACATTTATGTCTTAAAACTAGCAATATTAAATATTAAAATTCAATTTAACAGCTGCACCGTGTAATATATGAGAAATTATTTGCAAATATATTGCAATGCCTCTAGAGTTAAACCTAACTCTAACTTTCAGTTCCCTCTCTACTCGAACTTTGTATATTCCCGGCGTTTGAGAGAGGGAAGCTGCGTTTGACGGAATTAAAGGCAAACAAGAGAGCATCAGCATGCACAAACTCGGCGCATATTTGGTTTGAGCACACTTCACGCGTGCCGCGCTCTTGAGGTAGCTATTTTGCTCACGAGTCTGTTAATTTGCCTAATATAAAACCTCGCATATGAAGGGGGGGGGGCTAGTTTGAGCAAACCCTTAAGAAAAGAAGCATTGTTCTCATCCGCAACCCTCATTACACATCCCTGACGGAAGCTTGAATAATTCTACCCTCTCCACACACTTGAATGGCTTATTTCTGTTATTTATGGAAACAAAACATACTGTAGCGAGGAAATATCTGCAGCAGTGTATACCTCTATGTTTTAAGAGAACGAGTTTTAATCAATGCAAATCTTACCAATAATAGCTCTGTACAACCACAACCACAACCACAACCACCACCACCACCACCACCACCACCACCACCAAAATCATGACATTTATTATTTTTCCAGGGGGGAGACTATTCTCCCTCTCTGCTCAGGACTGAAAACCTGCACCAAAAATTTCCGAATGCATTATTAAACACAGGGACACAAGCTCGATAAAAGCCCTCACTCACTCACTCACTCACTCACTCACTCACTCACTCACTCACTCACTCACTCACTCATTCACTCACTCACTCACTCACTCACCTATTCCCTGAACATGGAGTGGTGATAGTAGGAGGAATAAGAATAAAGTCCTAAGATTTGCTGATGATATGGCGTTGTTAGCAGATGATACTAAACGATATACTTTCTTACATATGGCTTATAACGAACCCGGAAGTTCATTACCGGCCTCACATAAGCCCGTCATCGGTCCCAACTATCATATCCCACCTCCGTCAAATCCATTTTAATATTATCCTCCCATCTATGCCTTGACCTCCTAAAAGGTTTTTACTTTCAGGTCTTCCAACTAACACTTTATATGCATTTCTAAATTCACCCATACGTGCTACATTCCCTGCCCATCTCAAACGACTGGAATTTAATGCTTCTAATTATGTTAGGTAAAGAATACAATGCATACAGTTGTGCGTTGTGCAACTTTCTCCATTCTCCTGTAACTTCATCCCTCTTAGCCCCAAATATTTTCCTAAGCACCTTATTCTCGAACACCATTAGCTTCTGTTCCTCTCTCAAAGTGAGAGTCCAAGTTTCACAACCATACAGAACAACCGGTAAAATAAATGTTTTATAAATTCTAACCTTCAGATTTTTTGACAGCAGACTGGATGACAAAAACTTCTCAACCGAATAATAACAGGCATTTCCCATATTTATTCTGCGTTTAATTTCTTTCCGAGTGTCATTTATATTTGTTACTGTTGCTCCAAGATATTTGAATTTTCCCACTTCTTCGAAGGATAAATTTCTAATTTCTATATTTCCATTTCGTACTATGCTCTGGTCACAAGACATAATCATATACTTTGTTTTTTCGGGGTTTATTCCAAATGTATCTCCTTATTTGCTTCAAGTAAAATTCCCGTGTTTTCCCTAATAGTCGGTGGATTTTCTCCTAACATATTCACGTCATCCGCATAAAAAAGCAATTTAAGTTACACAGTATTAGTGTGCACTCAATAGTTGAGTTCTGGCGTCTTGTCAGCTCATTTGAGTTGTGTGGATACAAAGGAAAAATTGTGACGGTGTCGTGTATAGTTCCTGGGGTAGCTCAGTCGGTACAGCGTTTGCGCGCTAAGCGAAGGATCCCGGGATCGATACCCTGTTCCGGAACAATTTTCCCTTGAAATTATTCAGTATGAATTTCGTTAAGAACAATGTATACATTCAATATCACCTCCATTGTTGCCAATGTAGCGAATTCCAATGTCACCAACCTTGAAGAAGACCGATTTTTATAATGAAATAGTATGTAATTGATATTCCCAGTTTTTAGGCCACTAATTTACAAATACGGAACAAAAATATATTCCGGAGACTTATTTCGGAACAACGGGACGCATTAGCAAAGAAAGAGACGTTCCCGTATTTTACGGGACAAATGAGAAACGTTTGACTGACTTATACTACGATGGGACCTCTGCGCGTTGTGATGGAAAAGGCAATGAAGGAACGTGCTGACTTGCCTTCATAATAGAACAGAGATATGAAACGTGGGGGGGGGGGGAGACGTGATGGCAATTAGTGTTGTAACGTAGGATGATTCATCAAGGGAAACAAACATCTTTGAAACTTGCCAATCTTGTAAGTTGTCAAAGCCTGAGTAACTTGGTATCTCTTTGTTTTCCTAAGCACTTCTACTCTCTGTAAGAGATGAACTTGATGCATATTCGACGGCATTGTTGCGCATCCAACTGGAAATGTTAGTCAACTGTTTCAGGAATGCTTACGTAATAGCTAACATCAATGTGAAGCTAGTACGGAAGAAAATAAAGAAGACTGAATAAAATGTAAATGTTGTACCAGAAGAAGAAATAAAATAAGGTCTTAACAAAAACAATAATGAGGATCATTCCAAAATTATTTATCGGTAATATAAAATAAGGATCAACCGATTGGAAAACGGTTGCTGTAATTAACACCCACAAATGGAATAAACATAATCATTATATTTGTAATAAATTACGTAAAACATTATGTTACTTTGTTGTTCTAAGAAATATTTAGTCAATTAACTGTTTACGTATAATTTATTTAGCATTATTTCAATCTATATTTATGTATGGTATTATAGGTTGGATTGGAACTTATAAATCCAACCTTTATCCGTTAATTTTACTACAAAAAAAATTAAAAATTTGTTTAAAAAAGCAGAAAGATTACCCAACTGAATTGTTGTTTAAACACTTCAAAGTTTTCAATATTAAACAAATGTATTATTTTATTTTATTAAAATATTTTCATAGAAATTTTAATAACTTTGAAAGGTATATACATAAATATAGAACTAAAAATATGAATTCTCTGCGTTTGTGTGAACCAAAATGTAAAACCAATGCAGTTTTTTTATCATAGCATGAGTCAAGGTCCCAGATTATTAAACAAATTTTATTCCAATATTATTTTAATCACGAATCCGCTCCAAATTAATAAAAAAAAATAAAAAAAATTGTATTGGATTTATAGTTTGGGTTTAAACATATTAAACACTTTTTAATCTGTATTCACGCTCGAATTTAATTTTATTTTTGTTTGTATTGGAATCCCCTCCTGAGCACGAGTCTTACTCATTCAGGAGTGGGCTAGTATTTATTAACTTGTATTCATTTCAAACTTACTAGCAATAAAATAAATAAATAAGTTAATAGTTATTTACGATAACTATATCGTACAACATTTTATCCACTTCCATATTATAAAATTATTTTTTTAAGTAATTGTTTCTTTTATTGCCTTTGAACATGTCCTTTGAGGAGAGGCGATTGTATTATTATTAGTTTCTTTCTGCGAGAGACGATTCGTTTATGTTTGTTTTATTAGTTTTCAACACGATAGGTTTTTCTTTATAACAGAAGAACAGCAATACTAGGAGAAATAAACAAACATTGTTAAAATGAGTTCAAACGAGGATTCAGATATTGGAAATGCTGCGAATTCTACAATTGAATGTTTAGTGCCATCGAAATCCCGTGTAATGGAATATAAAAAATCTGAAGATTGGTGTTTCAATAAAAATGTAGAAACGTTTAGAACTAATTTTTATAATAAATAAAATCAAATCGATTTCATTTAAATTAATTTAATGTATGGTTCACATTACGCAACCGGCTAGGTAATAGTATCAATACCTAACTAGTTGCGTAATAGAAGTACCATCGCCTAACTGGATGCGTAATGAATACGTTTATAGCATCTTTATTACTGATGTAAAGTCCACATTGCATAATCAAAGTGGATACAATAGTAATAACGTTACAAGAGCGGTATGTTGACGTTTTCATGGTCGAGAAAAGATTGAAAAAGCGAAACGTAGTTGAGCTTTTTTAATTTCCGAAACATGAAAACAAACATACCGCTCGTGTATCAATTTTGTGCGAAGATCGTTTATTACATACCTGAAAGACGAATTTCTAATTAGTTGCAATGAAATCTCCATCTTGGTTTCTGTTTAATGACGGCAACGTCGGAAAACCAAAATATCTTTCTTCAACTTTGTTGCTATAAAATGTTTTCTGTGTTTACTATACTCCAATGATATACGTCTGTCTTTTTTTTTTTCCCAGTCTATAAATGCGAACTTAAAACAAACGGTAAGGTTATGTAATGATTTATTTTTCATTTTAATATTTTAACAATATTATTTATATAACATATTGCAGTAATAACATCGGCATCTGGAACCTTGTTGATTTTTCACGGCTTCCTTAATATTACTTGTATCAGGAATTCAATAAGTTTCGTGGAGTAGTAGACTTTACTTAATTTTTGCAAATATTTAAAAACAATAATTAACATTGCAATTTAGGTGAAATTGCAGTGGTAAGTTTCAATTTATAATTATTACTATGTTAAACGTCTCTAAAAATAATATGTTAAAAGCCTAAAGCAGTAAAATGAATGTCGCGCTAATGAAGAGGTTTTATGTGTCTTATTGGGAATACTGAATGTGGTATTTCACACTTACCGCATATTGGTTCTGTGCGGAAAACAAGTGCACGATCTCGCAAAATTATTATTGTAGAAATTCCAGAGGTATAATATTATTATTCGTAACTTCAAAACCACTTTCAAACATAATAACAATAAATTAGGCAAACATGTTTGAAAGTTGAAGAGGTGGAAAAATCCAAATATCTTGGAGCAACAGTAACAAATATAAATGATACTCGAGATGATATTAAACGCAGAATAAATATGAGAAATGCCTCCTATTATTCGGTTGAGAAGCTTTTGTCATCCAGTCTGCTCTCAAAAAAGTTGAAATTTAGAATTTATAAAACACGTATATTATCGGTTGTTCTGTATGGTTGTGAAACTTGGACCCTTACTTTGAGAGAGGAACAGAAATTAAGGATTTTTGAGAATAAGGTGCTTAGGAAAATATTTGGGGCTAAGATGAAGTTACAGGAAAATGAAGAAAATTACACAACGCAAAACTGCAAGCATTGTATTCTTCACCTAACATAATTAGGAACATTAAATCCAGAAGTTTGAGATGGGCAGGGCATGTAGCACGTATGGGTGAATTCAGAAATGCATACAGTATGTTAGTTGGGGAGGCCGAGACGTAGATGGCAGGAGAATATTTTAATGGATTTGAGGGAGGTGGGATATGATGATAGAGACTGGATTAATCTTGCTCAAGACAGGGACCGATGGCGGGCTTATGTGAGGGCGGCAATGAACCTCCGGGTTCTCTAAGAGCCATTTGTAAATAAGTAAGTATGAATTTTTTATGCTTCCAAGCGTGCAAAACACTGAAACTTGCTCAACATTAAAATAACAGATTGCTAATTTACTGTTCACAAAAATATTAGATATTTGACCCAAAATTACCAAAATCTCACACATATCCCCCTTTAAGTGCTTATAGTTGTCCCAGGCCCAGTCTCGAAAAATCAGCCTGTGAATTTTGTGTTCTTATAGAGTAAACTGTGCAAAAACATGCTTTGCACGAACCGTCATTATTTCTTCTTTGGACTATACTATAGTAGCTACTGAAATACTGCCAGAGGGTAAATAGACAAGAACAAATAATACTGTCACCACATTTTCTTTTTCGTTCCTCAAATTATTTCTCTGTCACCGCAGCACGTTCGAAACCTGACAATTTCATGGTTGCTGGTGTCTTTGGGTCGTAAGAAAACCGACACTGTAACACTTGCAGAAGTTGCAAAATAACTGTTGAAAATGTTTGCTGATAGCAACAGAAAGAGCCTGCAGTAGTTATGGTGAGGTACCAAGAAGTAAACATGGCTACCAACCTTGAACCTAAAACACTAGTATTACTAAATAAATCTTCACGGCTTAAAAAAGTTATTATTCTTCATATATATCTGGCTATATAAAGGAATAATAATTATGTTCATGTAATAATTATATTATGTTATATCTGTCGTCGATTTTCAAAACGAGATACGTCCAAAACAACAAAATGTTGGGAAATCGCAAAAAAAAACCATAAGAAACTTAAAAAATTAAAATGTTCATGAATCCTGAATGTATGTATCCATAGTGATCTAATTAGAAACAAATACATCAACATTTTAATTTGTTAACTTCGTTATAGTTTTTGCGATTTTCCAACACTTTGTTTTTTTAGACATGTCCCCTTTCGCAAATCGACGACAGATATTATAATGCAATACGACATATACACAAAGTACGCAATATAGCATCTGAATTTAATTTAGACTAGTTTGCCTTGCTTGATTAATATCTGAAATTATGTCAACTTATAGCCACGTGCATCAACATCGGTTAGTGTAACCACCGGTTAAAATTGCCAACAAACTCCTGATTAAGTATTTTTATGGTGTATCGAGCTCGGTTAGAACTTAAACAGGAGATTAACTATGGTAATGTTCAACCGGCCATATTCGAGCGGTTAAAGGTGATAAGCAGTGATTAATAGGCCTAGTAAAAGAAAATGGCGGCCAGACCTGTAGCTGATTATTATTATTATTATTATTATTATTATTATTATTATTATTATTATTATTATTATGTCCTCAGCCGTTATAGCTCGCTTTCGTAACTGGATTACGCTACCTATCGTAGCTCTCCAAATGTATGACAATCTGAGTGGCCAATAGTCCCATACACTGGTCGAAATAATTTCATGAGAAAATTTCTTCTCCCAGGAGGACTCGAACCAGCGAGCATTTCGTAACGCGAGTCCTAGACAGGATGCCTTAGACCACGACGCCACGGTGCGGGACAATAATATAATAATAATAATAATAATAAAAATAATAATAATAATAATAATAATAATAATGATAATAATAATAATAATAATAATAATAATAATAATAATAATAATAATACTTACTTACTGGCTTTTAAGGAACCCGGAGATTCATTGCCGCCTTCACATAAGCCCGCCATTGGTCCCTATCCTGAGCAAGATTAATCCAGTCTCTACCATCATATCCCACCTCCCTCAAATCCATTTTAATATTATCTTCCCATCTACGTCTCGGCCTCCCCAAAGGTCTTTTTCCCTCCGGCCTACCAACTAACACTCTATATGCATTTCTAAATTCGCCCATACGTGCTACATGCACTGCCCATCACAAACGTCTAGATTTAATGTTCCTAATTATGTGAGGTGAAGGATGCAATGCGTGCAGCTCTGCGTTGTGTAACTTTCTCCATTCTCCTGTAACTTCATCCCTCTTAGCCCCAAATATTTTCCTAAGAACCTTATTCTCAAACACCCTCAATCTCTGTTCCTCTCAAAGTGACAGTCCAAGTTTCACAACCATAAAGAACAACCGGTAATATAACTTTTATAAATTCTAACTTTCACATTTTTGACAGCAGACTGGATGATAAAAGCTTCTCAACCGAATAATAACACGCATTTCCCATATTTATTCTGTGTTTTATTTCCTCCCGAGTATCATTTGTATTTGTTACTGTTGCTCCCAGATATTTGAACTTCTCCACCTCTTCAAAAGATAAATTTCCAATTTTTATATTTCCATTTCGCACAATATTCTCGTCACGAGATATAATCATATACTTTGTCTTTTCGGGATTTACTTCCAAACCTATTTCTTTACTTGCTTCCAGTAAAATTCCCGTGTTTTCCCTAATCGTTTTTGGATTTTCTCCTAACATATTCATGTCATCCGCATAGACAAGCAGCTGATGTAACCCGTTCAATTCCAAACTCTCTCTGTTATCCTGGACTTTCCTAATGGCATACTCTAGAGCAAAGTTAAAAAGTAAAGGTGATAGTGCATCTCCTTGCTTTAGCCCACAGTGAATTGGAAAAGGCATCCGACAGAAACTGGCCTATACGGACTCGGCTGTTCGTTTCACTGAGACACATTTTAATTAATGGAACTAGTTTCTTGGGTTTACCAAATTCAATAAGAATATCATATAAAACTTCTCTTTTAACTGAGTCATATGCCTTTTTGAAATCTATGAATAACTGGTGCACTGTACCCTTATACTCCCATTTTTTCTCCATTATCTGTCGAATACAAATATCTGGTCAATAGTTGATCTATTACGCCTAAAACCACACTGATGATCCCCAATAATTTCATCTACATATGGAGTTAATCTTCTCAAAAGAATGATAATAATAATAATAATAATAATAATAATAATAATAATAATAATAATAATAATAATAATAATGGTAAAGCTTTGACTTCAGACGCCACACGCACATGGGTGGAATGGAGTTAAAACTCTGCGCTTTCTTGACCTCGGCATTAGAATGAGGTGGTGACGTTGGCACCACGCTTCGACCGAATTTTTAGTCCCAGGAAGGACCTAGTACTTAATTTGAAAGTAGACTGAATGTACTACGGAGCCATCATGAAGGTTTGACAATGAAAATAATTCCGCCATCACCGGAATAGAACTCGGGACCTTCCAGTTCTTAGTCAGTTGCTTTACTAAGTGAGCTACTCTGCAGTCAATTTAATAATTGTCTTTTTATCTGCTACAATATTGATGTACCGTAATGCAGTATGGGTAGAGAGATGCCAGCGGCTAAGAATATTTCTTTACAAGGCTACACTATTTTGTATCAAATGGTCAGCGAGGGTTTTTCCATCCCTAACGGAACTCACCGTAATCTAGAACAAGGGCGTAGTGCATAGACACCTGAGAGAACTTTACGCTTTTTTAACTTACAAATCCTCGGGGATTTCAAACAGAATCATTCTCCTCCACTCCCCCTACATAAATACCAACAGCACGTGTTTGACCTTTACTTGGAGTTACCCATCTCCAGGCCTGATATTTAGGACACCTTGCTAGCAACGGGAACAAAGACTTCTGTGTTGAAGAATAATTCCCTTCCTTAGGACTACTCAAACCTCTATCTAAGTAAAGATAACCACAAACACCCTCGGGAAACGCGAGTTCCATAGAGTGTTACGCTAATCCAGAACAGAGGGAAGCAGAGAGACTGCGGAGTGATTCTAAATGGATTCACAGTCATCGGATGCTTCTGTAACCAGAAGGGGGCGAAGACTGTATAAACGGGATTCAAGAAGCAATGCTAACTCGCAAATGAGCGGCTTTAGATGAAAGGGCCGCCGCGGTGATAATTCAGCCTAGCGCTTAACTGCAACCACAACACACGAGTGGTTATTACGTGATAATACAGCAGGCCTCGAATATTACAAAGACGTTTCAAAGACTACTGTACGTCTGATTCTGAATATGAACAATACCTTTCTTGATAACGATACAAAGCGATTATTCATTTTGCTATTCTTCTACTCAGGGACGTCGCTAGGGGGTGCGAAAGGGTGCGCAAGCACCCCATAAAAATCGGAGCACCACTTCCGCACCCCAAATGGCAATTTATTAACAAAATACTAGGCATAAATTATTTTGAAGACCTAAAACAAACAAACAATTTCTTGGATGTGAAAAAACTACGTCATATTGTGTATCGTAATGAATGTGATGAGCAATAATAATAATAATAATAATAATAATAATAATAATAATAATAATAATAATAATAATAATAATAATAATAATGCAAATCTAGTCTTCCAGGTAAAGCTCCTGTAAAGCAGATTTGAATAATTTCAAGGAAAAATTGTTCCGGGGCCGGGTATCGATCCCGGGACCTCTGGTTGAACGTACCAGCGCTCTTACCAACTGAGCTACCCGGGAACTCCACCCGACACCGCTATTCAAATCTGCTTTACAGGGAGCTTTACCTGGAAGACTAGATTTGCATAATATATACGTCACTGTGTACGTTAACAGAAAACCACAATTCCAAGTCACACAGAGATTGTGTGCACTCGATGTGGGTCTCTGGCGTTTCGTCAGCCCACGCGAGTTGTGTGGATATAAAGGGAAAAGTTGAGACGGTGTCGGGTGGAGTTCCCGGGTAGCTCAGTTGGTAAGAGCGGTGGTACGTTCAACCAGTGGTCCCGGGATCGATACCCGGCCCCGGAACAATTTTTCCCTTGAAATTATTCAAATAATAATAATAATAATAATAATAATAATAATAATAATAATAATAATAATAAAATTTCAAATTATCTTAACCTGGCTGTTAATTGGTTTAGATATCAATGCCAATCAATCCGTACTATTATTTTTCTCGCGGTATATGGCATTCCAATCATTCTAACCTATCTGATGATATTTTTTCCCCCTTTGTTAACTGTAAATGAGCACAAACGCTACTTAGGTGTAAATTTTTCTGACATTTTGTATATTCGATTCCTTAACCGTTTCAAATGTAAATCATTTTACCTTTTAGGTGTGTTTCTAAATTATATGTAATACGCTTTGTCAAGTCTGGCAACCTTTTCATAAGGGAAGCTAAATTTATATTATATTAATAATAATAATAATAATAATATTAATAATTATTATTATTAATAATAAACAGATGTATAGTATGCGCGCAAGTGCATGAAAGAACATTTTGGATTTTTTTACGTATCACATTTTTACAGCTCGTACCCCATTTTTAAATCTCGCACACCATCCGCACCCCCCTTGCTCTGATCCTGGCGACGTCACTGCTCCTACTCAAAACTCTTCTTCTTGTTCTTCTTATTCCATTGTAGTCTGAGCGTTAAAGATATAATATGAGATATAATACCACGTGCAGCGACTTGTATTAAAATTCATACATTCAAAACTAATATAGATATTCATGTAATTGTTTCACCAAAATAAACTTGAGTAAAATTAGTAGATATTTTTAACATAATTAAAAAAAATATATTTTGAAGGTGTTAAGCTTGCATTGAGATGTTTAATCGCAAACTCAGCATTTTTTTTTTCTATTTTCTGCCTTCCTCTTCGTCTCTGCATATGATCCATATATCTCAAGGTTGTCTATCATCTGATATTTTCTTCTGTTCCAAACTATCGATTCTTCCGTTCACCATTTATTCCAGTGCATCCTTCAGTAGGCAGTTTCTTCTTACCCCCAGTGGTCCAGCCAATTTTTTTATCTCTGTCTGATCACTTTCAGCATTATTCTTTCTTCTCTTCAACACAATTTCATTTCTTATTCTGTCTGTCCATTTCACACCCTCCATTCTACTCTATATCCACATTTTAAATGCATCTAGGCGTTTCTCCTCCCATTTTCTCTTTGATTGATTCATTCACACATTAATTAATTAATTGACTGATTAATTCATGTCTCTACCACGTTGCTGTTTTTGTCGTGCTTAAGATATTCTTCCCCTTCATGTTGTAGCTATTATGTTCTCCCTTTTCAAAATTATTTAATATTCTTTCAACTGGATTCGCGAAAGTCTGAGTGAGACAAGTGGCGAACAGGCTTGGAGCTCAAATAACACTTTCTCCCAGCCCAAAATATCCCTTGCAAGGACTATCGTGTAGGCCTACCTTTTTAATTTTTTCTTCTCTTATTTTCCCTTCACTGTTATTGAGGTTTTCCACACAGTCCGTATCACTCATAATTTTTAATAGAGTGTACTCATCCTGCCTGTTATAATATTTAATTAATCCTTAAATTCATCCTTACCTAACCTAAAAACAACATACCAAAAACATACCACAGGGAGAAGTACTCAGAATAAAACGTCACAACATCAAACGTTCTATGATCGCAGATGCACTTCGATCCAAAAATCTAGACGTTCACGAGGAAGTTCATTGTATTGCTGATGGTGGAAGCAATCGTAGGATCGATATCATAGCTATAAATAGGAATAAACAGACAGCCGAAATAATTGATCCTACGATCAGATTTGAAATCTCAGCCACTCAACTACCTGAAGTGAAAAAGAAAATCTACGAGCCCACGATTCAGTACCTATCGGCGAAATACAACATAGAAAAAATCACAGTTACCGGTCTCTTCTTCGGAGCGAGAGGCACCATTCCGAAAGCCTTTGTAAAGTGGAGGGAAAAATACAAGCTGACGAGAGATCTTCAAGATGTCATCGTCACCACCATAATAAAATTTTCTGTAGCGATATTTCGTGAGCATCTTTATGGTGTACATTCAATTTAAATTATATTTGGTTCTATTTTTTTTTCTTACGTCTTAATCAATTTTGTCTGAAACCTGTTTATATAATTTTTCATTTTAAATTTTATTGTGAGCTCTTCTGTGTCGCAGGGCAAACCCAAAATATTGGGTCGGACCAATAATTTAATTCACGCAATACAAAGGACTTTATAAATCCAGCGTCATTTTTTTTCTTGTAAGTGTTAATGACTAGAGCAGTTCCCAGTCTTTTGATACCCAACATTCTAAAATGAAGAAGCAAAGATAACGAAGTCCCTGAACAGGCAACGTATAGAACGATTCTAACGTACTACAAGCTTTAAATTCATCTCGGAGCTCAACAATGCAACAGAACAATAGCAGAGCACAGCGAGGTTGCCATCGTTCCATTTAGATCGGAGACGATGTGAAACAACGCTCGACTTCCGGAAGGAAAAGACGTGCTTGCGCTTCGTACGCAGGGATTTCATTCGAGTAATCGATATCAATCGTGGATGTAGGTCGCAGCGCGCTCTGTGCTCGTCGCTACACAGCACGAGGACGCATCGCAGGCGAAAGTAATTCCAATCTGTGCGTTCGCTACACCACCTCATCGAGTAGGGTAACAAGTCTGTGTGCGGAAGTTTCCGGTCAGAAACGCATTTTATCAACACTAATCTCACTAGAGGTTTTGATTTTGATTTATCTAGAGAAAATCAAAACTCGAGTGGGATTTAATTGACTATTACACGATTGGAAGAAAGTATATAAAGATTAGAAGAAATAAAGTACTCTAATACAATAAATGAGATATTAACTGACTTACTAAAATTCTATTTCACTAATGTTAGATTCACCAAAACGTTTGAACGGAGCCGCCATTTTAAGTTGACCATTTGGTAAACAAATGACGATCACAAAGAATGTTTTGTAGTACCGTAAAGAATTTGCAGTTTGAAATGTTGGCAAACAAAGAAACTGATGGTAGGAAGGTAATAAAAACAAAAGAAAGTATATAAAGATTAGAAGAAATAAAGTACTCTAATACAATAAAATAGATATTAATTAACTTACTAAAATTCTATTTCACTAATGTTAGCTTCACCATAATGTGGCTTTCTTCTGCATATTTTCTTTTCTTCGTATGTTTCACTACTTCATCTTCTCCACTCCTTTCTTATATATATATATATCATATATAGAGTGAGTCGTAATTATATACTATAAGTTTTGCAGAGTAGTCTGTACACCAAAACAAACATATTTGTTAATTTAAAGCTAGTCTATCAATTATCCGTGGCTAAAATCGGAACTAATAGTTGGTGTTGTTGTGTGGTTAAAAACAGATATATTCATACTTGGCCATGTCTTGTGTTTATGATGACATTTTGTTGATTATGATGTTGAGTATTGTAACTTAGATTAGTTTTTTTCTTTTTCGTTGTTGGTAACTCTATAGCATCTATTAGATGTTTTACGGTTGTGCTAACAGATGGAGTTACTTGTCAACAATGTGACGCTGAAACGTGTGTTCAGGTTACTGCCCAGCGACAGTCCTGATGTATTTTTTTTTTTTATATTTGTGATGATTGATTAATTAATATTAACCCGGCACACTCACACTCATACAAATTTCCGGACTCTAGACACCCAGGGAATTCTTCTTCTTCAAGAAAAATTCACCGAGAGCCGAGCCCGGGAATCGAACCCGGGACCTCCTGATCTGGAAGCCAGCATGCTGACCAACAGACCACGGAGGCAGTCAACTTAGATTAGTGTTATGCAATTCAGTAAAGTAAAAAGAACACTGGTTTCTTACGCAGAGGGCCCGGGTTCGATCCCCTGTAGCGTTGAATTTCCTGGTTGAGTTTTTTTCAGGGTTTTCCCTCAACCGTAAGGCAAATGCCAGGAAATTCGGGCCACAACATCCCTGAATATCACCGGCCTCATTCATCACCGAAATCATATTCATAACAAATCAGTAATACACATATACAATCGCCATCTAGTTCACAGCAAAAGAACCATTCTCAACAATAGTACACAACAACTTCACACAGAAGATTAAATCGCGATATGACCAGAGATGTTAAAGCGAGTATAAATAACAGCGAGAGAAAAAAAAAACTCAACATCATTAATCAACAAAACATCACCACAACTACAAGACATGGCCAACCATGAATACATCTCTTTTTAATCACAAAACAACACCGATTGTTAGTTCCGATTTTAGCCACGGGTAATTGATAGACTGGCTTTGAAATAATGTAATGTTGCCATATCTTGATAACAATGCAGTATCGAGTATACGTTTGTGTGACAAAATATATTTGTTTTGATGTATAGAATACTCTGCAATACGTTATAGTATACAATTACGACTCACTCTATAGGGTATATCACAGCACTCTTTTTCCTGAAATTTTTGTCTGCTCTTCGTCTCTTAAAACGTATACTTTATCCAGTAATAGAAGACGTCCAGAATATAACATCGTGCAGTACCTTGCGGGACATCGAATAAAGCGAGGGGGAATACTCCGAGAACATCAGATCCAAAAAAACTGTATTTAAAATCTGGCTTGCCGATATGTGAATATTATTAAAGCCGTTCAATTAACGTTACATTTCGCATTCGGGGACACCAGAATTTAATTCCAGGGGCAGAGTGTCGTATAATCTATAACAGGCAGCAAACACTGGCCAAGGGCAAGAGATTCTCATGTTCTGCTTTGCGGTTGCATCAGCGGTATGCTTAATTACGTTACAACAGCTGTCAAAGGCACTTATAGTGACTGTCAGCATGGAATTTTCTTATCACCATGGTTACTAAAAAAAACTTAAGAGACTCGAAGTCCGACATGAAATCGATCAGAATTC
The DNA here is from genome assembly GCA_025594305.2 of Periplaneta americana. NCBI lineage: Eukaryota > Metazoa > Arthropoda > Insecta > Blattodea > Blattidae > Periplaneta > Periplaneta americana. The sequence continues at coordinate 190,088,539 of JAJSOF020000003.1, read as the reverse complement.
TTTACCGTAAGAACTGTTTCGTAATATGTTCTCCTATTCGTGAGGCAGAAAAAACTACCAAGCAAAACCTGAATATAGAAAGAGGACTTCTACGTAATTCTTGAATACACTGTTTCATTATTGACACTATTCATAGACTGAAAAGTGTGATCCCGGAGCTAATGATATTAGAGTACTCAGAAGATGATGGGAAAACGAAAGACTTCAAGAAAACCTGCTCCGAACTCGCTTTGTTCACTACTTTAACCGATCAATTCCCGATATACTTTCTCTACAACATCGCAGATCGGGGCGACAAGGAAATGTCATTGCCTCTGCCGTCTTATTTGTCGCCATTATCGTCTTCACCATCGACGATCATCTTCTTCTTCCCCGTCGCCATCAGCCATATTCGTCTTCTCAGTCACCGTCAGCCATCTTAGTCTTTTCCCATATTGTCAGCCGTTTTTGTCCATGATGTGGAAATACGTCCGTCGTCTTTACAGAGAGAGCTTGGACTGACGTTTCAAATTCTTTCTTCGGTGGTAACAAATTCCCGCATATTTGTATTTTGCCTTCATATACTAATAGGCCTATACAGTACATAAGTTATTCATAGATTTCAAAAAGGCATATGGCTCGGTTAAGAGAGAAATTTGATATGATATTCTTATTAAATTTGACATTCCCTAGAAACTAGTTCCATTAATTGGACGGAGTTATGCAACAATAGACCATGCGACGATTTGAAAGAAATTTGAGATATTTGCACAAATCTGTTGTCGGCTGGATTATTTAACTTGGAAAAATCAAGAATGCGATATCTGCACTTTGCTGCCATTTATAAGCAAAATTCGTTTCTTGCATACAATTCATTTATTTATTTTACTTTTCAATATTAAAAGAACTGCTGGTTTGTTATTAAAAATCGGTTAGACTACTCTTTTTTATTATTACTTGTGCTATTTTTATAATAGTATGAATGTTAATGTTATGTTTTATTTAGCGACGCTCGCAACTACAGACGTTATATCAGCGTCGCCGGATGTGCCGGAATTTTGTGCCGCAGGAGTTCTTTTACATGCCAGTAAACCTACTGACATGAGCCTGTCGCATTTAAGCATACTTAAATGCCATCGACCTGGCCCGTGATAGAACCCGCGACCTTGGGCATAGAAGGCCAGCGCAATACCAACTCGCCAGCCAGGTCGACAATAGTATGAATGTTACAATACTTCTTGCATAAAATATTTAATAAATAACCAAATTTTCTTCAATGGTGAATATCTCGAATAAGTTACATTCTTTTGTCAGTTGGTTCCTTATTGCGTAACTCCGTCCAATTAAAATGTGTCTCGGTGAAACGTACAGCAGAGTCCATCCTATAGGTCAGTTTCTTTCTGATGCTTTTCCAATTCACTGTGGGCTAAAGCAAGAAGATGCACTATCATCTTTACTTTTTAACTTTACTCTAGAATATGCCAGGATAACAGAGAGGGTTTGGAATTGAACGGATTACACCAATTGCTTGTCTATACGGGTGACGTGAATATGTTAGGAGAAAATCCACAAACGATTAGGGAAAGCACGAGAATTTTACTTGAAGCAAGTAAAGAGATAGGTTTGGAAGTAAATCCCGAAAAGACAAAGTATATGATTATGTCTCGTGCCCAGAATATTGTACGAAATGAAAATATAAAAATTGGAAATTTATCCTTCGAAGAGGTGGAAAAATTAAAATATCTTCGAGCAACAGTAACAAATATAAATTACACTTGGGGGGAAATTAAACGCAGAATAAATATCGGAAATACCTGTTATTATTCGGTTGAGAAGTTTTTTGTCATCCAGTCTGATTTCAAAAAATCTGAAAGAAGAATTTATGAAATAGTAATATTATCGGTTGTTCTGCATGACTGTGAAACTTGGACTCTCACTTTGAGAGAGGAACATAGGTTAAGGGTGTTTGAGAATAAGATACTTAGGAAAATATCTGGGGCTAAGGGGGTGAAGTTACAGGAAAATGGAGGAAGTTACACAACGCAGAACTGCACGCACTGTATTCTTAACCTGACATTATTAGGAACATTAAATTCAGACGTCTGAGATGGGCAGAGCATGTAGCACGTATAGGCGAATCCAAAAATGCATATAGTGTGTCAGTTGGGAGAACGGAGGGAGAAAAAGACCTTTGAGGAGGCCGAGACGTAGATGGGAGGGTAATATTAAAGTGGATGAGGGAGGTGGGATATGATTATAGAGACTGGATTAATCTTGCTCAGAATAGGGACCGATGACGGGCTTATGTGAGGGCGACAATGAAATTCCGGGTTCTCTAAAAGTCATAAGTGGAACAGAAGGCTTGATGATCTTAACTTCGCCAGAATAAATATGTAAATAAATAATAAATTGAATAAATAATTAAATAATAAATTGAATAGATAATTAAATAATAAATTGACTAAATAATTAAATAATAAATTAAATAAATAATTAAATAATAAATTGAATAAATAATTAGATAATAAATTGAATAAATAATTAGATAATAAATTGAATAAATAATTAAATAATAAATTGATTTTTTTATTTTACTGGGTTATTTTACGACGCTGTATCAACGCAACATCTAGGTTATTTAGCGTCTGAATGATGTGAAGGTGATAATGCAAGTGAAATGAGTCCGGGGTCCAGCACCAAAAGTTACCCAACATTTGCTCGTATTGGGTTGAGGGAAAACCCCGGAAAAAACCTCAACCAGGTAAGACGCGCTGACCGTAATAAATTGAATAAATGGAATAAATGGAAGAAATTGAATAAATGGAATAAATGGAAGAAATGGAAGAAATTGAATAAATGGAAGAAATTGAATAAATGGAATAAATGGAAGAAATGGAAGAAATTGAATAAATGGAAGAAATTGAATAAATGGAAGAAATTGAATAAATGGAAGAAATTGAATAAATGGAAGAAATTGAATAAATGGAAGAAATTGAATAAATTGAATAAATGGAAGAAATGGAAGAAATTGGATAAATGGAAGAAATGGAAGAAACTGAATAAATGGAATAAATGGAAGAAATTGAATAAATGGAATAAATGGAAGAAATTGAATAAATGGAAGAAATTGAATATATGGAATAAATGGAAGAAATGGAATAAATGGAAGAAATTGAATAAATGGAATAAATGGAAGAAATTGAATAAATGGAAGAAATTGAATATATGGAATAAATGGAAGAAATTGAATAAATGGAATAAATGGAAGAAATGGAAGAAATTGAATAAATGGAATAAATGGAAGAAATGGAATAAATGGAAGAAATGGAATAAATGGAAGAAATGGAATAAATGGAAGAAATTGAATAAATGGAATAAATGGAAGAAATTGAATAAATGGAAGAAATTGAATATATGGAATAAATGGAAGAAATTGAATAAATGGAAGAAATTGAATAAATGGAATAAATGGAAGAAATTGAATAAATGGAATAAATGGAATAAATGGAAGAAATTGAATAAATTGAATTAAATAAATAAATAAATAAATGAATAAATAAATAAATAAATAAATAAATAAATAAATAAATAAATAAATAAATAAATAAATAAATAAATAAATATGTAGGTATGGTCAACTCGGAGTTTTCTCTGTCTGCGATTCCGAATGAGGCAATAACTTCTTCATCGCTCAATACGTTGTCACTAGATAAAAGCTGATTATTGCTATACGCTTCGTGGACGAAAACGCGAGCTTAGCGGTTTGGTAGCTGCAAGGGATAGGCCTATGCATGACGCTACACTGACGAATGTATGAAGCGGCGCCTCGTGGAAGAACGGCCAATTAGACAGGGCTGTAACGTGACCAGTCGAATAATGAATTTCATTATCAGCTGGCAAATATCCGGGTCTATCACACTCTAACTTCATTGTGCAACTTCCCCCTGTTCCACGTCACATCATATCGGAGACCTTGATAGTATTATTCATCTCTATTACTTCAAACCCCTTTCATGCCTGATGGTTTCTGTAGACCCACAAGCACCCCAATCCCTTTCTACGTCATCAACACAACCCCTTTTGGAGGAACTTCCAGCCCGCATTGTAAGCAGGCTTGCAAACCCTTGCGCCTTGTGCCCAAACAATGACGAACGCAAGTATTATAGTGGCGCAAATGCCGCAAGGAATCAAACTACGAAACACAATACCAGATATTCGTTTTATAACTATAATATAAAATAAATAAACTATTAAAAAGGACGAGATTTCAATTTACCTATGCACATTTCATTGACCTTACTTACTTATGACTTTTAAGGAACCCGGAGGTTCATTGCCGCCCTCACATAAGCCCGCCATTGGTCCCTATCCTGAGAAAGATTAATCCAGTCTCTATCATCACATTCTACCTCTCTCAAATCCTTTTTAATATTATCCTTCCATCTACGCCTCGGCCTCCCCAAAGGTCTTTTTCCCTCCGGCCTCCCAACTAACTAACACTCTATATGCATTTCTGGATTCGCCCATACGTGCTACATGCCCTGCCCATCTCAAACGTCTGGATTTAATGTTCCTAATTATGTCAGGTGAAGAATACAATGCGTGCAGTTCTGTGTTGTGTAACTTCCTCCATTTTCCTGTAACTTCATCCCTCTCAGCCCCAAATATTTTCCTAATCACCTTATTCTCAAACACCCTTAACCTATGTTCCTCTCTCAAAGTGAGAGTCCAAGTTCACAACCATAAAGAACAACCGGTAATATAACTGTTTTATAAATTCTAACTTTCAGATTTTTTGACAGCAGACTGGATGATAAAAGCTTCTCACCCGAATAATAATAGGCATTCCCCATATTTATTCTGTGTTTAATTTCCTCCCGAGTGTCATTTATATTTGTTACTGTTGCTCCAAGATATTTGAACTTCTCCATCTCTTCAAAAGATAAATTTCCAATTTTTATATTTCCATTTCGTGCAATATTCTCGTCACGAGACATAATCATATACTTTGTCTTTTCGGGATTTACTTCTAAACCTATCTCTTTACTTGCTGACCTACTGTAACATAATTTTAAACAATTTATTGCTCGCTGAAAACCTGATAATGTTATACGAATGAGAAAATAATTTACAATATGCTCTGTATGATTTAAGTAAGTTTCTTTCTTAATTGTAACTAGCAAATTTCTTGAAAGAAAATGAAAATAACGACTTTTGAAGAAAAAAACGATAGAACTAAAATCATAATCGAAGAAAAATAACAGAACAAATAACCTTCAAGTACGTATTAGACCTATTAGTAAATGTATCTTACACTCAAGGAAAAAATTGCATCAATCACATACTGGTAGAATGGAAACACTTGATATAATGAATACACACATATTATCAACAGTAATATCACTAGAGATATGGATTTATCTAGAGAAAATCAAAACTCAAGTGGGATTTAATTGACTATTACACGATTAGAGGAAAGTAAATAAAGATTAAAAGAAATAAAGTACTCTAATACAATAAAATATTGATTGACTCACTAAATTCTATTTCATGTGCCAGATACTGGGAAGCGAGAACCCTCATGCCTCTGTTTAGTTCTTAGTTTTTAGTTCTTTAAGGATTTTGTTTAGTTACTTTATTAGATTTAATTTTAAGTTGTATCATGTTATATTGTTTTAATCTTGAGGTTGGTTTAGGTCAATGATAAGTTATCTATGTACCTGTCATTCGAATAAATAGCTAAATAAATAAATAGATAAACAGATAAACAAATAAATAAATAAAAAATAAATAAATAAACAAATTCTATTTCATTAATGTTAGCTTCACAAAAACGTTTGAACGAAGCCGCCATTTTCAGTCGACTATCTATGCGGTAAATAAATGACAATGGTAAAGCATGTTTTCTAGTACTGTGAAGAATTTGCAGTTTTAAATGTTGGCAAACAAAGAAACAAGTAGCAGAGAGATCATTAATTATTGCAATGCGTGTTTCGACTATTTGTAAATGAAAATGACGGCCAGCAACTCAACGCCAAAATACCGTAGGCCATGCTTTCAAAGTAACTATACCTACAGTAAACGTTATACACTCAGGGACAAAAAAAAACGGACACTTCTATATTTGCTTGTATTTTGTTGCCAATTATTTCAAAATGAAACAAAACCCATTTAAACAAAATAATGTTTCATTTAGCACCTTATACGACAACATTTGAAGAAAAAAATCTCTGATGAGAAAATTTACAAAAAATTACAAAGGGCGTATAACTATGGCATTGTTTGGTCTAACTGTTTTTTTCATTTTATGGTGCCTTAAACATTAAAAACTCTTTTTAGTAACGGGTATTATCCCCTCTGGCTTGAATAACTGCATCCATACGTCTTGGCATGCTCTCAATTTGGTTAGCAATGTCTTCTTGAGGAATAAGTTCCCATTCTTCGCCAAGTGCTCGCCTCAACTCTTGTAACGATTCTGGTCTCGGTCGTCTATTCTTAACACGCCGTCCCAGCATGTGCCACACGTGTTCAATTGGGTTCATGTCTGGACTCCTTGCTGGCCATGGAAGAACATGTATTCCCACTTCTTGGAGATAATCTCCGACCGCATGGGCAATATGCGGCCGTGCATTATCATGCATTAAAACAAAATTATCGCCTACAAATTGGCCAAGTGGCATAACATGATCAGCCAAACATTCATTTATATACCTATCAGCTGTTAGTCTTCCATTTCCAACAAAAACCAACTCTGTACGAGCATCCGTACACACTCCTGCCCAAACCATCACTCCACCACCTCCATACGGCACATTTTCGGAAATGCAACACTGTGAAAATCGTTCTCCTCCTTCTCCAAACTCTTTCACGTCCATCAGGTGAGCACAGATTGAAACGGGACTCATCGGTGAACAGAACACAACTCCACTGTCCATTTCTCCAATCCCTGTGATCATTTGCAAAACGCAGTCCTTCAACTCGATGCATCCTGAGAAGTCTGGGACCAGTTGCAGGTCTACTTGATATCAGTTCACTTGCTTTCAACCTCCTTCTAACTGTTTTGGCCGAAATTGAGCGTTCATGCATGTTAACAAATTGCTGGGCTACACTAATAGCTGGCAGGTTGCGCTCCCTAAGAACTCTCAACACCATATACCGTCTTCATTTGGATTTGTAGCTCTTGGACGACCCGAACTTGGTCTTCTGGTATATTCTAGGTCTCTCTATACCGTTTTATGGCATCGTGGGTTGTACTTCTAGCCATATTCATAACATTTGCAATGTAACGTACACTGCGTCCATCATCGTAAAGGGCTACAGCTCGAGCCACATCTTCAGGTCGCATCTTATTTTAAGACAAATGTTACAACCCCACTTAAACTCAGAAAATGTAAAAATAAAGAAATAACGAATGATAACGATAATGAAGCACAAAATGGTTGAGACAAAATTGTTATAGCTGAGACTCCGAAAGCAAACTTGGAATATTTAGTTGTAATGGCTTGTTTATAAAACAAAAAACAATCAACAATGTATACACGTCTCCATAACAATAGACGGCTACCATAATATTGTATGAGAAGATAATGTTTTGCAAAATACCAGCAAATATTAAAGTGTCCGGTTTTTTTGTCCCTGAGTGTATTTTAAGGTTAAAAAAATATGATGCAAGACGTATGTGTAGAGACCCGAAGTATAGTATAATATACCTGTATTTGTGCCCTAGCTGTAGAATTTTTTCAGCATTTTTCCTCATTTCAGGGACTTTTTTTTTAAGTGTAGAATTTTATTACATTGAGCTTCAAACATAAAACAAAAAATATCTCAGGATTCAGGAGGATATTTATTTCTTATTTTGACAGAAGAAATTTCACGTTTTAGAAAAAATTGTCTTCATAGTGTGCTGGTCTCTACTCATTATTAAGGCTTGGCACAGGATGGCGGCACTAGTGGTAGCCTATAGTCTGAAATATACAATTGGAAATATAGAGAAACGTTATCAAGGGAAGTGGGGAGATAACATAGTACACTATTACTGCTGATATAACATCAGGGAAGTTCTACACGCTACTCACAAGCTTAAGTCAACAACTGAAATGGTGTAGCACACAGTATACAGTGAAAAGACTATAATTATTTTAAAATATGAATATACAGGTATAATGACAAATGCTTTTTAAGCTGGGTGCTCGAAACAATAAATCACATCTTAAATCAGCATTGAAAATCAGTCCTTGACCATACCGAGAACAAACACAAATCATATTCGAGTGGGATTCGAATCCATACACCTCAAAGCTGAGTTTCAATTATTGTTTAGTGTATTAGAGAAAAGCTTTTCTATGAAGCATTCTTCAATCTATATTATTTCGTAACATAGTTCGCCTATCAATATTGTCATTTTATTAAAGATTTATTGGCTACTTCATTTTCATTGATCTTACCCCGATAGTCAGTGCAGTTAATTCTCAGCGAAAATTTGTAGTTCATAACTAGACCTCTGATTTTAGATTAAATGCCTATTTTTTCTGTATACTTACTTACTTACTGGCTTTTAAGGAACCTGGAGGTTTATTGCCGCCCTCACATAAGCCCGCCATTGGTCTCTAGCCTAAGCAAGATTAATCCAGTCTCTATCATCATATCCCACCTCCCTCAAATCCATTTTAATATTATCTTCCCATCATTTTTTTCTGTATAGATAAACTAAAACTAGTTAAATATCTTTACATTTTATATAAAATATGAACCTTTCAAAGCGGTTTATGGCACCTTAAAATGCCTATTTTGCCAACTGAAACCTATTTTTAAGGTTCTAGAGCACAAGATTGCCTATTTCTATTTGTTACCTACATATTTTTAAAATTTCGTGTAGCAGTGAAAAAGAAAGTTTTGAATGTCATGGGGTGAGTATGGTTCAAATATCCTATAATAGTTTGGTTGTAGGAATGAAGAAACTCCTGGAAGGTGTCAGGTTTTGTTGAGCAGTTTAACAGACAGTATGAATATGATGAATCGGGAAGATTGTAGCTCTCCCTAAAGAAATCAGTATAGCAAATATTGCTAGATTTAAATATGCATTCATTGCTTCGGTATCATTGGGAAGAAATTTTTTCCCTTATAAAATGGTTGTCTAAGAACAGACAAAGTTTCACAACAGAAAATTAGAGAAAAACGTTATGTATTGCAATGCCAATTATGAATAATGTGTTAATTGTAAATTCATTGGTAAATTAATTTAATTGTAATATGAGCACTTATGTATTAGCAACTTTAGATTAATGAGGCCGATGAATTCATTAAAAATTTCGTACCTATATTTGTAATTTAAGACTTAACAGAAATAAAGTTTATAATCGCAATAACTTTTATTGTTTTTGTCATTGTATACCGTAATGCTTAATACTCACTCAGGGGATTACTGTAGTTTGTGTGGATAGATATTACATTTTAGCTGCATAAAATAGTAGGCCTACTTTTAACTGCTTGAAATTGTATTTTATGTTCCTAAATCTATGCTTTTAGAGCCTATTTTTATAAATTCAGGGCCTATTTTATGTGCCTAAAAGTCAGTTTTTAAGTGCCTAAAAATCCGAGGTCTATAAATCACACTTTTTTGTTAGCACATTTCGTCCGCTTCGAAGTGTAAAGGCTGTTAAAATTTAGATGCTAGCTAGCTTACTTACCGGCTTTCAAGGACCCCGGAGGTTCATTGCCGCCCTCACATAAGCCCGCCATTGGTCCCTATCCTGAGCAAGATTAATCCAGTCTCTATCATCATATCCCACCTCCCTCAAATCCATTTTAATATTATCTTCCCATCTAAGCCTCGGCCTCCCTAAAGGTCTTTTTCCCTCCGGTCTCCCTACTAACACTCTATATACATTTCTCGATTCGTCCATACGTGCTACATGCCCTGCCCATCTCAAACGTCTGAATTTAATGTTCCTAATTATGTCAGGTAAAGAATACAATGCGTACAGTTCTGTGTTGTGTAACTTTCTCCATTCTCCTGTAACTTCATCCCTCTTAGCCCCAAATATTTTCCTAAACACCTTATTCTCAAACACCCTTAACCTATGTTCCTCTCTCAAAGTGAGAGTGCAAGTTTCAAAACCATAAAGAACAACCGGTAATATAACTGTTTTATAAATTCTAACTTTCAGATTTTTTGACAGCAGACTGGATGATAAAAGTTAGATGCTAGCTAGGAACAAGAAATTGTTACAGCATGTTCTGTATACACTGTGATTAACAAAACAGCATAACTTATGGGTTTTGTGATTGAATGAATCCTTTTTGAAATAAAAAATTGAATATTTATAGTCGCAATGAAAAATTTTTATTTTTAGTTGTGCAATGGTTATATAAAAATGTTGTCGGTCTGGATAGCGTAGTCGCTATAGCGCTGGACTTATGTGCTCGAGGTTGCAGGTTCGATCCCGGTCCAGACCGATGGGATTTAAGTGTGCTTAAATGCGACAGGCTCATGTCATTAGATTTACTGACATGTAAAAGAACTCCTGCGGGACAAAATTCCGCCACACCGGCGACACTGATATAACCTCGGCAGTTGGATGCGTCGTTAAATAAATCATAATTATAATTATTATTATAAAAATGTTTTCCCCTTTTCATAGTAAAGATGTAGAAAAACTAATAAATATGTTACTGGTCTTGCAAAAAAAAAAAAATCGAGCCACCGGCGTAGCTCAGTCGGCTAAGGCGCTTGCCTGCCGATCCGGAGTTTCGTTCGGGCGCGGGTTCGATTCCCGCTTGGGCTGATTATCTGGTTGGGTTTTTTCCGAGGTTTTCCCCAACTATAAGGCAAATATCAGGTAATCTATGGCGAATCTTCGGCCTCATCTCGCCAAATAGGGCTATCATCTCGCTATCACCAATCCCATCGACGCTAAATAACCTCGAAGTTGATATATCGTCGTTAAATAACCAAGTAAAATTTAAAAAATCAGACATTTTACTGAAAAACTGAACGACACATTTCATTTTGAAATATGCAAATTTTGCAAAATATGTTTTGTTAACAACTCAGAAATTAATTGATCCACAGAAATGAAACTTCACCACATCGTTATCTATCTCACCATAATTCTGTGTACAAAAAATCAAGACGTAGCTTGAAAAATATAGAAAATAAAAATTTCACCCAGCACTTCCCTTAACGAAAAATATTTTAAATATAAAATATAATTCATTAGCAAGTAGGGATAATTTATATTAAATTGTACCGTAATTACATAGTGGCCACGTGGTCATTAAATATCTATAGTCCGACTCTCGAATCTGTAGAGTGCCAGTCACAAAACATGTCTTCTGCGCAACTGCCGTGACGTCAAGCTGGTTGCTCCAATGAATAGCTGGGATGTGATATGAAGGGGCCGCGGGAGAGGGAACAACACGCTATGTGAACTGTCGCCCGCTCGATCGCTAGCTAAGGGAAGGGAAGGGAACAGGCTCCACCCTTTCCCGAGTGACGTCATGCGTCAGTTTACTCCACAGAATCCACAGACAAATTACAGCTAAATAATTTAGTACCTAAGTTTACTATGATGAATTTTGTGTTCGTCTATTCATGCAGTTGTTCCTTGTTCTTCTTCTCATTTAGTTTCCATCTACCAATCTTCACTAATGTCGCGACATGGCGCCTCCAATCACAGCTCATTAATTTCTCAACATGGCTTCTCAACAAATATGACACTTCTTGTCCAACGAAGTGTTTCATAAAACTTGAATTTTGTATTTTCCCTATGCCTATGCCTTTCTTTGAACTTTTTCATATTTAAAATGACATTCAAATTGAGATTTTTATTTTATATTAGGTAATTTACTATATCGCCATGCAAAATATGCGGAATTTACGGCGTAAGTATAGGTAAATAAACAAGCATTCTCTCTCTTTCGCTATACCGGTAACGAAATTTCACTCATTCATTTATAGTTTTCTGCCCAAATGCAAGTCTTTCACTGCAAACCCAGCTTTCTCCAATCTTTCCTATTTTCTGCCTTCCTTTTAGTCTCCGCAATTTCTTATTCTCTTCTTAATTAGTTTCAGCATTATTCTTTCTTCATCCATCTTTCTAGCAAAGCTTTTCTTATTCTGATTTCATCTTCTTCTCCCCACATTTGAAATACTTTTTTTCTCTTCACTTCGTCGTAATGTCCATGTTTCTGCACCATACAGTGCCACATTCTACACAAAAGACTCCACTAGTCTCTTAGTTATTTTTCCAGAGTTCCGCAGAAGATTCTCCTTTTTCTATTAAAAGCTTCCTTTGCCATTGCTATCCTCCTTTTGACTTCCTGGCTGCAGCTCATGTTACTGCTTATAGTACACCTTAAGTTTTGAAACTGTCCACTTGCTCCACTGCCTCATTTCGAATTTTCAGGTCTATCTTCTTTTTTTTTCCGATAACCATGGTCTTCGTCTTGTTGGCATTTATCTTCATCCCATACTGCTCTTTTAGCTCCAGTAGTATATCCCTTAGTATTCTCCTCTTGTGCGAACAACGCCTTGTCATGAGCAAATCTTATGCATTTCATTCTTCTTCTCCTACTATCACCCCTCCCATGTTCTAAAACTAGTAAAATTTCACTATAGCGAAGTAATTTCTAGAGTCCTTAGGATTTCGTTATACTGGCATATTACTGTATTTGGTTATTCAACGATTCCGTATCAACTCCAGTAAAACCTGTCGATCACTTGGTTCCATGAAAATTGGTCTTTCAGAGAGGTGGTCTCAATAGAGGGAGTTTTTTTACACAAATAAATGGTTAAAACATTTCTATGTTAATCAAATAAAAACATGGGGATATTGCTAACAATAAAAGCTTTAGATAAGAACTTTATTTCTTATTTTACGTTATTTTTACAATTTTCTCCTTTGATTCATTACATACAGAAATCATAAATTGAACTCTGCTCAATTTTTTTCTAGATTTCGTTTTTACAGCCCAATTTTCAAAACTATCCTTTAACATGTTAAAAAGTTCATTTATATGTTCTCTATTCAAACAGTCTTTCATTGGTGCAGATTGTTGAATTAGCTTATTACATGAGGCTTCTTCTAGTGACATTTTTTTTTTTCGGGTTGAAATTTTCTTTTGACTTTAAACTCGTCATCGGTGGGTTGATCACCGGATTTTTCTAATAGGTAGGAGAAAGAAAAATAAATTGTACTCTAATTAACAAGTAATGAATTCATTTTTCTGTACAAAACGAAAAGTAAAACCGTCATACGGCATGAGAAATCTTACCTTCCAAGAAACTGTTAAACAGCGGTGCAAATAACCTTTTGCCATACCTCGGAAACCGTTAGTAAACGGTCATTGTACCTTTTTCGTAGCAATACCCAGCATTCCTTAAGGAATTAAGAACAGATATGGACATTCAACGTTATTTTTTGCCAAACATCATTTTAACTTCAAGTACTGTAACGAATTTCTTGAATTTATTTAAGTTACAGTAATGTAATAAAATTTAAATTGTAAATTTTAAACATACAGTATGGTCTTCTAAAAGGGGTAAAATTAAGAAAATGGCTATTCAATCACTGGTCTGTGGTCGGGGGAGAGGTGATCTCTTAAATGGGGTTGATTTACATTGGTTTTATGGATGTTTAATTCGGTTCTTTAAAAATCTCTTTAGGACGAGTGGTCTCTCAATAGGTGTGGACTTTCAGACAGGTTTTACTGTACAATATCAACGGTTTCCTGCTAAACCTAATATTTTGTTACAATCAGCAGAGTGGGATGAAACTTTGAATTCTATAATGTGACGGTCTTACTAATAAAAACTCTATATACAGACGTTTAACTGTCTTATACTTATACAATGAGTAGCATAAGTCGTGTGTAAATTCCTTACTAATAATCACTACATTCGTCGTCTAAAAGTACAACTGTTACATTTCATAGTTTCGTCATTACTTCGTTACGAAAGGTAATAGAATATCTGAGGTTCTCTATTGCATCCGGTAGAGCCTCTAGTGTAGCGTTTAAATATCGATAGTACAACTGGCTCTAATCGATTACCACACTACATTTTGGTCAAAGAGTACAAGCTCCAGCAATATTATTCAATAATTCGATTTTGGTTTGTTCTTCTGTATTACAAGGTAACCATCATCATAAAATGACAGTCGATACGAACAGCTTTAGAGGGGCGGCTTTTTTCGCTAATACAACGCTAAAGAAGGGGTTTCGTGTATATAACTACTGCAAAGCAATTCCCATTGTATAGTTACAGACTGTTTATACGTCCATCGCTTATGCATGGTTTATTAGTAACGTTTTCTGTCTCAAGTCTGCATAAGTCTTGATAAAAACTATACTATTTATTAGTAAGACTGTGAGTATATTATATATTGTTAGCGACATTGACTGTTATCTTCGCCATCTATTCATATAATAAGTCATAACTAATAAAACCATATTTACACGAACAAACTATCAATCACTATCGACTAATAGGGGTCGGATATCTTTCAGCGCCAGTGTACCATTTTAGAGAAAATAAATAACTGGCTGTCATACGCAAAGTCCCCTTCGGAAAACTTCGGCTGATTGCGTGAGAGTTTAAGTTTATACACGTAATTTCGTATGCACGTCTACGCTCTGTTTTTCCTTTGTTTGTTGCTTTTTATGTATGTTCATAGATTAAATTTTATAACTGATCTATAACAAAGATATCTTCAAGGAGTAAATTAGGAGAAAAATAAACATCCTTTTCTTAGTCCTGTGAACCAAGTGCTGCCCGAAGTGGATTTAGACAAATTCATGCAACATGAGAGCGGTCATTTTTGTGTCTAAAGCTGTACAAGTTGACTATATGTACAATGTGTTACGAGATGTGTGATATGAACAATGTGTAGGCCTACTGTAAGCATCAGCTTTTTCTTTACTGGTCCATGGACCAATTCTTCTCCTTTCATAGGGCGATGGTAAATGATATGAAGCACTTAGGCATATTAGTTTGGACCATTGTGCATCCCATCCACATGGATTATACAAGCAAATATAAACTTGCATAATTTACAGGTTTGATCCCCTTCAAATTCTCAGGAGTCAAAAAACAGTTCCCCAGACATTTGTACCTGCCTCCATCCAATTCAAGATAGGCCTACAGGATCAGGACATGGGGAAGACTCGTCTCCCCTCACTTTCCGGACCACTAGTGGTTCTGGATGTTGTGCTTAGTGATCCGCAACGTTCTTCCTTTTGCACCTCATGCATTAAGCCACTGGCCTGTTACGTCTTCATCTATTTTCCAACTATCCCTTTCTACGTCTTCCTAACGATAATCTTCCCCTAAATCTGCAACACATGATTCCGTTTATGTTTAATTGTCTCGTATACCTTTGTTTTTTAACATCCATTCACATGCATTATTATTATTTTACGACGCTTTATCAACTGCTATGGTTATCTCGCGTATGAATAAGATGGTGATAATGCTAGCGAGATGAGTCCAAAGTCCAGTGTCGAAAGTTACCTAGCATTTGCTGTTAATGAGTTGAGGGAAAACGCCGAAAAATAAACCTCAACCAGGATTTGAACCCGGGCCACTAGTATAACCAAAGATCCATTTACTAACAAAGAAGTTAATATTAATTTAGAATACTAAGCTAATATTGGGATATTACGAAACCACTTAGGCCATAAGTATGTTGAAATATTACAAATAACTGCTCTAGAGTTGTAATGAAAACCACTGCCTTTTATGTATGCTACAATCCTACAATGCATGTAAAATTGATACGCAAAAGGCAGTGTTAATTAATATATATTATACGAAACAAATCACTGCATTTGAAATGTACTGAACTTTATTTAAACAATTCAAACTTGTACATAAAAATTATTATTTGGTCCTACAGAATTATCTGTTACGGTTACCATCAGTTATTAATGGAGAAAAATTCGCTTCTACGTCGGGGATTGAACCCTTCAGTCAGCTGTTCATAGTGTAATGTACGTACTGTATATTAAGATTTTTTTTTTAATATTATTTTCAGAATATACTGTCGTGCATAAAGTACTGTGCAATACACATTTTTTTCGGAACGTGTGGAGTGAACAGACAGAATAAGAAATAAAGCTGTGTTGGAAGGAGTGGGTGAAGAAAGTATGAGGCTGAAACTGATCAGGAAGAGAAAAAGAAATTGTTTGGATCACTGTCTGAGAAGAAACTGCATACTGAAAGATCCAATGGAAGGAATGGTGAACGGGAGAAGAGTTCGAGGCAGAAGAAGACATCAGAAGATATACATCAAGCTATATGAATCACATGAGAGGACAAAGAGGAAGGCAGAAAATAGGAAAGATTGGAGAAACCTGGGTTTGCAGTGATAACATAGTCTAGTATATATATAGTCACGAAGCTCAATATGTAGTAAATATGCATCCATAGATAGTTGCTAACCACTACGATCGCTAATATCGCCTCATTACAGACAATGTGAAATAGTACCGACACAGTCTATTGTTCCTAGCACACTCACAACTCAAGCTTCGTGACTGTATATACTAGACTATGGTGATAGGCTACCCTCGGGCAGAACACTAAATGAATGAATGAATGAACTTTTTTTTTAAATTTTGTAAAATGCATTGTTGTATTGTAATATTGCTTACCATTTCTCTATGCTTGAAGGAAATAAAAGTTAAAGGAATAAAATGTACCTATATTGTAATGTGCATTATATACAAAATGCGGAAGGAAGTAGATAAATACGCCACATTATGTGATAACCACAGAATCAAGGACAAACATCGCGTCTGATACAGAATGAGGACGCAGGGGCTACGAGAGAGAACAATGACTTCGATGGCATCGTCGCCACATTGTGCATTACCGCTAATTGAATCAGCCAACAAAACAACAACGCACTCCCGCGCCGTATCATCACGGCTGATGACATTATCTATTGTGTTTCAACGCCGATATGGAGGGTTCCGCTATCAAGGGCATCTAGACGTAGGTACGCGTATTAACGTATCTGCCATATTAAGCTTTACTGTTGCCGCACACCCTCTGCAGCCCCGCCTTTCGCTGCTTATTACAATCCTACAATTTTATTACTGAAAACATTACGGAAAAGTTGCTAGCAGTGGTGCACCGCCACTGACATACGATGAATTCTGTTGTGAACATTATTTCCAAGAAAAGGCTCTGATAAATCCAAAGTGATTGCATATAAATCACTAGTACGTCCAGTAATGGAATATGGTGCTGCATGTTGGGATCCTTACAGACTAGAACATATTAAGACACTGGAAAAGATTAAAAAAACGGGCTCTCAAGTATTGTCGGAAAAATTCACCATTAAAATGGGACACACTCACGGACAGGAGAACGCGAATTCGATTATGCGCACATACAGAGGTGAGCCTGCCTGGAGAGAAATAAAAAATAGGTTGCAGCCGCCAAATTACTCTTCAAGGAACGACCACTCTTGTAAATTGAGGGAAAGAAGACAGAGGACGGACACTGGAAAGTTTTCTTTTCTCAATCGTACTATCAGGGACTGGAATGCTTTACCTGCAGACTTACTAAAGGCTTTACCAACAACCAAAAATGTATTTAAAAATAGGCTTAAGGACTTTACTAATAGACGATAATTATACACAGTATTTAAAGGGTGTATTGATATTTTGTTATCGAAGTGTTGTATCAGTGAAGAATTATGTTGTGTCAGTGAAGTGTGTTGTATCAGTGAAGAATTATGTTGTGTCAGTGAAGTGTGTTGTGTAAGTAAAACATGTTCCTGTCAGTGAAGCTTTATAGTTTATAGTGGCAGTGCAAAGTATTTGAACAGTGAAATGTTTCTGAAGTGTTAGTGAAATCAGGATAGAATCAGTGAAATGTGTCGTAGTTCCAGTGCAGTGAGTGAGTTGACAGCGAAATGAGTGTAGTGTTGAAAGGTACTTGTGCAGATATGAACATATCATACTAGTGGGTTTTAGTTCGAACTTAGGTTTAAGATACAAATTAGATTTACTTGAAATGTTATTTTAAGTGATCGTGCTTCATTTAATTTAGGATGTTCCCTATTATTATTATTATTATTATTATTATTATTAATTATTATTATTATTATTATTATTATTATTTATTAATTATGATTAATTGTATTCTTTATTAATTGTGTTTATTATTGTCATTATTGAGTGTAATTAGTTACCACTGCACAGATATATACATTGCAGTGTGAATACATAGGCTACATAGATATATACATACATACATACATACATACATACATACATACATACATACAAAACTCATTGTCTACAAAAACTACAGTGAAATCTCCCTTAGAAACTGATTTTTCTTAGAACCGATGTAAAATATATTTAAAAATGTATTTTTACATCCATTTAAGGACCACCGCTCTTCCCGACCACCACTGAATACCCATTTTCTTAATTATAATATAATGATTCCTTTTAAGAGGGTATGTATAGTCTCAGAACAAAACTGGCCCGGCTGTTAAAGGACCTTGTGGAGCGCGATACATGCCACAATGATTTAACAACGGTTTTCCCGGGATTAAGACCATCCATAAGCCGCCCACAAAGATCCAGGACTTGCTGAGACCAGTTAAGGACGACCTCGGTCTTAGGACACCTGGTGTCTACAAAATACCTTGTGAGTGTGGGAAATGCTACATCGGGCAGACGGGACGCACCATTACGGAACGTTGCATAAGACTACTGCGTGTTCAGTTCAAAGTGTGTCATGGCTCGCTGTATGCCGTCATGTGGCTAGCCGATGAGCCTAGAGAAGTTGCCTGGCAAGTACGGCGTTCATTCTGAAGAGTACTTACCGATACGTACGGTAACGCCGGTAGTGGCAGGAATGTGAACTATTTGGAAACATGTACTGAGGTGAGTTTTTTTCTTACTGTCGGGATATGGGGAGAGGGTTAAGACGATTACTTACGTATTTGTTGACATTAACTTCGACGGTCAACATGGACACGGAGCATTTGATTTGTGTTGTGGAATGTTGCGGTACGCAATCGATGATAACAAATACCCTCCGTACGACTTGCCCGCGCAAAACACAGTTCGAAAGAGGTTATGGTAGCACACAGACCGTACAGACCGCCATCTGTTGCTACGACGTTCAAGTTATACCGTACACGTTCTCAAGTTCAGATTGAACGCCTTGAATAATAGGAAACTTCTGTGACACATAAGCTGAAACTCGCTTCAAATCGCTAACTCAACAACAGTGACGTCATGACACTTTGAAATGAACACCCAGTATATTACCCCGATAAGTCTGCAGTAGCCCAACACAGCCTAGAAACTGGTCACAAGATAGATTTCGGCGCCACCACCATCTTGGATAAGACATCAGGTTACTGGGACTTGGTTATCAAGGAAGCCATCGAAATACAGCTAGATGGCAATAATTTCAACAGAGACGGGGGTCTACAGCTGAGTACAGCATGGAAACCTGCCATCAATACGCTTAGACCACCAGTACACGGCAGACAGTCGGGACCAGCAAGTAGCTCCTGATTGGCTACTGCTTCCACCAACCAGTATGCGCCTGGCGGTCGGGACTAGGAACTAGCTCCTGATTGGCCCGCAGCGGGAAGCCCTACCATTGCATATAAACCGGCTAGACATGATTCCACATCACTTCATTCCCTGAAAAAGATGGCAGAGCTAGCCGTCGAAAGCTTGGAAGCAAATCTCCAACTCACCTGGCTGAGAACCCGAGAAGAGTTATTCTAGATATTTCATGTTTTTCGATGTTGTGGGTTGGGAGTAGCATCAGGGGTACTATAACTGAAGGAGTATTGTAGATATAAATTTATAGAAAGAGGTAATAAAAGAGGAAATTTAGGAGTGAAGTGAAGAGAGTAAGTTAAATATGTAAATAAATAGAGGACAGAATTGTAGGGAAATATTAAGTGATGTGTTGTAAAATAGAGAAAATGGAAATGTAAACAAATAATTTCGAAAAAAAATAGCTGGAAAATAATGATTAAGAACAGATAAATAAATAAATAAATAAATAAATAAATAAACGAATGAGCGAATGAACGAATAAATAAATAAATAAACGAATGAGCGAATGAACGAATAAATAAATAAATAAACGAATGAACAAATATATAAATAAATGAATAAATAAATAAATAAATAAATAAAAGAATGAACAAATAAATAAATAATTAAATAAATAAATAAATGAAAGAATGAACGAATTAACGAATGAAATAAATAAATAAATAAATGAAAGAATGAACGAATTAACGAATGAACGAATGAACAAATAAATAAATAATATAAATTATTAAGGAAGGAAATATGCAATATTGAATAGGAAAGCGAGAAATGGAAGGGAGACAGTCTAGGCATGAGAGAGAGGATAGATGGAAGAATAGATAGCATTCATTTAAAACAGAAGAATAGGAAGTAACCTGGAAATACTTGGCAAAGGAATATATTAATAGAAAATGGTGGTATGTATTAAAGGGATAGTGGATCGAAAAGCAGAAATGTGATGGTCCACCATAACTATGAATTGTAAAGGTGGCTGACAAATAAATATCATTATATCATATCATAGAAGGTTTCAAGTCTTGGACTTAGAACCTTTTTCCAGGGAAGAAAATTTTCCTATACCTGTTATTCAAATACCATTGGACTGACATGTGTCCTTTCAATACAGAATGATAGCTTGACACTCTGAAAACATTTCATTGAAATCTCAATTTTCAATTTTTCTTTTATCTTGCGCCCTTTTTCTTTGGGGCTTTTCATTAGTCATATTATACTGAGGATCACGTAAAAGTAATTCCTAAAAGACTAATTTGGCCGTCTGTTCAGTGTTGCCAACTAATACTAGATATCACCAAAAGAGGATAAAAACACACAATTCCATGTACTATAATAATAATAATAATAATAATAATAATAATAATAATAATAATAATAATAATAACGATGTCTTGCTTATTTACCACATCTCATCTTTATGTTGGAGAGGTGTTTTCTAAAAGTTTCAATAATTTGTGAAAGAGTATATTTTTCTTCTGGACCTCTCGCACATTATGTTAGTAGATAGTAGATTAGTGTGTGATCTAATATTAAAATGTATTTTCTCTGACAACATGAAATTCATTGCTTTGATTGAACAGTTTACGAATCACGACACCTAACCTAAAAATGTATTTTCTTTGATCACGTGAAATGATTAGTATGAATTCCGAAAATGAATGCCACTTTGAAATGTAAGCTTTAGAATATTTACTCCATTATTATAATAAAAGTCTAAACACAAACGAAATTAATTAAAATGTGAAATGGTATTTCTATCGATTACTCAAGGGCATGTATCACACGAAATATGTTATATTTATTTACACTTAGCCTACCTCACTCAACCACAACGGAACACAGCATATAAAATAACTATTATGTATTAATATTAATACTGTTATTAATTATTTATTAGAATGTTCAAATTTCACTAGTTTCCAGAAATGGGCTCAGAATTCTAGAACAATTTGAATTTTCAGAATTTAAACTACTGACACCTTGTGTCATTGCTGCCAATATAACAGTTATAAAATCACTACCAGTTCTAGTATTTCTCAGTACCAAAATTGGAAACGAAGTTGGCAAAAGAAAACTCAACCTGTAAACTATAAAATCACCACAATCGACTAACTTATGTAGTAATGGGGGAAAAATGTTTAGGCTTCACCCTTAGGGTATGAAGTAAGCTGACCCGGACTATACTTGCATGCCACTTTAAGCACTGCGTAGTCGTTTTCTCCACAGCAAATTTCAAAATATCTTCCGCAGAGGAATGTATCCCCGTCTCTATTACCGCATATGCCGTCCTCTATCTAAGCTACGGATCAGACGACACAGAAGCACATCATCAGCTTTCAATTAGTGCTTGAGGTTATGTCCGCTTTTATGGTGCTATCGGATACGGAGTTGAACTCCGTGTATTACGTCGCTTGTGGTGCAATGAATCGAATTTCTGATGATGTATGGCGAGTTTATGTGCTAATATAACAAGTGGATTTGGGGAGGAGAGAATGGGCAGGCGGACGGGCAAGCAATAATGTGCCAGCGGTTGTCATGGCAACACGGCAGATCAATGTCCGTCTCCGCGTTCAGAAGACCGGAGAGGTACAGTACATTCCTATTCCTACTTTCGGCAAATCCACCCACGATTGTATGGAATGTAGAAAACAGAAGGCGGCGTATTGAGGAATGAGCTTCGAATATCGCGCAATGAAAAATATCAACAACTGTAATATTATCAGTAGCAAGACTCAAAGAAATCAGAAACAACAATACAATGGTAGTCATAGTAATAAAGATAGTAGCAGCAGTGGAATTGAAAAATAAAAAAGTAGAAATCGAAGTAACCTAGCCAGCGTTGAACATTTGGGACGATCCCACTTAAAACGCGTACCGTTTAGGACGATCTTTGTAGGACGATTGGGACGGTGAATTTTCGACGTATGGGACGATCACTTCTGTAGTCCGGATCAGCTTACTTCAGCGTTTCTAAAACTTTTTTCAAGTGGGGACCACTTTTTAAAGTAAGAACAGTTCCGCGGACCACCTTACTCTTGTTCCCTTCGAAAGCAAATTTATCATTTTCGTAGCATGTTTTAATACCAGTATACATATTTTTTAAAATCGAATTAAGGTTCGGTACTTTGGTCCTCTGTTATGAATTCGGGTGGTTACGGGCGCGGCGCCAGATGTGCAGGGAAAAGATGTCGAGAAAAACCACGTTCATAGTGCTTTAAATCCCTCTTTTGTTGTTGAGAGTAGAGTGGGAAGTCGATAGACGGGTAAGGTAATAAATTTCATAAAATTTCTGTACTGGGAAAAAAAGTGAAATTCGATTGCCATGTGTAATTTCTAAACTCTGAGATTTTCAGGTATAGTGTGATACGCAATTCGTTCGAATTTTATCTTTTCTTCTGTCTTTTTTGAAGTACCACAAGGGCAGACTTCGAGGACCACAGGTGGTCCGCGGACCATAGTTTGAGAAACGCTGGCTTACTTAATACCCAAATGGTGAAATTTAACCATTTTTTTTCCTATTACTACATAATGCTATTGAATTTTAGTGATTTTCTAGATGTCAGGTTGAATTTTCTTTTCCCAACTTTGTTTCCAATTTCGAGTATTGACAAAAATACAACTGGCAGTTATTTTTTTAACTGTTATGTTGGCAGCAATAATTTTGTTTTTCAGTAAAGAAAACTAATGAAATGGGAGTATATAACTAAGCTTGTGAAATTTGAACGTAATTAATAATTAATTAGTAATACTGGTATTAATATTAATATCAATACATAATTCAGTTGCGATGCGTTGTGATTCCAATTCAACTCTATATTCAGGTAAGTGTAATTAAAAAAGATATAACTTACAGGCCTACTTGGTATGAAACATAGTAGGCCTAGCTGACGAGTCCTTTTTAAACCCCACTAACTAACTAGTATTGAAAACTCTCGACACAGTAGTGTCGGTAGATTCGATACTTTGGTCCTCTGTTATGAATTCGGGTAGTCCCTGGCTGGGTTACAGGCGCGGCGCCAGATGTGCAGGGAAAAGATGTCGAGAAACACCATGTATGTAGTGCTTTAAATCCCTCTTTTGTTGCTAAGAGTAGAGTGGGAAGTCGATAGACGGGTAGGGTAATAAATTTCATAAAATTTCTGTTCTGGGAAAAAAAATTAAATTCGATTGCCATGTATCATTTCCAAACTCTGAGACTTTAAGCTACAATGTGATATGCAATTCGTTCAAATTTTATTTTTTCTTCTGTCTTTTTTGAAGGACCAGAAGGGCAGACTTCGAGGACCACAGGTGGTCCGCGGACCATAGTTTGAGAAACGCTGGCTTACTTAATACCCAAAGGGTGAAATTTAACCATTTTTTTTCCCTATTACTACATATGCTAGTGAATTTTAGTGATTTTCTAGATGTCAGGTTGAATTTTCTTTTTCCAACTTTGTTTCCAATTTCGAATACTGACAACTACGAAAACTGGCAGTTATTTTTTAACTGTTATGTTGGCAGCAATAATTTCGGTTTTCAGTAAATAAAACTGATGAAATGAAAGTATAACCAAACATGTGTAATTTGAACGTAATTAATGATTAATTAGTAGTATCTGTATTAATATTAATATCAATACCGTACATAATTTAGTTGCGTTGCGTTGCGTTGCGATTCCAGTACAACACTATGTTTTCAAAAAGCTACAAATAATGCCCATGGCTTGTCAGTATATTTTTTCATTAATAATCTTCCTCGTATGTAATCGTGAAAACTTTGTAACTAACTCAACAGTTCATAGCATAAATACACGTCAAAAAAATGACTTTCATACTTCATCGGCAAGTCTATCGTGCTATCAAAAAGGAGTGCGTTATATGGCAGTAAAAATGTTTAATAGCCTCCCTATCCTATCGACATAAAAAATGAAACTTAAAACATAAGATTATTATGGCCAAATTGAAGAAGTACCTAATTTCTCACGCCTTCTATTCTGTAGGTGAATTCATGACATTCAATAACACTTCATGAAATTGATACTAAAACTTTGTGTTGTACTAATAGACTATATTGTAAATCTCATCTGTATATATATATTTCATCTAGATTGTGACTATGAATTAAGACTTTATAATAGTACTAAGTTTTTTGACTTGTTCCATATCCTAGCTGTGAAGCAATGTATGAACACCATGGAATGTTAATAAATATAATGCAATACAATATTCATGTAACTGTAATTAAATAAGATGTAACTTAGAGGGCTACTTGGTATGAAACATAGTAGCTGACGCGCCCTTTTTAACCCCACTAACTAGTATTGAAAGTTTTGCAGCACATCTACCGAATCTCTCGACACAGTAGTATGCCGCTCTCAACAGTAAATTCAATCTCATCTAGTTTGACCTATAATATTATTTCATTTATTGATTTATTGCTTATTATTATATCTTATTTATTAGTGATATCAAGAAATATATAATTTTATTAGTGCATATTTATTGGCATATTTTAAGGTTTTAAAAGGCATACTTGCATACATATTTAGTAGGTTTTGAGGGCATGAACTACTGAGTAATAAAGATGCCACAAAAAAAGATAGACCGAATATAGTCCATGGGCTACAATTTGGGCCTGTTCTAAATCCTGCAAACGAAGGAGACTGATCGACTCTCCCGCATGATGTATGATAATAACTAGAGCCCGGATGTTTAGGCATTTATTTTAGTTAAAATAGGCAGGCAAATAGGCACTAAAATAGTAAAAATAGGCAGTGAAATAGGCATTTATTGTTCATGGAAACAGACAAAAAATAGGCATATACTTATTAAACTATCCCATACAGTACCCACTTTCCTTGGTTATATGTCACAACAATATGCTGTCATAGTGAGCTGCCTGTCAGAGGGAACGTTTTTCATGGTGGAAAAAGATCTTTCTACTTCTACTGAAGTGATTGGAGCAAACTTAAAACAACTTATTTCAGAAGGACTGTCTCTACTTTCTTTCAGAGACAGGGAAAAACCGACCTGTATTGTCTCAAAAAGAGGGGTGTGAGAAGGGATTAGAGACTTCAAAGTACGCGTGACTTGTGCGTGCAAGCGACAACAGTAACGGGACCTGGAGATTTGCTTTTAATACTTCCCTCGCCCTTTTCTTTCGCTGGTAAACCCCGAAGTGATCTGAGCACTAAGGGTTATACTGTTCAAACATCTTTGTTAAGTGACATAAAAGATGTAATCGGCAGGGTAGAAAAGTTTACGACTTCTTGGAAACATATGTATTGCTGGAGAATAAGAGCGTATTCCGAATCTCAGCGCTGAGCAATCTGATGGCATCACAGTGTTCCGAATTTCAACGATGACGTCACTGATGCTCCACCGGTGTCGCACCGGTTCCATCAGCTTTGCAGAGATGGTGGCCGTCTCCATCAGCCGCCATCAGTGAATCTGATTGGTTCTTGTATAGGGCGGGAATTAGCAGAGGAATGACGTCGTGCACTGTTGTGTCATGGCGGTGTGTTCTGCTTTGGATTCTGCTGTATTGTTTGTAATGAGCACAATGTAAAAACAATATGTTAATGGCTTATGAGCGAACATGTCAACGGACCAGTTATTACTACCGGTTCAAGAAATAAATTGTTTATGATTTCTTTTCTTTGAACGAGATGACAGTACGGAAATTTAGCAAAATCTTGCTAGCGTAGCACAGACAACAACTTGTACAGCCGCCATGATCCATCGAACCTTCCAGCAGATTTGTTCCTATTTCGCTGCAGCGTGACGTCATTGTTGTCCACCGGTCCGGTGAGATTCGGAATATCCTGTAAGGTCTCAGCAAATATTTGTGTGAGATGAATATATATTTTTAATTTGTACAACCGTTCTTTGTTGTTTTTTTTATATAATTTATGTGTGGTTTATTTTAAATGCATTAAAAATATAGAAAATGTACAATAACGACGTAAAAAGGCTAAAAAAAAAGGCATTTAATCTTACAATAGGTAACGGGAGCTAAAATAGGCAAAAAAGACAAAATAAAAATTGGGCCTATCGTCCCCAATGTGTGGAAACGTGTTTATCTCTAATAGGTCTTTCAGTCTTTCATCTAATAGGTCTGGAGAGAAATAAAAAATAGGTTGCAGCCGCCAAATTACTCTTCAAGGAACGACCACTCATATAAATTGAGGGAAAGAAGGCAGAGGACGGACACTGGAAAGTTTTCTTTTCTCAATCGTACTATCAGGGACTGGAATGCTTTACCTGCAGACTTACTAAAGGCTTTACCAACAACCAAAAATGCATTTAAAAATAGGCTTAAGGACCTTACTAATAGACGGTAATTATACACAGTATTTAAAGGGTGTAAATGATATGTTGTTATTGAAGTGCTGTATCAGTGAAGAATTATGTTGTGTCAGTGAAGTGTGTTGTATCAGTGAAGAAGTATGTCGTGTCAGTGAAGTGTGCTGTGTAAGTGAAACGTATTCCTGTCAGTGAAGCTTTATAGTTTATAGTGGCAGTGCAAAGAATTTGAACAGTGAAATGTTTTTGAAGTGTTAGTGAAATCAGGATAGAATCAGTGAAATGTGTCATAGTTCCAGTGCAGTGAGTGAGTTGACAGCGAAATGAGTGTAATGTTGAAAGGTACTTGTGCAGATATGAACATATACTCGTGGGTTTTAGTTCGATCTTAGTTTTAAGATACAAATTAGAATATTTCAAATGTTATTTTAAGTGATCGTTTCATTTAATTTAGTATATTCCCTGTTGTTGTTGTTGTTATTATTATTATTATTATTAGTATTAATTATTATTATTATTATTAATTGTATTTTTAATTAATAAGTTTATTATTGTCATTATTGAGTGTAATTAGTTACCACTGCCACCGGGTATATACCATGCAGTGTGAATAAATACATACATACATACATACATACATACATACATACATACATACATACATACATACATACATACATACATACATACATACATACATACACTTAGTTTAAAAAAGGCATTTGCCTAACATCCGGGCTCTAATAATGATTAAAATAGTCATAGGTACTATCCAAGCTTATAAGTTGTAACACTAAAGTAGCGAATATTAAAAGTGAAGTTCCATGACTCGACTTCTTTGTGCCAACTTCGTTCGTGGAATGACTGTACTGTGTACATTTCACATTATTTATGTAGTGAAGCAGGAAGCAACTCCAACAGCAGTTCTGAACTCTTCCTCCATATATAATTCAAGTTGCAAAGACAATGCACAATAGATTCCGATAACGTCCATTGTTGGAGGATGTGACGTAACGAAGGTGTTGTTTGGTTACCCTCACAAGTTTTAAATATCGGCTCAGTCGAGAAGTCTGCTAGTCGACCGCTTCTCACCAGAGGGCCGAGTTCAAATCCGGCCCATTATATATCCGTAGTGCTCTTTATAATTACGTTATCTGAGCCGTTGTTCAATAGATGATTTTATTTGTAAACTCGGGAGCTGGACGGAGGTCCTTCACCACTGCGACCATGCGGTTTATATTGTGTACCTAACCCATGGGAGGAATAGATGAGATCAGGTTACTATACAGGTGGATTTTCAACTCCTGACATAATACACAAAGGCTAGGATTTTCTTTGGGTTACCAGAATACAGGTCATCTTCAATTGAACAACAGGCTCTCGCCCTAGTCTTCCCATGAAAAGAAATCAGTACATCTGACTGATCATTTCAATCTGCTTTTACTGGGCTCAACGTTACAACTAGCTTACTTGTTATACGAGAAGAAACTGTATGAAATAAGCGGAAATGTGAGATGAAATAGGGACATTGGTGAAGTCAAATTATTTGTAAATAATAATAATAATAATAATAATAATAATAATAATAATAATAATAATAATAATAATCATCATCATCATCCAAAACATGTATTAGACGAGGTGGCCTGTTACGCTCTCACATCAGTTCATCTCTTAGTCGGAAGATCGACCGATCTTCTTCAACGAGGAGCATACTTCAGGATGTTTTGGGATGCGTGTTCTATCTATCCTTCTGTTATGATTTTCTCAATTTTTCCTTTTATTGTTTCCTTCAATATAAAATTTTATAAAATGTTTAAATAAGATAAAATTATTTCCTGAAGGAATAGGTGAATTTATTTTTTTTTATTTTATTGGGTTATTTTACGATGCTGTATCAACATCTAGGTTATTTAGCGTCTGAATGAGATGAAGGTGATAATGCCGGTGAAATGAGTCCGGGGTCCAGCACCGAAAGTTACCCAGCATTTGCTAGTATTGGGGTGAGGGAAAACCCCGGAAAAACCTCAACAAGGTAACTTGCCCCGACCGGGATTCGAACCCGGGCCACCTGGTTTCGCGGCCAGACGCACTAGCCGTTACTCCACAGGTGTAGACGAATAGGTGAAAAATCCTAAACTATGTTGTTGATGCAGGTCTTTAAAACATACCAGCAAAAGAATCGTGCAGATATTTAATTAATTGTATATTTTATTATAATATAAATGCTTTACGGTTGTAAAAAAAACTTATGCAAATTCGGTATTATTTTATTTATTTTGGCTATTTTAATATTCTGAATAGTGTTTTATAAAGTGTAGTGTATGTATATTAAGCACGAAAAGTTTTGTTCATTTAGCTTTTATAGTAGCCGAGATATAAAAGAAAAAGAAATTTCGCTATATTTTTCAAGTTAAATGGTGTACCTCCTCCCCTTAATAGATATCTTTTGAACACTCACATGACGTCACAAAGTGCTTCAGGTTCTAAGATTTCGGATTTTAACTGCACAAATTCGCCATCAACTCGGAGCATCTCGTCTCTGAACAGTGGCATTCCTGATTCCAGTGTAAACAAAACTGAAGTAGACCGCCAGATACACACAATGCACTGTCGGCTGCCTAACCTCCGGGCGGAAGGACGATATCTTTGGCTCGTGTAGACCGAGAATGACGCATCGAAAGCTCCATGTTTCCAACCTTACGTATTGATCCATCCTATAATCCCTTACAAAATATGTAGGCTAATTATTCTGAAGACACTATTATGTATCTACACGTACACACAAGCATATTTGGCGAACATTTTTTTTTTTCCAAAAAGCAATAAATTTAGCTATCGACGGTCATGCTTCCACGCACTGTTTACGAAATGACGCAATATCCGTGATTAGACAAGCCACAACTATTAATATAAATATTATTAAATAAGCCATAAGCAGCTTTTGGTGAGTTACTGGAGAGGAAGAATGCTTTTTGCCTTTTTCCTAATCTTCATTCCATACAAAGAGACTCCGCATGCAAACAAAAGCACATGTCTGAATCTCATCCTATTGACTGCAAGATAAAGAACCTCTTTATGGCGCCTAGCACGTCAAATTAATTGAACAGTAGAAAGGTGCTAAGTGATTGAGGGTTAGCAAAATAGAACGTAAAAGGTCATAGTGTCCCCCTCCCGAAAATTTCATCCCATTCCTTATAATGTTGCTTCCTGTGCTAACAACCTTGAAGTTTACTTCGATACGCATTTATATTGGAATACCCAAGTAACTCTTATTATTATTGTTACTACTAGCCGTACCCGTGCGCTCCGCTACACCCGTTAGAAATAAATATAAAGTAATTACATAATTAAAATAGGACATTTGATCCAGGGAACATTCGTGTTTGATAGAAGGATAAATCGTTTATTATATTACTTAATTTAAATTGTATTAAAAAATTAAAATGCGATCATTTTGATCTAGAGGCCAATCATTAGGTCATAAAAATTATTTTAGGAAATACAGGAAACGAATGCCTATCAAGTTTTCTGTGCATAAAAAGCTATTTTAATCTTACCTGTCCTCGATTCACTCAGAAGTTAGGTACTGTAATAACATTAATCTAAAGAAACTTCACTTTCCAATGGTGAATTAATAATTAATTATACAAATCGGTTAATTTAGCTTCCGATATTACTTCATACAAACACAGAAACATTCTCTGTAGGCTACCGTATGTTTCATAGCTTTCGATTGTTGTTGTCCAAGGCCCCTTATAAACGAAGTCATTTGTTTTTTATTTTATTACACCGCCTTAGATGGCGTTGTTATTGTAATTTTGAAACTCATTTATCTCATTAAATATCAGTCCTATTAAAATTTTGCATGGAATAAAACTTATCGGAAATTATTTTTAAAGAAACTTTCGTTATGTAATATTTTTCATTAAAATTAATAATAAGGGAGATATTTCGATTCATTTAATTCAAGCCTCCTTATAACCCTCCTCTTAAATAAAATATTTTGAATGCCGTATAGCCTAAATTCTAAGTTACAAAGAACTTAATTTATATTCCAATTTTCATATAAATCGGTTCAGCCATTATCGCGTGAAAAGGTAACAAACATCCAGACAGACAGACAGACAGACAGATATACAAACAAAAATTTCAAAAAAGCGATTTTCGGTTTCAGGGCGGTTAATTATATATATTAGGACAAATTATTTTTGGAAAATCGAAAATTACCAGAAAAATTTCGGCTACAGATTTATTAATAGTATAGATTAGATTATTATTAATTATTATTATTATTATTATTACTATTATTAGTCAGCCTTCTGCAATGAGAATTCAGTTCTAAGATCTGGAAACTTTACCCTCTAAATATGAGTATGATTTTATGTTTTTAAGAAAAAACCTGACTCGTGCTGTTGAGTAAACATAGGCAGCAGTTTGGCTGCATATGCAACAGACAAAAGAGCGATCACTGCGCTATTTATAGGAAAGCTCGCATGGACGGAAACGTTTTACAAAGAGGCTGTACATGTCCCCCCCTACGTGTGCGGAACATCATAATGGCTACACAATCCATCGAGCTTAAGCTGGGCCCCGCTTCCTTTGTCTTCCACTGCAATTACTTAACAATGAATGATTGGATCTGACGACATTGTTTCGTGCCCTTTCACGACCGTTCTGTATCATCGTCAAACTATAGGCCTATAATACTACGGACTATCTCTGCACAACCTCACCGATAGCGTTTATGCGAGAAAGAAAAAAGTGTCGTATGTTTTACGTTACTGTTTATATTTTGAACTGTAATTAAAACATATGAATGATTAATTAAATTATTTATTATGCACCGACATAAGCTGAACATTCCCTTTCTGAACAGATTACACACAAAGACAGGTTTACAATAAAAATATTAAGAATTTGACTTTATCAAAATCTGTGTACAGGGTGTTTAAAAAGTATCGCATATTTTTACAGGAGGTAGCATAAGTCGAAACTAGGAAGAAAGTTCTTATAAAAATGTGTCCGGAAGCAAATACCTGTTGATATATGGGCCATCTCCGCCATTGCCGGTCCCAAGCCCGGATGAAAACGGAGGAGGGGAAGGAGTAACACCTTGTAAAAGAAACCTTGGTTCAGCTGGCTCCGACTGATAATACCTTGTAAGGGCTCCTTGCCAGGATTACGGTGAAGACCTCAACGGCAGAATTGGCAGATAAGTAGATCTTCAGCATGGCGAAACTGGCGGAAGAGGAAACCCTCCTGATGGGGTTAGTACACAGGGAGTTATGATCATATGCTCTGAGATGGCAACCCCATCATGATCTTACCCTACAAGAGGTTGGTAACCTCTTTAGGGGACATTATCTTACTCAAAGTCTCCAATCAAATATTAGCCGGACTGATAACCCAGGAAGACCCACAAAAAGATGGCGGGACCAGTTTTGATTTGAATGGAGTGGAACGGACCTTATGGTCCATACCGTAATGCAGATGATGATGATGATGATGATATATGGGCCATGTCGTATTGTCGCCTATGATCGACATTCGTTTAAAAAACAAAACAATGGTGCATGTTTTGAGAGTAGATAACATCCCTCAACAGAAGTAAACAGAGAATGTAGTAGTAAACGAAGGTCCAGGATACTAAGGAGTCTATCATTTTATTTGTGTTAGTAAGTACGTACAGTATTCAGAGATGTAGGCTGTCTTTCTGTTGTGTTCCGCACACGTGGTGGGGGGACATGTTAGAGCCTCTTTGCCTCGTGCGACAATACCTAGCCCGGAGATTTAATGGGCGATGGATTGGTCTAGGAGGTCCAGTAGCATGGCCTCCCCGATCACCTGACCTAAATCCTTTGGATTTCTTGCAGCAGGGACATTTAAAAGACATTGGTGTATGCCACACCCATAAACAACGTATAGACGTTACAGGAGCGTGTAGCCAATGCATGCGAGCCAGATGTCGCAAGAGTTCGTGATTCAATAAGAAAAAGGCTGACACATGTGTAACAATGCGTGGTAACCACATAGAGCACCTTCTGTATTGTCTACGTAACAGACAAGTGGGTATCATACGCCACAATACACTCTGGCCCATATCTCAATAGATATATTTTGTTTCCGGACACATGTTTATAGGAACTTTTTTTTTTCTAGTTTCGACCATGCTCCAGTGGTTTAACCTGAACAGGACACCAGGAAAATCTAAAAAACACACATGTTAAAAGACTCTGCATATTTTTGGTCCCCTGTTATTTCATCTTGAAGTGTCATAGAATCCTCAATTTATATGAAAATTTGGCATAATCACAAAATTCTTAGGTATGATATAATTAATGAAAATTTATTCGTTGCGAGGTATTTAAATCATAACAATGGCTCTAAGACAAGAAATCTGATCTTGTGCCCTGTATTCGGAATGGCGAGAGACTGGACCCATCACAATTACCTACTTATCATGACGTAATGAAATAGGGTCAAAAATGAATCAAAACCTGACTTCATATCGAAAGAACCTACTGTTGAAGAGATTTCAGAAAGAGTTGCTATTAAAACTAAGAAAATCTGGGTAACGGCATCTATTCCGACAGTCAGTCATACAAGAATATTACAACTGATTCGTGCGTACTATGATCAATGCATAAAAATACTGTGTACTGCAACCCCAATTTAGAGTCGTCCAAACAAAGTTTAAATGTGTGATTTTACAGCAATTCACTAGCTTTATAATGAAAATAGTACATTATGCAACGAGCCTATAATGGTAGTAATTAAGAAGCGAGTATGTTTATGAAACGAGCGCAAGCGAGTTTCATAATTTTCACACGAGCATCTTAATTACCATTATAGTCAAGTTTCATACGACTTTTTATGCTCAACCATACTTCTAACTTGAAATTATTCGTAAGTATTCATGTTATTCTTATTTGATTGAGGAGCGGAACTGACCTTGTGCAATACCTCGTAAATTGTGAGATGTGCGCAGACGCGAAAGTATTGATTTTTTCCGAGAAATAAATGTCGACATTGACCTTGATATAATCTAGAAAGTAAAATAAACATTAATCTTGATATAACCTTCAAATTGAATTAGTCATTGTAAAACGAGATGACAAATTGAATTTATTTGATTATTATTTACAATTAACGCTAATTATTATAGTAACAGAACTGACTTTATTTCAAATATAGGTGATTTATTGATTTATTGTTGTCTTTCAATCGCATATCCGAGAATAATCGATACTTGCGCTTTCATATTGCTACAATGGTATTTTCTGATTGGTGGAACACCTGAAATTTAATGAATAGGTGTACTTTAATGAGGTCCATTAAAGGGTTGCTACCAGGTGTATAATTACTACATTTCGGCATGGTCGAGCATAAAAAATAATTTCATGCATAAATTCATTCCATCCTATTATGTAATTAATTGTAACAATGGAAATTGTTGTTCATTTGTTACCGTCTTTTGTTTCTTTCGGTGCCTCAAATTCACATATGAAAAACTTAGATTTTTTTTTCATCTGGCACCAATATTACATTTCTACCTCTATTCATTCACAAAATAAAATAAACTGAAATTCCACCATGAATTTTGGACACGGTGCATTTCGAACAGCGAAAGAAAAACTATTAACACTGTGCTGAGCGCTCCAGGTATGTCAGACATGCGCAGTAATTTTAGAACATAAATCATATTTATTTTCTTTGCGTCTCTGAGGACGGGCGATGAAATAAAACTAGCGTAGACGCTTTATAATTGTCGGGGTATGTGGGAGGCCCCTCTCCCTGTGAGCTTCATGAAGGCTCTCGCAGACGCGGGGAATCAATGCGTGAGCACACCCCCCACCCCGCCCCCCACTCCATGCTCCTAAACACTGGTTAAATGGATACAGCGAAGCTCTGAGCAATCTGATACAGCTTCACTCTACTCGTTGACAAAGTGTCGAGTTTTTTGCTTTCTCATTATATGAAATACGCGTACAGAAAACGTATTCTGATGCTTAAAAAAGATACATATCGAGTTGTTCACGAAGTACACATTTTCAGCAAAGCTGATAGCAAAAAATGTTGGATTCAGTCATGTCGACAGTTTCTCCACAGCGATTCATCCTAACAGATTTTATTCATATCAGTATATACAGGGACATCATTTTATTTTTACTTCAATTTTTATTGTACCTGAGTTTTTGAATGTACTTCACTTCCACCCCTTCTACTAATGAAGTTCCAACTGTCCTCCAGACAGAATCAAGGCCGCATATAGTAAACAGCACTGAGTTAGTGAGTATAGTACGTTCCAGAAATAGGTTCGCGTTTTCCAGTGACGAAAGAGCTTTGAATATTGAATCATATTTTCGCACAGGTACTGTCCGTTTGCCTACGTCGCATCACGATTTCCCCCACCTGCTTCTGCACGCCCCTCTGTAAAAGCTGGGCTGATTAGCTCTTTTCTGAAAACATTAATTTCTGTTAGGAAATGGACGTTTACGTAATATTATTCAACTGTTTAAAATAACTTAAATAAAAGGGCCTCGTTAAGTAATTAACAGTCACGTGATTTCCTCCCTTTCTACGATCCTGCGGCATAACCACTTGGACGGACAGTAGATAGCATGTCTGAGTAATTTTATCTGTGTGGGTCGGGCAGAAGTGAAGATTGAATTTACAGTACGTAAAGTACTCTTTTATAGAGTAGGTATAGAATTATTTCAACATGAGTTACTAGTACGAAGGACGAAACTGGCAATTGGAATTAGATGCAATAGTCTATAATAATAATAATAATAATAATAATAATAATAATAATAATAATAATAATAATAATAATAATAATAATAATAATAATCCGTGGCGCTACAGCCCGTGAAGGGCCTAGACCGACCAGTCGGCTGCTGGCCTCACGCCCACATGCCGAAGCAGAGGTGGACGATCATCCAACCAGAATGGAGGTATCGTGTGGTTAGCACGATGATCCCCCCAGCCGTTATAGCTGGTATTCGCAACCGGATTTCGCTACCTATCGTAGCTCCCCAAGTGCATCACGATGCTGGGTGGGCACCGGTCCCATACACTGGCCGAAATTTCATGAGAAAATTTTTCCCCATGAGGATTCGAACCAGCGCGCATTCCGTAACGCGAGTCCTAGTGCAATAGTCTATAGTGCGATAATATGCACATTAGAACTGAAGCCTGTATCGAAATGAACGGCCACCATTTTCAAATATGTATTTAAATATCCATATTATGATTATTTTTCAATTTAACTTCATCTCTATAGTGTATGCTAATGTGCTGTAGACAGTATAATATACACTGCATAATGAATACGTTCGTATGGATAACTCAGTTCGTGAGTAAAAACACTTATTGTTAATACAGTATGCATTTTGATTAAACAAAAACCTAATGAAAATTATCGAATCAAAATCGCGATATTTTCTAGTTTATGTAAATGGATGAAGTAGCTACTTTTCTTCCCTCCTATACCTAGTAAAGTGATTTGTTTGTGTTTTATGCCAGTATCATCGAACTCCAGTCGTGGAAGGGGGTAGCAAACTATGTTTCCGGTTCTCTAAAGGTATAGCCAGGTTAATATTAAAAATGTTAGTAAAAATAAAATGAGGTCCCTGTAGAAGTTATTTCATTCGGGAATTATGCATATGAAATACAATGATCTTCAGTGAAAGTAATCAGCCTTCATTTAAAATGAAAAGTGTCAGGGAATTCATCGAATGATGGGGAATTCATCGAATCTCTATAGTTGAGTCGAACATTTAACATGCTGTTCATGACTGTTATTGTGAGCATGGTTGGGATTGTAAGGATGTGTGTACCTGTGTGTCCAATGAATACCCACTTGACTTAATATGTGATTCGGATTCCGCATATTGTGGACAGATTTGTGATATGAAATAAAATTTTGAGGTTTCTTTTTCATTTCTGTCTTTATAGTTCCTACATTTAAATTAAGAAGGCGCAGCCTTCTTGTTAAATACTTCATAATTACTTCCTCATTTCATGAGGTCTAATCTTCTTCTTCTTTCTCTCAGTTTAACCTCTCCCTTTTAGGTGCATTTACACGACCCACGCCACCCAGGCCTTACAGGGCCGCGACCTGTCGGGAGAGGAATTAAGCTATGGATCACATACATCCTTTTTGACCACACAAGGACGGACATGGAGGGCCTCCCCGGATGAGGGATCAGCTCTATGCCAGGGCCGCCTCCGATACAACAGAAACATTTAAGACATTACACACCATTCACTCACACATATGAAAGGATTAAGGGAAGGATCGCCGTCCATGGCCGGACTTTCAAGAAGTACAATCCCGGAATTTCCCTGTAAATAACTGAGGAAACCATGAAAAACCTCAGTTAGGATTCCCGGCCCCTGGGATCGAACCCCGGACCTCCCGAATGTGAGGCCAGCCCCCTACCACGCCGCTAGCCCGCTCGATGAGGTCTAATCCCGAGACAAAAATGTAATTGATAGACGAAACGATTCACACATCAGTACGACGTCAATGAATTGTTTGAAACTGTACTGAATAATAATAATAATAATAATAATAATAATAATAATAATAATAATAATAATAATAATAATGTCATTACGAAGAATTGGATTCATTTGGAAAATAATCTAGGGGTACACAAAACTTCATAAGATTTGTTCTATAATCCTTACGCAGCTAAAGCATGAAGTGAAGGGAGGGGGGGGGGAGGGAAATCAAAGAACTTCAAGGCGCAAGTCCGAACGAACATTACAAAGACACAGCTCAGAAGAAAACCTCGGTCTCCGGGGAAACTCGACAAACTTGAATCGAACATACCGCCTGCAATGCACGAAGCTACGTAGTGCCTAATAGACTATTCCAGATAAATAAGTCCTGGTACATTATAGCAGAGTACCTGCGAGCCTAGCTCAACGTTAGAGCATAGGGGAGGGTTGGTTTACGGCAGTGGGGAAGAAAAGCGAAAGTGTACTTCTAACGCTCATAAAATTTGTTGTAAAAGCACATTTTCAGTCGGTAGAAATGGCTGTAGTGGATTACAAGTGTGCGTGTGTGGTGTCTTCTATTGCATTGTACGTGCCTGCGAACAGGTCATTGATGGTCTTTCCGCCCAC
Organism: Periplaneta americana; assembly: GCA_025594305.2. Classification (NCBI taxonomy): domain Eukaryota; kingdom Metazoa; phylum Arthropoda; class Insecta; order Blattodea; family Blattidae; genus Periplaneta; species Periplaneta americana. The sequence goes on along the minus strand of JAJSOF020000003.1, from coordinate 190,050,530 downwards.
AACACTGAAACCCTGGCTGGCATTTTGTGATGTGACACAAGCTTTCAAATATTCTGCGACAACAATGAATAGAGGCGGATATTGATAGCCTAAAAATAGCTAAGAGATTACCAATAAAGTGCTCTTATATTTACATAAAGAGTGCCCCAAGAGTTGAAAGAAATGATCTTAAATTTAATAATTTGTTATTTTACGACGCTTTATCAATTACAATGGTTATCTACGGTCTGAGTGAGATGAAATTGATAGTACCGGCAAAATGAGATTTGCTCTTGATTGTTTGACGGAAAACCTCGCAAAAAACATCCACCAGGTAATTTGTCCCAACCAGGATTTGCAACCGAGCCCACTCGTTTGGAAAGTTACACAACGCAGAACTGCACGCATTGTATTCTTCATCTCACATAATTAGGAACATTAAATTCAGACGTTTGAGATAGGCAGGGCATGTAGCACGTATGGGTGAATCCAGAAATGCATTTAGAGTGTTATTGGGAGGCCGAAGGAAAAAAGAACTTTGGGGAGGCCGAGACGTAGATGGGAGGATAATATTAAAATGGATTTGAGGGAGGTGCAATATGATAGAGACTGGATTAATGTTGCTCAGGATAGGGATCGATGGCGGGCTTATGTGAGGGCGGTAATGAACCTGCGGGTTGCTTAAAAGCCATAAGTAAGTAAGTAAGTATTTTATTTACAATGCTCGGTTGGAAAGAAACCATGCCAAAAAAATAAAATAGACATTCTACAAATATAACTAGGCACAAAAATATGATCGCAATCACTTCGTTATTGAGATAGGATAGCGTAGACTGCTATCGGGGGCCGCAATGCTCTATTCCAGCCGCAGCCGTGGCGAAAATGCCATCGTGCCCCGAGCCACTGTGTAACGTGCAACGTGCATAGCACCTATGGAGGGAAGCGGACACCCGAAGGGGAAGTGAAGCAACTGTTTGACTTATTAACGGATTTTCATTTTCCTTACGTCAAGCACTTAAATATAATTTTATACAGTATAAGGTTATAAACCAATGTTTGGTACATGTAACGAAGAAAGAAATGAACAATAAAAATGTCTCTGCGACAGAGTTTCAAAATCAGGAATTATTCACTTACTACCAGTCGGTATTTGTCTGTCAGTCGTGATCTAAATTTCATTTTTACTATTTTCATTGTTGAAAATAATTTTTCACAAACGTAAGTTGTAGCGAACATGGCTTCAACAGAGCAAGCGAAAGAACGAAGCTTCGAATATTTATTTTTTGCCGAAGATTTGAAAAGTTCAACATTTGTCAACTCCTTACATCTAGCTTTCATTTAACATCTCATTGTAAATCTGTGAGTTTAAATTGAAGATCTAACCGCATTATTCGTACATCTGCTGAAAAAGGATCGAATACAGACGATGATGATAATCGTAATAATAATAATGCGCGGTAATAATAATATAATAATAATAATAATAATAATAATAATAATAATAATAATAATAATAACAACAACAACAACAACAACACAACCTTTTAATGTTTCATCAGTAACATGTAGTAACTTATAATGCCGTTTTATGTTATACAACCATTTTCCTAGTAATATTTGTGAACAAATCATACATTTAATATTCTCATCATATTGTCAGCAAAAAAATGCGTCCTCCCATCCTACTTGGAACTTTCGTTTTTGTAGAGGTACATGGTTTCGAGAGAGACATTGCGACGATACGCCACTCGCAGGTCAGAGACAAATACAAATGGAACGGAGTTTGACTCCAGTGAGTGAGAGGGTTGGTGTTGTAGGTAGGAAGCAAGGGAAATGCACAGCTATCATTGCGAGCCACAATGTGTTCGTGAGTCGCATTTCCGCCACGGCTGCTCTAGTCTCTAGTGGTTGGGACATTCATTCATTCAGTCAGTCTGTAGGTGTGCATTGTGCACGTAAACAGACACTGAATCAGGAGAGAAGCATAACTTACATTGTGCAGTAGTATGTACAAAACGCTGTGCGGGAATACACAAATCCCGAGCTGATATATCGGTCTACAGAGAAGAAAGAGTGCTGAAGCGGAGGATATACAACGCACCGCTATGGAATTCCAAATGTGGCGGCTGAGACAGCCATACGTGATATGCCTGACGACTTTCAACGAACCACAAAATTATGGCGCAAGAATTCAACGTCGTTAAGATTAATGGAACTTTGAATACCTGTTAAGACACTTCATTGTTCATCCATTAAGTTAATTGTAGTAGTGTTATATTTCGAAATTCAGCGTGTCTATAAAAATGGTAACACTTATATGGGTAGTGATTCATATTTACATAGAATGACTTCAAAATTTCTCCACTTGTTCAACACATGTAAGCAACTTTTCCCGTGGGGTATGCGGAGCTTGACTTCACATTCCTTGTGCAAATGCTGCAATTACATCCGTTATTCTGTCTCACAGATCGTCAACATTTCGTCCCATACGATCCAAGATTCCAGTACAAGACAAAATATTATAACAGATAGGATGCCAGTTTTCATATGAAGGTGAAAAAGATTTTTAGAACAAAATTATAACATTTCAACAAATATTAGAAATGTCGGACCAAATTTTCAAACCAAACAAAGTTCGAAAATCACTAGACTCAAAGTATCATGATATGTTATTTAGTCCACCAGCTCACATCGGTCGTAATGGCCCTCAAATATCTGTGACTCAAAGTATACGAAACTCCAACAGTTCCAACAATGAACTATGGCAACGAAACCTGGACCCTGTGTATCAAGATTAAACTCTGCAAAGATGACATTTGTCAGAAAATGGGCTCGTTACACATTATTTAGCTCATAAAAAATGACGAAAATTTACAGGAAATAAAATTACTCCCATTCTAAACAAAGTTAATAACTACAGCAATAATTGGATATAACATATGCATACATTACGTCAAGAATTTTATTAATGAAAGCAGAATTTGAATTGGCAGCTGAGAGGGAAGAGAAGACTGGGGGGACCATTGAAACATTAGACGGATGATTTTCATTTTTTAGCCGAAACAGACCACCCGGTCTAAATTTCAGGAAGAAGGATGATATTTTTAACGAATAAGTTATTTATTAGGATTGTGAATATGATAAAGAGTGAAATAAATTTATTGTAATTTGTATGTTCTATTATTATTATTATTACTATTATTATTATTATTATTATTATTATAATTATTATTATTATTATTATTATTATTATTAATTAGCCTAATACGTTTGCTTTATTAGGTACTTTACTGAATATACCTGTTGCATCTATATGCAATGGAATAAAAATTAAACGAGTTTCATCTGAATGATCCGTTGCTAAGTATGTGACATTGGAACAGTGTGACTAACTCATTGCCGTTGCTAAGCAATTGACATTAGAATAGTGTCATATGACTCAATGCTATTGCTAAGCAACTGACGTTGGAATAGTGTGGTATATTTCATTGCTGTTGCTTAGCAATTGACGTTAAAATAGTGTCACATAACTCGATGTCGTTGTTAAGCGACTGACGTTAGAATTTATGTAGTAGCAAAATGAATCTTGGAAAAGTAGTAGTAGTAGTAGTAAGTAGTAGTAGTAGTAGTAGATATAAGTAGTTAGGTTTATTTTGCCTGGCAGAGTTAAGGCCATGAGGCCTTCTCTTCCACTCAACCAGGTTTCAATAATACAAATACATGAGATACAAAATTTGATTGCAAAACAACACAAAAGAAAATAACTTAGAAATTACATAGGCAATTACATTGTGTCACATTACTCATTGTAGTTGTAAAGCAACTGACGTTAGAATACTGTCACGTAACTCATAGCCATTGCCAAGCAACTGATGTTAGAAGAGTGTCACAATACTCATTGTCGTTGTAAAGCGACTGACGTTAGAATACTGTTACAAAACTCATTGCCACTGCCAAGCAACTGACGTTAGAATTCTGTCACGTCACTCATTGTCGTTGTAAAGCAACTGACGTTAGAATACTGTCACAGCACTCATTGTAGTTGTAAAGCAACTGACGTTGTAATACTGCCACATAACTCATTGTTGTTGCAAAGCAACTGACGTTAGAATTAGAATAGTAGACATAACTCATTGCCGTTGCTAAGCAATTGACCTAAGAATAGTAGACATAACTCATTGCCGCTGCTAAACAATTGATCTTTCAATAGTGTGACATAACTCATTGCCGTTGCTAAGCAATTGATCTTACAATAGTGTGACATAACGCATTGCCGCTGCTAAGCAATTGACGTTACAATAGTGTGACATAACTCATTGCCGCTGCTAATTGATCAAATAGTGATCTTACAATAGTGTGACAAACTCATTGCCGCTGCTAAAATTGACGTTACAATAGTGTGACATAACTCATTGCCGCTGCTAAGCAATTGATCTTACAATAGTGTGACATAACTCATTGCCGCTGCTAAGCAATTGACGTTACAATAGTGTGACATAACTCACTGCCGCTGCTAAGCAATTTATCTTACAATAGTGTGACATAACTCATTGCCGCTGCTAAGCAATTGATCTTACAATAGTGTGACATAACTCATTGCCGCTGCTAAGCAATTGATCTTACAATAGTGTGACATAACTCATTGCCGCTGCTAATAATTTATCTTACAATAGTGTGACATAACTCATTGCCGCTGCTAATTGACGTTACAATAGTGTGAATAACTCATTGCCGCTGCTAAGCAATTGATCTTACAATGTGTGTGACATAACTCATTGCCGCTGCTATTAATTGACGTTACAATAGTGTTACATAACTTATAACTTGAAATTTTGTATTGTTTGCGATCATTAACACTTAATCTTACAATTGTAATAACTCTATTTCAATTGATCTTACAATAGTGTGACATAACTCATTGCCGCTGCTAAGAATTGACGTTACAATAGTGTGACATAACTCACTGCCGCTGCTAAGCAATTGATCTTACAATAGATAGTGTGACATAACTCTTGCCGCTGCTAAATAGTGTGAGGTCAATTGACGTTACAATAGTGTGACATAACTCATTGCCGCTGCTAAGCAATTGACGTTACAATAGTGTGACATAACTCATTGCCGCTGCTAAGCAATTGAATTTTACAATAACGTGACATAACTCACAATAGTCTGAATTTAAGCTGCTAAGCAATTGATCTTACAATAGTGTGACATAACTCATTGCCGCTGCTGACGTTAGAATAGTGTGACATAACTCACTGCCGCTGCTAAGCAATTGATCTTACATCTGAGACTTATTGCCGCTGCTAAGCAATTGAACAATAGTGTGACATAACTCATTGCCGCTGCTAAGTTGAATCATAACTCATTGCCGCTTTTTTCAATAGTGTGACATAACTCACATGCCGCTGCTAAGCAATTTATCTTACAATAGTGTGACATAACTCATTGCCGCTGCTAAGCAATTGATCTTACAATTACATAATAGTGTGACATAACTCATTGCCGCTGCTAAGCAATTGAATCTTACAATAGTGTGACATAACTCATTGCCGCTGCTAAGCAATTGATCTTACAATAGTGTGACATAACTCATTGCCGCTGCTAAGCAATTGACGTTACAATAGTGTGACATAACTCATTGCCGCTGCTAAGCAATTTATCTTACAATAGTGTGACATAACTCATTGCCGCTGCTAAGCAATTGACTTACAATAGTGTGACATAACTCATTGCCGTGCTAAGCCATTGATCTTACAATAGTGTGACATAACTCATTGCCGCTGCTATTGAACTTACAATAGTTGACATAACTCATTGCCGCTGCTAAGTAATTGATTAGAATACATTGCGACTTACAATAGTGTGACATAACTCATTGCCGCTGCTAAGCAATTGACGTTACAATAGTGTGACATAACTCACTGCCGCTGCTAAGCAATTGATCTTACAATAGTGTGACATAACTCATTGCCGCTGCTAAGCAATTGACGTTACAATAGTGTGACATAACTCATTGCCGCTGCTAAGCTTGAGTCTTACTAGTGGTGACATAACTTCATTCTTACAATAGTGACATAACTCATTGCCGCTGCTAAGTCAATTGACGTTACAATAGTGTGACATAACTCATTGCCGCTGCTAAATTTATCTTACAATAGTGTGACATAACTCATTGCCGCTGCTAAGCAATTGACGTTACAATAGTGTGACATAACTCATTGCCGGTGCTAAGCAATTTATCTTACAATAGTGTGACATAACTCATTGCCGCTGCTAAATCCCGAGCATATTGATCTTACAATAGTGTGACATAACTCATTGCCGCTGCTAATTCCAAATTGACGTTAGAATAGTGTGACATAACTCACTGCCGCTGCTAAGCAATTGATCTTACAATAGTGTGACATAACTCATTGCCGCTGCTAAGCAATTGACGTTACAATAGATAACTGGAACTTTGAATACCTGTTAAGACAATAGTGTGACATAACTCACTGCCGCTGCTAAGCAATTGATCTTACAATAGTGTGACATAACTCATTGCCGCTGCTAAAAAATAGTGTGACATAACTCATATGCCGCTGCTAAGCAATTCATATCTTACAATAGTGTGACAAATCATTGCCGCTGCTAAGCAATTGACGTTACAATAGTGTGACATAACTCACTGCCGCTGCTCAGCAATTGATCTTATAATAGTGTGACATAACTCATTGCCGCTGCTAAGCAATTGACGTTACAATAGTGTGACATAACTCACTGCCGCTGCTAAGCAATTGATCTTACAATAGTGTGACATAACTCATTGCCGCTGCTAAGCAATTGACGTTACAATAGTGTGACATAACTCATTGCCGCTGCTAATGCAATTGATCTTACAATAGTGTGAAAAAGACGTTACAATAGCCGCTAAACAAAATTATATCTTTCAATAGTGTGACAAATATTGCCGCTGCTAAGCAATTACGTTAAATAGTGTGACATAACCATTGCCGCTGCTAACCAAACAAAGTTATAGACTCAAAGTACAATATGTGACATAACTCATTGCCGCTGCTAAAATTGACCACCAATAGTGTACATAACTCATTGCCATATCTGATGACTCAAAGTATGCTAACTCATTGCAAACTCCAACAGTTCTTACAATAGTGTGACATAACCATTGCCGCTGCTAAGCAATTGATCTTACAATAGTGAGACATAACTCATTTGTAAGCAATTGATCTTACAATAGTGTGACATAACTTTTGCAGAAAATAAATTGACGTTACAATAGTGTGACATAACTCACTGCCGCTGCTAAGCAATTGATCTTACAATAGTGTGACATAACTCATTGCCGCTGCTAAGCAATTGACGTTACAATAGTTATGACATAACTCATTGCCGCTGCTAAGCAATTGATCTTACAATAGTGTGAATAACTCATTGCCGCTGCTAAGAGAATTGACGTTACAATTGTGAAATAACTCATTGCCGGTGTTATTTTCATCTTACAATAGTGTGACAAACTCATTGCCGCTGCTAAAATTTCAGGAAGAAGTGATGACATAACTTTTGCTAGTTATTTATTAGTTAGAATAGTGTGAATAACTCATTTATTGCTAATTTGATAATTTGTAGTGTGACATAACTCATTGCCGCTGCTATTGACGTTACAATAGTGTGACATAACTTTGATCTTACAATTAGTGTGACCTAATATTGCCGCTTTGCAATTGACGTTACAATAGTGTGACATAACATCATTGCTTACAATGCTGACATAAAATTGATCTTACAATAGTGTGAATAACTCATTGCCGCTGCTAAAATTGACGTTACAATAGTGTGACATAACTCATTGCCGCTGCTAAGCAATTGATCTTACAATAGTGTGACATAAATCATTGCCGCTGCTAAGCAATTGACGTTACAATAGTGTGACATAACTCAATGCCGCTGCTAAGCAATTGATCTTAAATAGTGTGACATAACTCATTGCCGCTGCTAAGCAATTGACGTTACAATAGTGTGACATAACTCATTGCCGCTGCTAATAACTTAAATAATGATCTAACAATATGTGACATAACTCACGTCGCTGCTAAGCAATTGACGTTACAATTGTGTCACATTACTCATTGCCGCTGCTAAAGCAATTGACGTTACAATACTGTGACATAACTCATTGCCGCTGCTAAGCAATTGATCTTACAATAGTGTGACATAACTCATTGCCGCTGCTAAAGCAATGACGTTACAATAGTGTGACATAACTCATTGCCGCTGCTAAGCAATTGACGTTACAAATTTATCTTATAATAGTGTGACATAACTCATTGCCGCTGCTAAGCAATTGACGTTACAATAGTTAACTCATTGCCGGTGCTAAGCAATTGATCTTACAATAGTGTGACATAACTCATTGCCGCTGCTAAGCAATTGATCTTACAATAGTGTGACATAACTCATTGCCGCTGCTAAGCAATTGATCTTACAATAGTGTGACATAACTCATTGCCGCTGCTAAGCAATTGACGTTACAATAGTGTGACATAACTCATTGCCGCTGCTAAGCAATTGATCTTACAATAGTGTGACATAACTCATTGCCGCTGCTAAGCAATTGACGTTACAATAGTGTGACATAACTCATTGCCGGTGCTAAGCAATTGATCTTACAATAGTGTGACATAACTCATTGCCGCTGCTAAGCAATTGATCTTACAATAGTGTGACATAACTCATTGCCGCTGCTAAGCAATTGACGTTAGAATAGTGTGACATAACTCACTGCCGCTGCTAAGCAATTGACGTTAGAATAGTGTGACATAACTCACTGCCGCTGCTAAGCAATTGATCTTACAATAGTGTGACATAACTCATTGCCGCTGCTAAGCAATTGACGTTACAATAGTGTGACATAACTCACTGCCGCTGCTAACGTTTATTGATCTTACAATAGTGTGACATAACTCATTGCCGCTGCTAAGCAATTGACGTTACAATAGTTGTGACATAACTCACTGCCGCTGCTAAGTTCAATTTATCTTTAATAGTGTGACATAACTCATTGCCGCTGCTAAGCAATTGACGTTACAATAGTGTGACATAACTCACTGCCGCTGCTAAGCAATTGATCTTACAATAGTGTGACATAACTCATTGCCGCTGCTAAGCAATTGACGTTACAATAGTGTGACATAACTCATTGCCGCTGCTAAGCAATTGACGTTACAATAGTGTGACATAACTCATTGCCGGTGCTAAGCAATTTATCTTACAATAGTGTGACATAACTCATTGCCGCTGCTAAGCAATTGATCTTACAATAGTGTGACATAACTCATTGCCGCTGCTAAGCAATTGACGTTACAATAGTGTGACATAACTCACTGCCGCTGCTAAGCAATTGATCTTACAATAGTGTGACATAACTCATTGCCGCTGCTAAGCAATTGACGTTACAATAGTGTGACATAACTCACTGCCGCTGCTAAGCAATTGATCTTACAATAGTGTGACATAACTCATTGCCGCTGCTAAGCAATTGAACGTTACAATAGTGTCACATAACTCACTGCCGCTGCTAAGCAATTGAACTTACAATAGTGTGACATAACTCATTGCCGCTGCTAAGTAATTGAACTTAGAGAATAGTGTGACATAACTCATTGCCGGTGCTAAGCAATTTATCTTACAATAGTGTGACATAACTCATTGCCGCTGCTAAGCAATTGATCTTACAATAGTGTGACATAACTCATTGCCGCTGGTAAGCAATTGACGTTAGAATAGTGTGACATAACTCACTGCCGCTGCTAAGCAATTGATCTTACAATAGTGTGACATAACTCATTGCCGCTGCTAAGCAATTGACGTTAGAATAGTGTGACATAACTCACTGCCGCTGCTAAGCAATTGATCTTACAATAGTGTGACATAACTCATTGCCGCTGCTAAGCAATTGACGTTACAATAGTGTGACATAACTCACTGCCGCTGCTAAGCAATTGATCTTACAATAGTGTGACATAACTCATTGCCGCTGCTAAGCAATTGACGTTACAATAGTGTGACATAACTCATTGCCGCTGCTAAGCAATTGATCTTACAATACTGTGACATAACTCATAGCCTTTGCTAAGCAACTGACGTTAGAATACTATCACATAACCCATTGATGTTGCTAAGCAATTGACTTTAGAATAGTGTCATATAACTCATTTCCGTTGCTAAGCAATTGACCTGAGAGTAGTGTGACATAATTTATTGCCGTAACTAAGCAACTGACGTTAGAATACAGTCACATAACGCATGCCTGACCGTGAAACTAGCGGGACCGAGTTCAAATTCTGGTTGGGACAAGTTATCTGGTTGAGATTTTTTTCAGGGGTTTTCCCTCAACCCATTAAGAACAAATGCTGGGTAACTTTCGACGTTGGACCCTGGTCTCATTTAGTCGACATCACTTTCATCTCATTCCGACGTTAGATAACCATAGCAGTTGATAAAGCGTCGTAAAATAACCAATTAAAAATACAAACATTAATGTATTATTTCTTGTGCAGACATTTATCCAATATAGAGTTTATACGTTATTGGAAACCAACAAATTACTGAAACCTTCAATGAAGTTACATTTTATCCCACATCACATCCTGCATTTTAAGATCGTTCGTGAACAAGATTTTTTCATATCTTCATGATTTGATCGCCACAATCTAAAAAAAGATACAGCAAATTTTATTATTTTCGTTTAGTTAGTTTAAAAATCATACGTTATTCTGTGTTGCAGCATGCAATCATGGTCATCCGTTAATTTGTATTAATTGAGAATTTTTAACAGAAGAAAAACAGAAACACGAGAGTAATTTATTTTCACAACTATCCGCTCTTTTCTATTGCCTGCCCATATAAAGTGACAGTAAACTTTTTTCTTGCATCTTCAACTATGTGCAGTGTAAAATATTACCATGGCAACTAAAACTTACCATTAAGCAAAGCCTGCATGATATAGTCAATAAACAAGGTACAATAAAAATGTAAGGCAAAACTTTGATGCTACTGTACAATCCCTTGCCTTTATGTAGTTTATTAACTGTTGAAGTTTTTTTTTTTTTTTTTTTAACTTTTACGATATTTTTATGTAAATGTTAGAACATTTTACTGGTCATTTTCAGCTATTTCTAGGTCCTCAACTGTACAATGACATACTCCCCGATGCAAATAGATGACAGTCTCACGGGGATAAATCTGGACTGTATGGAGGTTATGGCAGCGCTTCTCAACAACGTTCAGTATAATGGTATTTCGTGTTTCTAGGAGCACGTCCCACAAACTACGAACCACTGCATTTAAGGACTACAGTGTCTAGATGTACGCAACATGGCGGAGCTATTTGGGCCCACACACTGAGCTTATCTTGCTGATAGATTGAACCGCTGCAAATAATCACGTTCCACTTCACACCGGACGCACGTTAAACGCTGTAGAGAGGCAGGGACATTGCCGACACGAATTGCACACAGCGAAAAATTAGCAGGCATCATACGACGGTCGATGCTACTCCTACGTCAATTACACGCGGCCAGGCCGTTTCAACATTTGGGGTGTGGAGTGGGCAGGCAGAAGTGTGTGCTTCCTGTGGCGACAATGAACTCGAATTCGTCTTCGCAGATCGGCACAGAACAAAAGAGGGAAGCTGTGATGACTTTCTGGATTTAAACGAACTCGTGATCTTTTATCGTGGTGTGTTTCACGTTTTTATAGCTTGTAAGACGTTTTTAGGATTTTATACGCGTTTTGTTTACGTGGAAAGGAAAGCTTACAGCTTATCATAACATTTAAAACATCGTGTTAGTGCATTGTGTCCTCAAGCCAGTCAATTCACACTGTTAAAGAAATTAACACTGTTTAATGTTTACTACAACTACCAAACCCACATCATAACTTTTCAAACAACATGGAAACATTTTGAGTGTATTATATTAATTATTAAATTATTCAGTACCATGTTATCTCCTTTTAACTTTTTAACGGACTGGATGACATTTCTTCAACTACTAGTCTAATAACAGGCATTTCCCCTTTTTATTCTGCGTTTAATTTCTTCCAGTGTCATTTACATTTGTTACTGTTGCTCTACTATGTTCTAGTCAGAGACATAATCATATAATTTGTCTTTTCGGATTTATTTGGAAACGTATCTCTTTACGTGCTTCAAGTGTTTTCCCTAATTATTTATGGATTTTTTTAATACGTCTAGACTATTTTCACCAGCAGTGTTGACATGATGATGATGATGATGATGATGATTTGTTTGTTTATTCTCATGATAATGAAGCAGGGAAGAGGAGGAGGAAGACGAAGAAGAATATTGATAATGACTGTTTGTTCCAGTGAACTTTGGATTTCATAACAGCAACTACAGACCTGTGCTTCTAGTTGAAAGACTTCATGCATCAACCATCAGTATCTTACGGCCAGATACGAATATTGTAATAAATGGAGTCGCAATGTGATCAGACTTCAAAGACACAGAAGTGAAAAATGTAATTTATTTATGTTTGTTATTTTGGTCCTAACACTTTCACAAACAGAATGTTAAAGTGGAATGCATGAAATTAAAAACGAATGAGTTTTTGTAACTGCAATACAACTGCTGCAGCGACGGTCAATTAAAGCTATGTTAGGTGCATTTTAACAAAGGTTGAAGAAACCGGGCCTATATGTAATTATATAACATTCATCCATTACCGGTATAGCTACATTTACATGTACATATACGCCCTGAATGATACTAAAAGTCTTTAAATACAACGTTCTAAACAACAATAATTATTTTACACTTTATGAATGGCGCAGAGATTTTCATGGATTAGTTCTTCCTCTCCATTAAAATGCACTCAAACACCGAAATAAATTCAGTTATCCAATTGTTACAATCTGCCTCGCCCGTGGCGGAGTGGTTAGTCTCTCTGCTTTTCATCGTAGCGACCCGGGTTCGATCCCAGTCTAAGTCACGAAGGAATTTATGGTGGACAAAGCGGGCGCGAGGGGTTTTTCTAGGGGTTCTCCGTTTCCTCTCACCGTTATCATAATTTAATCATACTCCACAATCATCCTCACTCTGAGAGGTCTCGAGACAGGACTCCATAGTCCTAACTACATTTTGTAAAACATCATCATCTTCATCATCCTTGCAGGTAGACCTAGTGGCCAGTTGCGGTCTCCGTCCATCTTTTCAGGGGGCATCCCAAAGATCGTCTTCCATGCGGTATATAGCGGAGAATTTGTCTTGGAAGTCTGGAACGGTCCATTCTATTGACATGGTTAAGCCATTTTTGTCTATAGTGGTTGAGATGTTCATAAATAGGTGTAATTTTCAATTATTTTGTAATTAGTTCATTCCTTTTGTGGTCACGCAAGCTGTAGCCGTATTAAAACAATTTAATATTTTAAAATGCTAGCCACCGGCGTAGCTCAGTTGGTTAAGGCGCTTGACTGCTGATCCCGAGTTGCGTTCGGGCGCGGTTTCGATTCCCACTTGCGCCGATTGCCTGATTGTGGTTTTCCGACATTTTTCCCAATTGCAAGGCGAATGTCAGGTAATATATGGCGAATCCTCGGCCTCATTTTGCTTAATATCATCTCGCTATCACTAATTCCATCGACGCTAAATAACCTATACTAGCTGACACAGGTCCACACCTGTGGAGTAAAGGCTAGCGCGTCTGGCCGCGAAACCAGGTGGCACGGATTCGATTCCCGGTCGGGGCAAGTTATCTTGTTGAGGTTTTTTCCGGAGTTTTCCCTCAACCCAATATGAGCAAATGCTGGGTAACTTTCGGTGCTGGACCCCGGACTCATTTCACCGGCATTAACACCGTCATCTCATTCAGAAGCTAAATAACCTGAGATGTTGATACTTACTTACTTCTTACTTACTGGCTTTTAAGGAACCCGGAGGTTCATTGCCGCTCTCACACAAGCCCGCCATTGGTCCCTATCCTGAGCAAAATTAATCCATTCTCTATCATCATATCCCACCTTCCTCAAATCCATTTTAATATTATCTTCCCATCTACGTCTCGGCCTCCCTAAAGGTCTTTTTCCCTCCGACCTCCCAACTAACACTCTATATAATCTTAGTCCGTTAATTTTACTACAAAAACGAATAATTAAAATTTGTTTGAAGAAACGTTTCGATTATTCAACTAAATTAATTTATTCTGAATTTAATGTATTTAATATTCTCAAATTTATAAGTATACGCTGTTAAAATTTTATCACCTATTCTCAAAACCGTAATAAGTTTGTCTTACAGATACAGTCAATTTGACACAAGACGAAATATTAATTCAACATTAGTAGAACCTAAATGTCTCACATCTGCTGGTCTAAAGTTTCTCAGCATTAATTTTGGCCCTCATTTTATTCTGTGTTTAATTTACACCCAGAACTTCATAACATTTGTAACTGTTGCAACAAGAAAATTAGAAACGTCTTAATATCTTCAATTTTTAAATTTCCATTTATAGCAATATTCTGGTATGAATTAATCAACCTATATTATATTTTCGTTATTCCAAACCGATTTTGAAATAAAATTTCCTACTTTTCACGTAACCGATATTATACTTTCTAGTAAATATTATATTATATAACAATTGCTGATGTAATTATATTTTAAACCCTGCCTTTATTTTACTTTTTATTTATATTATTATTTTTTATTTTAAATTAAATCTGAACTGCATCTCCTGAGCACGAGCCCTGCAGTGATTGGAAAAGCATCAAATTTTGAAAATACTACGGACTCTTCTTTTTGTTTCACTAAGACACATTTTATTTCTATTTTCTTGTCTGTTTTATAATTATATTCTTTATTCGTATATTTAAATTTAAATAAAAAACCGAGAAAAGAAAAACTATGTGTACCCTTATTTTTTTTCTCCATTATCTGTCGAATACAAAAATCTGATCAATAGTCGATCTATTACCCGAAAACCATCTCAAACGTCTGGTTAATTTTCAAAAGAATATTGGACAAAATTTGTACGACGTCAAGAATACATATTCCTCGAAAGTTACAGTTGTGTCCCCTTCTTAAAAATAGGTACAATTATGGACTCCATTCTCCTTTCCCAAATAGCATCCCTCTTAGTTTAAATATTTTCCTAAGCACCTTATTCTCAAACACTTCCACCCTCTTGTATTAATTCTGCTGGAATTTGAACGATACCTGAAGACTTATAACTTTTTATAAATTCTCGCAATTTCGACTTTTTGAAAGCAGACTGGGATAAAAGCTTCTCAACCGAATAAAACAGGCTTTCAGCATTTTGTATTTCAATTTCGTCCCGATCATTTATACAATGTTGATACAGCGTCGTAAAATAACCTACCTAAAAAAAAAGCTAACACAACGTTGTTAAATAACCAACTAAAAAAAAAAAACATTTTAAAATGCTGCATAATGTAGTATATGTGCAGGTCACATGACATAACGAGATATTTCGCATAGGCTATGACCCGTGCAACACATGAGGACGAAAATAAACAATTTAAATCTGTAGCGGTGCGCATGCGCAAGCAGAACGCAAGTGATTTGCTTCAGTGTTCGAGTTCGTGATTACAATGAGACTCCCCCCTCCCTCCCACACTTGACTCCCCCAAATATTGATTTCGGATCACAGAATGTCAACTGGAGTACTAAATAAAGCCACAATAGCGGTCTTGACATTGACTACAGCTGCGGGGAGAATCGTTTGTGCGAAATGATGCTCAAACATTACGAAGAGCGCTCAAATGAGACTGGACGTTGCGCATTTATACTTTTTTTTATATACTCGTGTATTTATGTAACTTATTTTTTATTTACTAACGTTAACAGGTCACAGGAGAGCCAAATCCTAGCAATTCCTGCCCATAGAACATCCCACTATTCATCCTCTTTTACTGTCTCAGTCTCCCGTGAATGGAATTCTCTACCCCAGAAGATTAGGGGCTGCCAGACAATAACCACTTTCAAGAAAAGGCTAAACGATTTCTTACGGGCGCAGTCAAATTGAAGTTATAATTGTGATCGAGATTAATAATTTAATTTAATTTAATTTAGGTATGACTATTATTACTATTACTATTATTATTATTATTATTACATAATTATTTTATTGGTGTTGTGAAGATAAAAATAATTGTCATTGTATTATATTAATTATGTATTATATTGCCTTGTATTGTAGTATTGTATTGCTTTGAATTGTATTGTATTAATTTTGTTATATTCATAGCAATGTAGTATTTTCTATCATATTGATTGAGTAGAAGAGAAGGCCGAATGGCCTTAACTCTGCCAGTTAAAATAAACCATTATTATTAACTTACCTACCCAACTCAAATTTCATTTAATTTCTCGCTATAAGAAGAACAGTGACAAAAACCATGCTACAAAAAAAAAAAAAAATTCAAGATTTTCGCGAAAAAAAAACACGTATTCAGCACCCTAGACACCGAAAAATTGGTTTTGAATTTGTCATTGTCCGTCTGTACAGCGAATTTTTCTAAATTACTAAGAGAGATTTTGTTTATATTCTGTTTGTAGACCAGTGGTTCCCAAACATTTCGAAGGCGTGACCCACTTTTGGGAGAGACTTTTGCTCCCGATCCCCCTTCCACTACCTTACCGATAGACCTACAGTACTTAACCCCTTCGAAAAATACAAATTCCTCCAAAATCGAAAAAAAAAAAAAGGCAATTTTATTCAAACTAGTGTATACCACTCCCGATCACATATAGATTGCTCATTTCTATGTTAAAATCGGTTGCACTTTGAAGAGAACAACCGCCAGGATCGCCACTCGTCCGCCGTAAACGAACACGAGATGGCAGTACAGTCGCTAATGTGTAGGGCTCTGAATTCTGCATTCACAACTGACCTACGTATATGTTCATTATACAACGGAGTGGGCTATGGAAATTTTAGCTCTCCTTGGCAACGGTTTTGTTGTTAATTGATTTGTATCTTTCTGACGAGAAATAAAACTGTTCTTGAGTTTCATTTACTTATTATATTCTATTCTCACTACCATGCAATTCAAATGGGACTTATAACGTGAGTCCTTATGTAACAACTAGATGGCAGCATAGTAAACCTGACAAAAGTTGTTACCGTCAATACCTATAACACGAGCAATCTGGGTATATGATACCACCCAAAGAACGAAAAAAAAAATATATATATATATATGCAAGAGTGCAACAATGACACGATATATTACGTACCAATAATTTCTAATACAGTACTTCGATATATTATCTGTATATAAAAATCATGAAAGAACCCTGTCTCCGGCCGACATCGAAAAATAGTAACCTGCGCCGCCAAGCCTGAAATACAGTCTTGGATAAAAGTAAGTATGACGCGAGTCATGTGGATGACGAAGTAAAAGAATACTTGAAAGTACCAGCTGGAAAGAGATCCACAATCATTATTCTACATGCTTGAAGTAAAAATGGATGTATGCCCAATGAGCTATTTTAGCGTAGTTCTGTATTTTGCATTCATATATTCCTTCAGTTTTAATAATTTAATAAACATATTGGTCTTGTAAAGCAAAAATAAGCAAGACCTTTTAAAACTTCAGAAAAAGTATTATATCTTTTTTATTGTGTTATTTTACGACGCTATAACAACAACTCAGGTTATTTAGCGTCTGAATGAAATGAAGATGATAATGCCGGTGAAATGAGTCCGGGGTCCAGCACCGATAGTTACCCAGCATTTGCTCATATTGGGTTAGGGAAAACCCCGGAAAGAACCTCAACGAGATAACTTTCCCCGACAGGGATTCGAACCCGGGCCACCTGGTTTCGCGGCCAGACGCGCTAACCGTTACTCCACAGGTGTGGACAAGATTTTATCTTTTCTTTAATTCCCAAAACTAATATTTTAACTGTCTTACTAATAAACCGTGTGTAGTTTTTATACGAGACTTATGCAGAGTTGAGACAGAAAACGTTACTAATAAACCATGCATAAGCGATGGATGTATAAACAGCCTGTAACTATACAATGGGAATTGCTTTGCAGTAGTTATATGCACGAAAACTCTTGTTTAAGCGTTGTATATAAAGATAAAATGGCCGCCCCTCTAACAGCTGTTCGTATCGACTGTCATTTTATAATGATGGTTTCCTTGTAACCACAGAAGAACAAACCAAAGAGAACAGAGTAATCAGAATAATATTGCTGTAGCTTGTACTCTTTGACCAAAAGATAGTGTGGTAATCGATCAGAGCCAGTTGCACTATCGATACTTAGCGCGGCACACTAGAGTGGTCTACCGGGACCTCAGATATTCTATTACCTTTCGTAATGAAGTAATGACGAAACTATGACGTAGCTGTGTAATAGTTGTGCTGTTATACACGACGTATGTAGTGATTATTAGTAAGGAATTTACACACGACTTATAAACGAGCTACTCATTGTATAAGACAGTTAAATATCTGTGTATAGAGTTTTTATTAGTAAGACCGTAAATGAACTACTTTCTGACAGTTTTTGTCAGCTTAGTTCTAAAACATCCCGCCTCAAAGTGGAGGTGGTTAGATTATTATTTAAAATTTCAGCGGGAATATTCCTTCTACAGGGACATCATTTTATTTTTACTAACATTTTTAATATTAACCTGGCTATACCTTTACAGAACCGGAAACACCGTTCGCTACCCCCTTCCACAACTGGAGTTCGATGATACTGGCGTAAAACACAAACAAATCACTTTACTAGGTATAGGAGGGAAGAAAAGTATTTCATCCATTTACGTAAACTAGGAAATATCGCGATTTTGAGTTCGATAATTTTCATTAGGTTTTTATTTAATCAAAATGCAGTACTGTATTAAGAATAAGTGTTTTTACTCACGAACTGAGTTATCCATGCGAACGTGTTCATTATGCAGTGTATATTATACTGTCTACACCACATTAGCGTACACCATAGAGAATGAAGTTCAATTGAAAAATAATCATAGTATGGATATTTAAACACATTTTTTAAAATGGTAGCCGTTCATTCCGATAGCCTACAGGCTTCAGTTCTTTTGTGCATATTACCGCACTACAGACCATTGCATC